>CM035145.1:83632255-84077255 GCA_020205605.1 Panax ginseng
CCATTATGGGATTCTAACGGATTTTATTATGTAGTTTGATTGCACACTTAAATGCTGGGTTGTTTTGCATATTATATGGGGTGTCTGTCATGATTGTTTTGAATACATTAATGCTTGATCACCATTCGTTTCAGTATTTGTATGGAATTGACAATGAACATTCAAATATGGACTGTAATCATGATAGTATACGTAATAGGGCTGTGTTATATGGCTTATGTATTTCGTGAACCAGATAGACATATACTGTTTCACCGTATAAGTTAAGATAAGAGCTTGAACTTAAAATCAATATAGTTCCAATTTCACACAAACATATAGTGATGTTGGTTATATTGATGATTACATAGAGTCTATCATATGTGGATGTTGTGTAAGTAGGTCTTAGTGCATTGAAAAATGGCTAACACTCTTTTAGTGCTCTTGGCTACTCTCCTATGATATGTGAACAAGTCAGGCATTATAGTGGCGATTGAATGAAATATTGAATGAAGTTAGAATCCCATTAGTTCCAATATCATTTGTTATATCGTTTATATTATTTTAGTTGTTATTTGTAATTCAGGAACAAACCAAGTTTAATCCATAGTGTGAGCATATAAATATAGTGATTTAATTAATGAATAGTAATTTAAGTTAAACAACTTTCTCTGTGGGATCGATACTTTACTTGCTCTATATTACTTGTTGACGCATGTATGCTTGCATGAGTTAGAGCACTTTTGTTAGTCATAAAAAAGAGGCAACAAGTTTTTGGCGCCGTTGTCGGGTAAAGGCGTTTAATTTAGTATTATTATCATTAGTTTTAAGCTATATTGTATGACTTAAACAAATCTAGTCTTGTCTCATTTCAATTTTTTTGTTTTTGTTTCAGGAATTTGGATAAATTTTTATGCGCACACGGTCAACCAACCCCGAGTTAACACCTGTTCAGGATAATATAAATGGGAGAGGTTGGAAAGCGGGTGTACGTAGAAATTTACAAGAACAGTTGGAAAACACGACAGCTAACATGGCTGCCGATGCACAAGTAGAGGAACAAAGAGAGGAGCATCGGGCTCTGAAAGAGTATTCCATGCCCAATATCAACGGACTACAGTCCAGCATAGTCAAACCATCGATAGCTGCCAATACCTTCGAGATCAAGAGTGGCACTATTCAAATGGTGCAGAATACAGTTTAGTTTGGGGGTGCTTCTACGGATGATCCGAATGAACATCTATTGAGTTTCATTGAAATTTGTGATACATTCAGATACAACGGTGTGACGGAGGATGCTATTAGACTAAGGTTGTTCCCATTTTCATTGAGGGATAAAGCAAAAAGTTGGCTTCATTCTCTCGCCAAATAGGATCTATAACTACATGGGAGGATTTAGCACAGAAATTCTTAGCTAAGTTTTTCCCAATGGCCAAGACTGCAAAGATGAGGACAACTATCTCTCAATTTGAGCAACAACAGGGCGAATTGTTACATGAAGCATGGGAGAGATACAAAGAAATGCTGAGAAAGTGCGCACATCACGGTATACCAGATTTGATGGTAATTAACACGTTTTATAATGGATTGGGATGGCAGTCGAGACCGATTATAGATGCAGCTGCAGGAGGTGCATTATGGGCAAAGAACTATGAGGAAGCCTATGATCTTATCGAGACAATGGAATCAAATGATTTTTAGAATCCTACATCCCGAATGCCACAAACCAAAGTTGCAGGTGTATTGGAGGTTGATGCCATTACTCAGCTATCATCACAGATGGCAGCTATGGCAAAGAAGATAGATACTTTGGCTGAAGGAAAGGTAAAGATGGTTGCCTACATATATGAGATTTGTGCAGGGTCACACTCAACGGACCAATGTGTTATCACTTCGTAATCGGTCAAGATGTGTGAGCAACTACAGAAAAGACCAAGGCCAATTTCGAACATATACCACCCCAACAATGTAAATCATCCAAATTTTAGTTGGTCGAATAATCAAGGGAATCGTGAAGCTCGGTTTCAACCAAACAATCAATTTCAAAGCAACCAACAAATAAGCGGTATGAATTTAATCCTAGACCACCCTTTCCGCCAGATTTTCTCAACAACAACAACAACATCACACTCCAAGCTGCACCTCAGCAAGGAAAAGAAATCGAAGTGGAGGAGATGATGATGAAATACATGGCAAACACAAAAGTTATGATAAAGAGCCAAACAGTGGCTATAAAGAAATCTAGAAACTCAAATGGGGCAGATGGCGAACATGCTTACTAACAGGCCCCAGGGTACATTTCCAAGTAATACGGAGACGAATCCAAGAAGAGAATGGAAGGAACAATGTCATGCAATTACATTGAAATCTGGGAAAGATCCGTCACCATCAGTAAGTCGCATACCATGAGAATGTATCTTGAGGAGAGCGCTTGCTATCACCTTGAGTAGAGAACCACCAATGAGCAGGAAAATTTAGAGAAATATGCGGATCGGCAGGAAGAGAAAGACAAAGCAGGCTCAGAGGAGACAGTTAAGAGTCCAGTACCACCAATGCACATTCAGGTTTCGTATCCACAGAGATTAATGAAAAAAGGGAAGATAAATAGTTCAGCAAATTCTTGGAGGTGTTCAAAAAGCTGCAGATCAACATACCCTTCGCCGAGGCATTGGAACAAATGCCCAGCTACGCCAAGTTTATGAAGGTATATTATCAAGGAAGAGGAGATTAGATGAGTTTGAGACAAGAGCCTTGACGAGAGAATGCAAAGGAAATGCTTCAATGAAATTACCTCCAAAGCTGAAGGATCCAGGCAGTTTCACAATTCCATGTACCATAGGAAAGTTGAACTTTAGTAAGTGTTTATGTGATCTTAGGGCAAGCATAAATTTGATGCCCTTGTCAGTGTTTAATCAGTTGGGATTATTTGATCCAAAGCCGATAAACATATCATTACTGACTAGTGACGGATCGATCACATATCCACGAGGAATTGTTGAGGATGTGTTGGTTAAGGTGGACAAGTTCATTTTCCCAGCTGACTTCATCATTCTAGACTACGAGGAGGACAAAAATATACCAATCATATTAGGAAGACCATTCTTAGCCACAGGAAAAACTCTGATAGATGTGCAGAAGGGGGAACTCACTATGCGTGTTCATGATCAAGAAATCACCTTTAATGTTTTCAAAGCTATGAAGTTTCCAGCAGATGAAGAGGAATGTTTCTTGGTCGAGTTGGTGGAACAGGTCATAAAGGATAAAGTACAAAGGCGGGTGGTTGTTAAACCTTTGAGTAGGGTAATTGCCAAAAATTCAGATGTGGAGGACGAGGAACTGAATGAACTTGTGCAATATCTGGATACCACTCCACAAGTCAGGAAATTTAGGATACCTATCGAACCATTGACAAAAGTAGGAGAAACCACGGTAAAATTAAAACCATCTCTGAAGACACCTCCAAAACTTGAATTGAAACTACTTCCAGATCATCTCAGGTACGCATTTTTAAATACAGATTCTAAGCTCCCTATGATTATTTCTTCTGCATTAACATCTTTTCAGGAAGAAAATTGCTACAGGTACTCTGAGAGTTCAAATCAGCGATTGGATGGACCATAGCGGATATCAAAGGGATTAGCCCTTCATTTTGTATGCATAAAATCCTGATGGAAGACGAAAGTAAACCATCGATTGAGCAGCAAAAGAGACTTAATCCGATAATGAAAGAAGTGGTTAAGAAAGAGGTACTAAAATGGTTGGATGCAGGAATAATCTATCCTATCTCAGGCAGCTCATGGGTGAGCCTAGTGCAGTGTGTACCGAAAAAAGGTGGCATGACAGTAGTGACTAATGAGAACAACGAGTTGATTCCAACACATACAGTGATAGGGTGGAGAGTTTTCATGGACTACCGCAAGCTTAATAAAGCCACAAGGAAAGATCATTTTCCACTACCATTCATTGATCAGATGTTGGACAGATTAGCAGGTCATGAATACTATTGCCTATTGGACGGATATTCGAGTTATAATCAAATAATGATAGCTCCAGAAGACCAAGAGAAGACAACTTTCACATGTACATACGGCACATTTGCCTTCAAAAGGATGTCTTTTGGGTTGTGCAACGCTCCAGCCACTTTTTAGAGATGCATGATGGCTATATTTTCAGATATGGTAGAGCAGAATGTGGAAGTATTTATGGATGACTTCTCAGTTTTCGGAGACTCGTTTGACCTATGTCTCAAAAATTTGGTGATGGTGTTGAAGCAATGTGTTGAAACAAATCTGGTACTAAACTGGGAAAAATGCCATTTTATGGTACAGGAAGGAATCATACTTGGACACAAAGTATCGAAGAAGGGACTCGAGGTAGATAGGGCAAAGTTGGAAACTATAGAGAAATTGTCACCACCTACTTCAGTAAAAGGTGTTCGTAGCTTTCTGGGCCATGCAGGTTTCTACCGCAGATTTATAAAAGACTTATCCAAGATAACTAAACCATTATGCAGTTTATTGGAGAAGGATGAATATTTTATCTTCGATAAGGCTTGCGTGTCAGCATTCGAGCATCTGAAAGGAAAATTGACATCAGCATCAATTATTACTGCTCCAGATTGGGAATTAACATTTGAGCTGATGTGTGATGCCAGTGATTACGCTGTAGGGACTGCTTTGGGACAAAGGAAATAGAAGATGTTCTATGTTATTTACTATGCCAGCAAGACCCTTACAGATGCAAAGTTGAACTATACCACCACGGAGAAAGAATTACTAGCAGTAGTGTACGCCTTTGATAAATTTTGAGCTTATTTGATCGGCACAAAGGTGATAGTGTATACGGATCACGCTGTTATTCGGCATTTAGTGGCGAAAAAGGATGCAAAGCCTCGGTTGATCAGATGGATTTTACTACTGCAGGTTATGCGAACTATTTGCTAAGTAAATTGCTACCTTTCGATGTGGTGGGCTATCAGAAGAAGAAATTTGTGCATATTGTCAAATGGTGCATATTGGATGAACCTTATTTGTTCAAACAATGTTCTAATCAAGTTATACGCAGGTGTGTTCCATATAGCGAGACCGAGAGGATTATGCAGGATTGTCACTCTACTGTGTATGGCGGACACTATGGAGGTGAAAGAACGGCGACGAGAATACTACAAGCAGTATTCTACTGGCCGACAATTTTTAAGGATGCGTACAATTTTGTCCAGCAATGTGATAAATGTCAGCGAATGGGAAACATCTCTAAAAGGAATGAAATGCCTTTAAATGCAATCTTAGAAGTTGAAATTTTTGATGTATGGGAAATTGATTTCATGGGTCCGTTCATTTCTTCTTGCGAAAATCTCTACATTCTGCTTGCTGTTGATTATGTCTCGAAATGGGTAGAAGTGGCAGCTCTTTCGATAAATGATGCAAAAGTTGTCCACAGATTTTTTACATAGAAGTATCTTCACGAGGTTTGAGACTCCAAGGGCTATCATCGCGATTTAAGGCGCTACTTTTGCAACAACAAAGATTTTGACTTTGTTGGCTAAATATGGGGTGAAGCATCGCATCGCTACAGCATACCACCCACAAACGAATGGCCAAGAAGAAGTGTCAAATCGAGAAGTCAAGAGAATTCTGGAGAAAGTTGTAAATCCCACACGAAAAGACTGGTCGTTGAAGCTAGATGATGCAGTATGGGCTTATAGGATAGCGTATAAAACACCGTTAGGAATGTCACCTTTTCAGCTCGTATATGGAAAAGCCTGCCACCTTCCCATGGAGCTAGAGCATAAAGCATATTGGGCCATTCGAAAGCTAAATTTTGATTTAACAGCTGTCGGGGAGAAACGCCTTTACCAACTCAATGAGTTGGATGAATTCAGACTGCAGGCATACGAGAATTCGAAACTTTATAAGGAGAAAGTGAAAAAATGGCATGATCGAAAAATCATTGAGAGAGCATTTGAACCAGGACAAAGGGTTTTGATGTACAACTCCAGATTTAAACTTTTTCCTGGAAAGCTGAAATAGAGATGGTCAGGACCATTCACGAAGAAAAACTTTTTCCGTAGATAAAGGCAATCGAAATATTCGATACGTCGCCTGATAAGCCTTTTAAGGTGAATGGTCAGCGTTTAAAACATTACCATGGTGGTGAGGTAGACATACAGAAATTTTCCTCAATTCTTTCTTCAACATGAGCTTCAGAGACAGTCAAGCTAATTGACTATAACTTAGCGCTGGATGGGAGGCAACCCATTATTTTTCTTATCTAAAATTTCTCTTTCACTCTTTGTTTATCTCGTTGATTTATTACTTCCTAAGTTAACACAATTACATAATAGCTGAGAGTATAGGGGAACGTGTATCTGGATTACATAAAACGATGTATGTGATAAAAATCTGTTCTGATGTCGTTTGTTGATGAATTGTAGGTGCAATGGATAGCACACATTTCTCTCTTGATGCACCTACAAATTGCATACAGCAATGCAAAACACAGGATCGCGCGGTCGCGCGATGCATAAAGCACATGACTGCGCGGAACATAAAGGTGGCGAATGGAACCTTATGTTCCTCTGTGTGTCCCAAGACATCGAATATCTTGGTAATTTGTTTGACCCACTTTTCTGCCATGATCGTATCCGGCTTTCCCTTAAATTCTGGTGGTCCCAACTCTTTGAACTGCTTGGTTATGACAAGCTGCGAATTGCTAGAATTTCCACCCGTATTTTGTGCACGAGTCTCCCTCGTCTGGTTTTGCATGAACTGCAAAAAACTTCTAAACATCCCATCATTCATCATTTATTTGGTAGTGTTGTTTACAGGAGGAATATTGCCTTCCTGTTGCACGTTCCCTTGGGTGGTGATTAAAGGTGTCTCCACGGTCTGATTCACTCCATTATTAATGTTCTCAGCTGCCATTTTTAAATACTGCCATGAAACAAGGGTTAATAGTCATGTCATATATTATCCCTATACTCTGACCGACCAAATAAATACCAAATAAACTTAGTCAGGTCATACTAGTGAAGGAATTCCCCATCTCTCCCCTCCTAGTTCTTGTCTCACATCTCAGCCAGGGATCATATCCCTAAGCTTTGATACCAACTGTGACGCCCCCAAAATAGGTATACATCACCCATTCTGTGTCGCCAAATACATGGTACAAAAACAAATACAACTTTAGTAATACAATTGTCGTACAAAATACGATAACACATATACTGTGAGTTTGAATACAACTATTGTCTAATAGAGAGTATAAAAACTCAAAAGGAGTCCTCATTACAATTATTGATACACTATTTTACAAAATAGAGAGGACTGCTAAACAACAATCTTGAATCATCACTCCATACCCCGGCTAGTTCCTGCTAAATTGTCTCCTCCTGAGAAGAACAATAGAACATAAAGAAAAGGGTGAGTTCAACTAGCCCAGTAAAGAATATTATGACTAAGATAATATACAACAAATTATCATTAGTCTTCAACAGGGAATAATCTGATAAAATATAATAGACAACAAGTTTTAGATCAAGAACTGCAGCGGAAAACAGCAATCCATTAGAAGAGTCAAGTAGAGAAAGAATTCTACTATCTCCTAAGATTTAAAAGTCCATCATCAATATTTTATCCCTGTAACATCAATCAATATACATCTTGAATCAAATATTCATCTTTGCACTACAGGCCAAAGATATTCATTTGTATCAACAGTTAGTCATGTTC
Organism: Panax ginseng; assembly: GCA_020205605.1. Taxonomy (NCBI): domain Eukaryota; kingdom Viridiplantae; phylum Streptophyta; class Magnoliopsida; order Apiales; family Araliaceae; genus Panax; species Panax ginseng. The sequence goes on from CM035145.1 coordinate 83,639,965, forward strand.
ATCTCAACACCTGTTCATCTTTGCACTACGGGCCAAAGATATTCATTAGGTAGTCATTCTTCTTTGCACTACAGGCCAAAGATATTCATCAGTTAATCATTCATCTTTGCACTACAAGCCAAACATATTCAGTAATATCATCATTTAGGACTGAGGATGATGAAAACTATATTAAAGAAAATGAATCCAGTGAGATAAAAGATCAAATATTAAGGATTCGTATTACAGTTTATCCAAGTTCAATAATACTCCGAAATAACCAATTTTGAAGAAAAATTCAAAAATAATGATCAAAACATGGATACAATCAAAGATAGTAACCATAATAGACAACTTGGACAAAAAGAAGAAATTTTCATTTTTCGTGAATAGTGTCGTATTCGTGAATAAAGGTCGATATCGTGAATAATCTTAGTATAATGTGAATAAGAACTCCCACACACAAAAGTTCCAAATTTGATAAAAAATATTCATACCAATATTTCGGCATAATGATATTGAAGAAAATGTCATTTTAAGAAGAAAATAACATTCTTTACCTCAAAATAACCGTACTTCTAACTGAATTTCGGATATAATGCTGACAGAAACTTGCACTGAATAACAACTCTCAAAGTATCAAAATACTTACTAAAATATGCTCGACAATATAGAGAGAAACAAAACTTGTTTCTGGTGTGATTTTCAATTCTAACTTAAGAGTCTATTTATAGGAAAATGCCAGAACGCCATAGGAGATTAAAATAATAAAATATATTATTTCTTATTTTCTTTACGCATGCCAAGACCAAGACTTGTCAAGGCATGCCAATTCTGAATTTTTTCCAGCAGCCCACATGTTATTAACACCAACCAAAGTGGGTCCCACCCCATAATTTAATAAAAATCATTTTATTTTCCGAAACTTCAGTAATTCATAGAAAATAGCCCGGCTATCAGAAATATTCGAAACTCCCGTGTTTCCATAGGAAATTTAATTTTCTACAACTTTGTAGAAGAAAGTTTTTCCAAATTCCAATCAGAAAATACCCGAAATCCACAAACAGATAATTTTTAATACCTCTACACCGACAAAATAATCAGATAAAACACCTCAAAGATTAATTCCTTCATTTTTATCCACATAAAAATAAATATATCCATCATTTATATCCACGTAAAATAAATATTTCCTTATCAAATGAATCAATAATTAATTATTCACAAATAATATTACAGAATCACATTTATGACAACCAGGCCGTTCCTAGGAAAGAGGGGGCTTTCCAATAAGAATTTCTCCTTACTAGCGCACAATTAGGTGACCAAACCTCTCCTTGATAGAACTTTTTAGACATTGCCAATAATGCTATCTAATAATATTATTCAAATAATATGAATTATTGATCTAATAATAGGAAATACTGTGCAGTGATAATTATTGAAACAAGAATAATATAAAATATCAACGCATCAATTATTGAATCAATAAAATAAAAAATTGAACATTAATTACTGTAACAATTATTGAGTAAAGCCTTCTCACGTAAGAATCAATAATTCATCAATACTATGCATCCACGCCATTATATATTTTAACCACACGGGTATTCCAATAGTGTTAATTGGTAATAACTACGTGAGTTATTTATAACAACTCAAACTTGTCGCTTTCTTCATCCTCGACAGCTTATTCTATTATGGGGCCCACAAATGATCTGCATACCATCGCATTTAATATTCCCGACAACAAGAATATTCCACGACCAAACGAATATTCCCCGACAACAATGATTATTTTATAACCACTTGCTTATTTTGCAAAATTTACACATTTCACCCATAACCAAAATATTATATCAATTTAACACCTTATTATTCACAATAATAATTAGAGGAAATTCGATTTTATTTATAATAAGTTGGGGTCTTACAACCTCCCCTCCTTATGAAATTTCATCCTCGAATTGACATACAGACCTGGTGTTTCGAAAAGGCGTGGATACCTCCCTTTCATTTCTGATTCCAACTCCCAGGTCATCTGTTCAATAGCATGGTTTCTCCATAAAACCTTAACTTGTGGTATAACCTTGGTGCGTAGGACATGCTCTTTCCTATCCAAGATCTTAACAGGTACTTCTTCGTACATTTAATCTTCGGCTATCTCATCTAGTTCTAACGCAATAATATGGTTCGGGTCTTTCACATATTTAAGAAGCATGGATATTTGAAAAACATTATTAAAACGAGACATACTTGGAGGTAATGCGAGTCTATAGGCCACATTTCCTATTCGGTCAAGAATCTTAAATGGACCAACAAATCATGGATTGAGCTTTCTTCTCTTTCCAAATCTTATAACTCCCTTCCATGGGGAAACACATAACAATACATGATCCCCAATATTAAATTCCACGTCCTTCCGATGAAGATCCGCATAACTCTTTTGTCGATTATGTGTTGTTTGTATACGTTATCGAATTGTTTGGATCTTCTCTGTAGTCATGCGTACAAACTCTGGTCCCAACAATGTTGCTTCACCCACCTCGTCCCAGCATGCTGGAGAACGACATTTTCTTCCATACAACGCCTCGAATGGAGCCACGCCTATACTTTCTTGATAACTGTTGTTGTAGGAGAATTCCACCAATGGTAGGTACTTATCCCAACTCCCTTTGAAATATAGGACACAAAGTCTTAATAGATCTTCAAGAGTTTGAATAGTCCTCTCTGATTGTCCGTCCGTTTGAGGATGATATGTTGAACTGAATCGTAAATCCGTGCCCATAGCTTTCTGCAAGCTAACCCAAAATTGTGAAGTAAATCTTGGGTCACGATCTGAAACTATGGATACTGGCATGTCATGCAATCTCACAATCTCATTCACGTATATACCAGCAAGACGTTCAAGGGAATAAGTCTCCCATATAGGCAAGAAATGAGCAGACTTAGTTAATCTATCAATAATAACCCAAATCGCATCTATGCCTTGAGAAACCTTTGGAAGACCCGTAACGAAATCCATAGTAATGTGTTACCACTTCCATTTCGGAATCTCAAGTGGTTACAATGGACCCTTCGGCACTTGATGCTCTGCCTTTACACGTTGACAAGTTAAACACCTCGAGATAAACTCCGCGATCTCTCTTTTCATATTGCTCCACCAATATATATGTCGAAGATCATGATACATTTTGGTACTCTCAGGATGAATTGAAAACGGTGTGTTATGAGCCTCCATCATGATTCTATGCTTCAAGTCAGAATCATTAGAAACACAAAGTTTGGAGTTGACTCGAAGTATTCCTTCTTCATCGATTCTTGCTTCTGGAATAGCACCTTCTTGCACTTTCTTCTTCATACGCATCAGCTCCACGTCTGTAGCTTGAGCAGCTTTAACTTTATCGATTAAAGTCGGTTCTACTCGTATATTTGATATCATCACGTGGGTACTTGGAGCCTTCATCTCTATCTCCATCCTTTGCAAGTCATACAAAATGGACCTTTGTGTTAACAACATTGCACTCGTACCCGCATATGACTTCTACTCAATGCATCAGCTACTACGTTCGTTTTTCCAAGATGATATTGGATGGTATGATCGTAATCTTTCAACAACTCGAGCCAACGTCGTTGCCGCATGTTGAGTTCTTTTTGGGTGAAGAAATATTTGAGGCTTTTATGATCTGTATAGATCTCCACTTTCTCCCCATACAGGTAGTGTCTCCAGATCTTCAACGCGAAAACGACTGCTGCCAACTCCAAATCATGAGTAGTATAATTCCTCTCATATTCTTTGAGTTGCCGTGAGGCATAGGCTATGACTTTCCCATGTTGCATGAGAACACATCCTAACCCTTTGCACGAAGCATCATCAGAGATAACAAATCCATCTGAACCAGATGGTATTGTCAGAACAGGTGCCGAAATGAGTCTTCTCTTGAGTTTTTGAAAACTCTTCTCACAATCCTCTCTCCAACCGAATTTTATATCTTTATGAGTCAACTGAGTTAACGGAGTAGCGATTCGAGAAAATCCTTCTACGAATCTCCGATAATAACCAGCTAAGCCCAGAAAGCTACGTACTTCGGGCACCGACTTCGGTTGCTCCTAACGTTGTATGGCTTCAATCTTTGCCGGATCGACAGATACTCCATGTTTTGACACCACGTGCCCAAGGAATGCTACTTCCTCAAGCTAGAACACGCATTTCTTCAACTTGGCATATAGCTTGTTATCGCGAAGCCTTTGAAGTACCAACTTCAAATGGTGCTCATGATCTTCACAGCTTCTAGAATAGATGAGGATGTCATCAATAAAGACAACAATGAACTGATCCAAATATTCTTTGAATACACGGTTCATCATATCCATGAAAGCAGCAGGAGCATTAGTCAATCCAAAAGACATCACTAAGAATTCATAGTGCCCGTATCGAGTTTTGAAGGCAGTCTTCAGAATATCCTCAGTTTTAATCTTCAGCTGATGATATCCAGAACGAAGATCGATCTTTGAAAAGAATTGTGCTCCTTGCAACTGGTCAAACAGGTCATCAATACAAGGTAGCGGATACCTATTCTTGATAGTGACATGGTTTAATTCCCGGTAATCGATACAAAGTCGCACACTCCCATCTTTCTTCTTTACGAATAACACAGGAGCACCCCAAGGAGATGTACTAGGACGAATAAAACTGATGTCCAACAACTCCTGTAGTTGGACCTTTAACTCCTAAAGTTCAATAGGAGCCATTCGATATGGGGTCTTAGAAATGGGCTTTGTACCAAGTTCAAGGTCAATAAAGAATTCAACTTCACGTTCTGGGGGTAGACCGGAAAGTTCTTAAGGAAATACATCAGGAAATTCACTAATAATAGAAATAGTATTCAAATCTGACGTGTTTTTGTTCAAGTCCGTGACATGGGCTAAGAAAGCTTGACATCCGTTTTTCAATAAACGAATAGCTTTATGGCTTGATATGACATTGATTTACTTTAATGGTTTGGTTGTTTGAATTCGCATAATAGGTTGGTTAGGAATATGAAAACTAACAACCTTACGAAAACAATCAATTTTAGCATGATGCGTGGTTAACCAATCAATCCCTAAAATCACATCAAATGCAAGAATTTTCAACGAAATAAGGTCGGCAGGTAATGTGATGGTACCAACTTGAATCAAGCAAGATTTATAAACAGTGGATGTAATGAAAGTTTCTCCCAACAGAGTCTCAACAGATAAATCAAGGTCTAATTTCTCCGGAGTCAAGTTTAAACGTTGAGCACAAGCAGGAGAGATAAAAGAATGGATAGAACCGGTATCTAACAAGGTATAAACTTTGTAAGAGTTTATGATAAGCTTACCCGTGATCACCTCGTGTGGGTTCCTTGTGTTTTGTGCCGTCACGACAAACGCCCTTCCAGGAACCACCGACTTTAACTTGTCTGGGGCAGCCTTTGGAGTCACCATCCCCGTTGAACTTGGTTTCGCAACTAGACAATCTCTAGCTATATGACCCTCCTTTCCACAATTATAACACACCTTGGATTGTTGTGGGCAGTTTGGGCTGATGTGTCCCTCTTTCAGGCATTTGTAACAAACGACTGGCGCTCGTTCTCCTCCCCTAAAAATAGTTGATGTTTGTGATGACGTCTTCACGTTATCATTATTGTACCTTCTCTTCTTGAAATCTCCACCCGAATCGCTCCTTCTATTATCACGGCCACGATTACCACCAGAGTGGTTACCGCTTTTGTCCGAATGCTTTCCTTTCTTCTGGTTGTCATTGCTCCGATGGCTGCCGCCACCGGTATGACCCTGGTTGTGGTCCCTCGGTATAACATACTCATTATCTTACTCTAATAATTGAGCCATGTTTATAACATCTGAATATAAAGAAAATTTATGAGATATAAGATATTGCTGAATCTCGGGCTTTAGACCTCTCAGAAACATCCTCGTCATTCGTTCCTCATTCTCGACCAAATGAGGTGCAAACCTGGATAACTCTACAAACTTCGCCTCGTACTGGGACACCGTCATGTTGTTTTGTTCTAGTCTGATAAACTCCACCTCCTTCATATGACGAATACTTTCAGAAAAGTACTTGTCATTGAATAGTTTCAAACGCTTCCCCAAGACATCTTGAAGTACCGGTCAAGTACGCCTACGACTCCCACCAAGAGTCTCGCCTCACAATGGAACATAAAGGTGGCGAATGAAACCTTCGTTCTCCGTGCATCCCAAGACATCGAATATCTTGGTAATTTGTTTGACCCACGTTTACGCCATGATCGTGTCCGGCTTTCCACAAAATCTCGTGGTCCCAACTCTTTCAATCGCTTGGTCAGGACAAGTCGCGCATTGCTAGCATTTCCACCCGTATTTTGTGCACGAGTCTCCCTCGTCTGGTTTTGCATGAACTTCAAAAAACTTCTAAACATCCAATCATTCATCATTTGTTCTAGGTAGTGTTGTTTACGGGAGGAATATTGCCTTCCCATTGCACGCCCTCGGGTGGTGATTAAAGGTGTCTCCACTGGCCCGATTCACTCCATTATTAACGCTCTCACCGCCCATTTTTAAATACCGGCATAAACAAGGGTTAATAGTCATGTCATATATTATCCCTATACTCTGACCGACCAAATAAATACCAAATAAACTTAGTCAGGTCATACTAGCGAAGGAATTCCCCATCTCTCCCCTCCTAGTTCTTGTCTCACATCTCAGCCAGGGATCATATCCCTAAGCTTTGATACCAACTGTGACGCCCCCAAAATAGGTATACCTCACCCATTCTGGGTCGCCAAATACATGGTACAAAAACAAATACAACTTTAGTAATATAATTGCCGTACAAAATACGACAACACATATACTGTGAGTTTGAATACAACTATTCTCTAATAGAGAGTATAAAAACTCGAAAGGAGTCCTCATTACAATTATTGATACACTATTTTACAAAATAGTGAGGACTGCTAAACAACTATCTTGAATCATCACTCTATACCCCGGCTAGTTCCTGCTAAATTCTCCCCTCCTGAGAAGAACAATGGAACATAAAGAAAATGGTGAGCTTAACTAGCCCAGTAAAGAATATTATGACTAAGATAATATACAACAAATTATCATTAGTCTTCAACAGGGAATAATCGATAAATATAATGTATAACAAGTTTTAGATCAACAACCGCAAATGAAAAACAACAATCCATTAGAAGAGTCAAGTAGAAAAGAATTCTACTATCTACTAAGATTTAAAAGTCCATCATCAATATTTTATCCTCAGAACATCAATCAATATACATCTTGAATCAAATATTCATCTTTACACTACTGCACCAAAGATATTCATTTGTATCACCAAATGGTCATGTTCATCTCAACACTGCTCATCTTTGCACTACGGGCCAAAGATATTCATTAGGTAATCATTCATCTTTGCACTACAGGACAAAGATATTCATCAGTTAATCATTCATCTTTGCACTACAGGCCAAAGATATTCAGTAATATCATCATTTAGGACTAAGGATGATGAAAAATATATTAAAGAAAACGAATCCAGTGAGATAATAGATCAAATATTAAGGATTCGTATTACAGTTTATCCAAGTTCAATAATACTCAGAAATAACCAATTTTGAAGCAGAATTCAAAAATAATGATCAAAACATGGATACAATCAAAGATAGTAACCATAATAGACAACTTGGACAAAAAAAAGAAATTTTCATTTTTCGTGAATAGTGCCATATACGTGAATAGTACCGTATATGTGAATAGTAATCCCGACACAAAAAGTTCCAAATTTGATAAAAATATTCATACCAATATTTCGGCATAATGATATTGAAGAAAATATCATTTTAAGAAGAAAATAACATCCTTTACCTCAAAATAACCGTACTTCTGACTGAATTTCGGATATAGTGCTGACAAAAACTTGTACTGAATAACAACTCTCAAAGTATCAAAATACTTACTAAAATACGCTCGACGATATAGAGAAAAAGAAAACTTGTTTCTTGTGTGATTTTCAATTCTAACGTAAGCGTCTATTTATAGGAAAATGCTAGAACGCCATAGGAGACTAAAATAACAAAATATATTATTTTTTATTTTCTTTACGCATGCCAAGACCAAGACTTGTCAAGGCATGCCAATTCTGAAATTTTTCCAGCAGCCCACATGTTATTAACACCAACCAAAGTGGGTCCCACCCTATAATTTAATAAAAATCATTTTATTTTCTGAAACTTCAGTAATTCATAGAAAATAGCCCGTTTATTAGAAAAATTCGAAACTAGCGTGTTTCCATAGGAAATTTAATTTTCTACAACTTTGTAGAAGAAAGTTTTTCCAAATTCCAATCAAAAAATACCCGAAATCCACAAACGGATAATTTTTAATACCTCTACACCGACAAAATACTGATAAAACACCTCAGCATTAATTCCTTCATTTTTATCCACATAAAAATAAATATATCCATCATTTTTATCCACATAAAATAAATATTTCCTTATCATATGAATCAATAATTAATTATTCACAAATAATATTACAGAATCACATTTATGACAACCAGTAGCTTCCTGAGAAAGAGGGGGCTTTCAATAAGAATTTTTCCTTCTCATAAGCAATTAGGTGACCAAACCTCTCCTCGATGTAACTTTCTAGACATTGCCAATAATGTTATCTAATAATATTATTCAAATAATATGAATTATTGATCCGATAATAGAAATCTTGTCTTTGTGATAATTATTGAAACAACAATAATATAAAATATCAACGCATCAATTATTGAATCAATAAAATAAAATATTGAACATTAATTACTGTAACAATTATTGAGTAGTGCCTTCTTACGTAAGAATCAATAATTCATCAATACTATGCATTCACGCCATTACATTATATTTTAACCACAACGGTATTCCAACAAAGGTTAATAAAGAATAACTACTACTACATACTATTTATATACAACTCAAACTTGTCGTTTTCTTCATTCGATAATTATTCTTATATGGGGTCCACAAATGACCTACTACTCGTCTTGACGAATATTCCCAGACAACAAGAATATTCCATGACCAAACGAATATTCCCCGACAACAATGATTATTTTATAACCACTTGCTTATTCTGCAAAATTTGCACATTTCACCCATAACCAAAATATTATATCAATTTAACACCTTATTATTCACAATAATAATTAGAGGAAATTTGATTTTATTTATAATAAGTTGGGGTCTTACACAGACGGCTAAGTAACTCTTATCACAGTGCATACCCAACCATCACATTCCTGGAAAAATTTTAGGGTTCTTTGTGGGGTGTGAAGCACTAAATCTGAGGAACATTCATCAACAATTCCTTCACATTATCTCTATCATCACCACATGGGTCCAAAATGAGCACGTGCAATCTCACTCTCATCTTCATCCGAATTTTCTTCCGATCACCAGGAAGAGGAGGTCTTGGACGAGAGCAGATTTGTCAGTTTGGAAGCACAACAAGACTATTATCGGAGTATGGCCAAATCTCTTGTGAAGGAACGGGGATTCCAACCGGCAAAACAGGATGGCCAACTTTGGCAGATGATACGCGAACGAGATTGGGTTGGTTTAACTGCATCTCCTATGCCCATTCCGGTGGGGATTGTTCGAGAATTTTATGCTAATGCCACGAAGTTGCTAACAAGAGGTATTACGATTGTTCGAGCAGAACAGGTGAATTATCGCCCTTCTGCGATCAGAGAAGTATTCAACATATATGATACACCTCCTACCGGGTCTGACAATTGGTTAGAAGGCGTGTACTTGGAGACGGATCTCGCAATTGTGATTACTGATTTGTGTATCCCGGGCACCAAATGGAAGTATAAGATAGGAACAACGGAACCAAAATCGTTTTTGTCAGCATTGAATTGGTATGCCCAGGCCTGGAACCTGTTTATTTATGCCAAGCTCATTCCGTCAGCTCATTATAATGCCATACCTACCGAGCGGGCGATTATTTTATGGGGAATCATCAAAGGAAAGTACATCGATATCGGCCTGTTAATCCACAGAAACATGCTGAATTATATGCGTGGGAATAGAAATGGGACTATTCTGCATGCGTCAGTGATAGCCATGCTCTGTACTCAACAAGGAATCCAATGGCATAATGAGCCGCTGCAGTACTCATACCATGTAATCCCTCATGCTACTATTGTGAATTTCAAGGAGTGGACAGGTGGTGTACTGCATCCACGCGAACTAGGATTCATCCTTCATCCTATTTTTAGTGAACAACAACAACCCTCGCAAACAGATGAAGTGGGCCCGTCCATGTACGCGCGTGCCACCAATGGCGATCGACAGCTCCGAAGGTTGGAGCGCAAGGTCGATGCCATATACTATAATTTGGGCACATATGCGACGGGACTCACAAGGGCTTTAGCCGAAGTGTTTACGCAACAAGGAACAACACAAGAATGGCCTCAGTTTGGAACCGCAACACCATATCCACCACCGGACTCACCTCCCAAGGAGGGTGGCACCACCGATAATTAGGGGAGTTTTCATACCTTTTACCTTCATTCAATTGGGACATTGAATATTTTAAGTTTGGGGGTATTAGGTAGTAGTTAGTATTTTTTTATTATTATTATTAGTTTTACATGATTAGTTTAATTTTTATGTGCATGTTTAGACTACATTTTAGCACATAGTTGCATGTTGCATACCTCACAGTTCTTGCCGTTTAGAAAAAAAAATTTGTCTACCCAATGATGAGAGTGAAGTTTTTAAATGAATTTTGAATATTTTGGATAACATGAGCTGAGTTATAACGTTATATACAACGAAATTCATAATGCTGTATACATGCTCTCGGTTTGCACAAATGGGTTCACAAGCACTTGTAGGTATAAGAAACACGTGTGTTTTGCTCGACGAAAAAATGTAGTGTTAAAAAGAGAAATATATGAAAAGTGGCTTGGAGACTGTATAAAACATCAATTTTTTAAACTCTAGGAAAACGTGGGTATCTGTGTATAAAAAAAAATAAAAGAAAAGAAAAGTAGAAATAGCATGGCTAGTCTTATTTCGAGGCCCTGGCTACTTGAGTAAGTATGCCCGAGGGGATTGTCTCTACACCTAGCGCCCTAAGGTCTTTCATGGTCTGGGAGTCGTTGGTCAAAAGCTCACTAAGGGGTAGCAGTGTGCCTAATGGAGTAAGACATTGTACAGTCATGTAGAAAAAGAAAGAATAAAAAAATAGCAATAAAAATCGCGAGAAAGAGCGAAATTCGCCCTCGTGAGTAGAATAAAGCAGATAAACTCATTGTTGAACCTTAGTTTATTTTAAGATGTTGGAATAGTTCAAGTCGCATATATAAACATAAGTCTTGATTGATGCTATAATTTTTCTGGTTTGAGCAAGATAGCATGAGCATTCTACATCTAAATCAAGTACTTAAGTAACACAACACACACACACACACAACATCTCAGAGCATTGGTGAATTATTTGAGTATATGACATTATGCCTGCAGTTTGGTTTGAATTTGTATTCTCAAATCTAGAAAAACTTCACTGAGGCAAATTGGACTGAATATCTATAATGGTTGGGACAATGTGAGAATTAAGTGCATAGTAATGTAGTTGCATCATTCATTATTCATTAGTATGCATTGCTTGAGGGCAAGCAATGGTTCAAGTTTGGGGGTATTTGATAAATAGGATTTTTACCTACTTATGTAGTACCAATTCATGCGAACTATGCCCATCTCAAGTACATTTTAGTCTGTTTTAGCTGCATTTCATGTTAATTTGCATTGCACGTTCTTAAAACTCCTTTTGGTGAATAAGTGTAGGAATCAGCCTGTTTTGGTGGTGTTATGGAGCATAAGGCAAATGGATGCTTGAAACGAGGTAAAAGGATGGGATATGCATGGCATGAAGGTGTATTGGTGCAAGGAGATAAAGCATGACTGAGCAAGCAGCAGAATGTGACACCCCCAAAATAGGTCTACATCCCCCATTCTGAGTTGTCAATACACGGTACAGAAACAACTACAACTTTATTATTACAATAGTAAAACTGTGAGTTTAAATACATATTGCCATCTGAGAATATCCACATACAAATAAATCCTCATCATAATTATTGATACATTATTTTACAACAATGGTGAGGACTACTAAATAACTCTCCCTAGAACTTTCATTCCATAATTCCCACTACGTTTTTGCTATATTCTCGCCTCCTGAGAAGAAAAATGGAACAAAAAGGAAAAGGGTGAGCTCGACTAGCCCAGTAAAGAATATTATGACTAAGATAATATACAACAAAATTATCGTTAGTCTTCAACAGGAAAAAATATAATAGAATACAATAGACAACAAGTTTTAAATCAATATTCGCAGCGGAAATAATAATTCATTAGAAGAGTTAAGTAGAGAATGCAAACTACCATCTTCTATGTATGAATTTTAAAGTTCATCGCTCTATTTTTTATCCTCAGAAACATCAATCAATATATATCTGGGATCAAATATTCATCCTTGCACTACTGAGGCCAAGGACATTCACCATTAATCATGTTCATCTAAACACTGCTTCATCTTTGCTTTACTGGACCAAAGATATTCATCGAAATCATTCATCTTTGCACTTTCTGGGCCAAAGATATTCATCGAAATCATTCATCTTTGCACTACAGGCCAAAGATATTCAATAATATCATCATTTAAGACTGAGGATGATGAAAAATATTTTTTTTTTAAAGAAACGAATCCAGTGAATCAAAATGACAAGGATTAAGGATTAAGGATTACGTACTTTGTTTTTTGTCCACGTCCAAAAATACCTCAAAAATAATCATAGTGGTGTAAAATTCAAGAATGATCAAAACATGGATACAATCAAAGCTAGTATCCGTAATAGATATTTTGACGAAAAGGAAAATTTTTATTTTTCGATGAATAAGGTCGTATTAAATGAATAATCAGATCGTGAATAAAGGCCGTATCGTGAATAGTAACTCAGACACCAAAAGTTCCAAATTTGATAAAAACTTTAGATCAATATTTCAACATAATGATATTGAAGAAATAATATCATTACGAAAAAAAAATAATATCCACTTACCTCGAAAGATCGATTACTTAACGGAATCTTTGGATATAGGCTATATCTTGAACTTTCACCGTATAGCAATACTCAAAGTATACTCAAAATACTCACAAGAATACCCTCGATAATATAGAGAGAAAACTTGAGTTTACGGTGTGATTTTCAATTCTAACCTAAGCACCTATTTATAGAAATTGCTTAACACAAAAAGCGAAAAATTTAATAAAATATTAATATTTATAAAAATATTATACGTATTCTTTGAAATCTGAATCTCAACAATTCACACATGCCAACCTTCTAGAAGAAAATAAAAAAAACGTTTTCTAATTTAAAATAATTTAAACTTCCAAAAATCAATTATTTGAACTTGAAACTTCAATAATTCATAATAAATAGCCCTTTTGTCATAAAATTCGAATCTCGCTTGAGTTTTTATAGGAAATTCAATTCTCTACAACTTTACGAGAAGAAAGTTTTTCCAAATTCCAAACAAAAATTGACCAAAATCTACAAGCGGGTGATTTTAGAGTCATAATCAAATTTCAATCGATAAATGGGGTCCACCGACATGTTTAACATGTTTTAAACATTTATTGCAACAAAATACTCTTCCTCCTCGTATACTCATATATCCCACATTCGTTGTAAAAATATCACCATTATTATATTATTAAAATATAATATTATATATATTTAAATGAATTATTTTATCAGAAAAAGATAAAATTTCAATTTTCAACAATTGTCACATTAAAAATTTTCTCCATCTATAACCACATAAAATCAATATTTTCCTCATCATATGAATCAATAATTAATTATTCACAAATAATATTACGAGAATCACAATATTGACAACCAGCAGTGGTTCCTGGAAGAGGGGCTTTCAATAAGAATTCTCCTTCTTGGCGGCGCAATTAGGTGACCAAACCTCTCCTTAGACAGAACTTTCTAGACATTGCCAATAATGTTATCTAATAATATTATTCGGATAATATGAATTATTAGCTTCGATAATGAAAAATACGTGTAATGAAAATTATTGAAACAACAACAATATAAAATATCAACGCAACAATTATTGAACCAATAAAATATTGAACAATAATTACTGTAACCATTATTGAGTAGTGCCTTCTTACGTAAGATTCAATAATTGGTGCAATACTGGTAATCTCTCTGCAACAACGACAAGACATTCTTGTGTTTTAACCAACGGTATTCCAATAGTGTAAATCTGGTAACAACTACTGTAGTTATTTTTAAACAACTTATATTTGTCGTTTTCTTCCTCCAATCGCTTTTAGTTATGGGGCCCACACATGGTCACTACTGTGCGTCAATTTAATATTCCCAAAGCGATCTGAATATTCCACGACCAAACGAATATTCCCAAACAACAATGAATATTTTATAACCACTTGCTTATTTTGAAATATTTACGTATTTTACCCATAACTATCCACATTAATCACATCAACCCTTACTATTTCAAAATAATAATTAGAGGAAATTAAATTTCATTTATTAATTATTTGGGGTCTTACAACCTCCCCTCCTTATGAAATTTCGTCCTCGAAATTGACATACGTACCTGGTGTTTCGAAAAGATGAGGATACCTCGCTTTCATTTCCGTTTCCAACTCCCAGGTCATTTCCTCTATAGCATGGTTTCTCCACAAGACTTTAACTTGTGGTATGACCTTCGTGCGTAGGACATGCTCCTTCTATCCAAGATCTTGGCAGTACTTCCTCATCGTTAAGTCTTCTTGCTATCTCGTCCTGTTCTAACTCAATAACGTGATTCGGTCTTTCACATATTTACGAAATACGATATGTGAAACACATTATGAACACGAGACATACTTGGAGGTAACGCGCGAGTCTATAGGCTACATTTCCTACTCGGTCAAGAATTTGAAATGGACCAATAAATCGTGGATTGAGCTTTCCTCTCTTCCCAAATCTTGTAACTCCCTTCCATGGAGCAACTCGCAACAATACATGATCCCCTATACTAAATTCCACGTCCTTTCGATGAAGATCCGCATAACTCTTTTGTCGATCTTGTCTTGTGCTTGGTTTGTATCGTTGTCGAACCATTTGGATCTTTTCGGTGATCATAACATCTTAACTTTCGGGTCCCAACAATGTTGCTTCACCCACCTCATCCCAACATATTGGAGAGCGACACTTTCGTCCATATAATGCTTGAATGGGGCCAAACCTATACTTGCACGATAAGCTGTTGTTGTTGGGAGGAGAATTCCACCAATGGTAAATACTTATCCCAACTCGCCTTGTGAAGTCTAGGACCACGAGTCTTAATAAATCTTCAAGAGTTTGAATAGTCCTCTCTGATTGTCCGTCCGTTTGAGGATGGTATGCGAGAATCAATCTTAAATCCATACCCATAGCTTTTTTGCAAGCTAACCCAAAATCTTGAAGTGAATCTTGGGTCACGATCCGAAAACTATGGATCTTGGCATGCCATGCAATCTCACAATCTCATTTACGTACATTTTAGCAAGGCGTTCAAGGAATAAGTCTCCGTGTCGGCAAGAAATGAGCGGACTTTGGTTAATCTATCAACAATAACCCAAATAGCATTTATGCCTTGAGAAACCGTGGGAAGTCCATGAACTTGAAATCCATGGTAATGTGTTCCCACTTCCATTTCGGAATCTCAAGTGGTTGCAATGGTCCCTTAGGCACTTGATGCTCGCCTTTACACGTTGACAAGTTAAACATGTTGAGATAAACTTTGCAATCTCTCTCTTCATATTGTTCCACCAAAATGTATGTCAAGATCACGGTACATTTTAGTACTTCCGGATGGATTGCAAATGGTGTATTGTGTGCCTCCATCATAATCTTGTACTTCAAATCGAATCGTTAGGAACACAAAGTGCAGAGTGGACTCAAGTATTCCTTCTTCATCAATTCTAAACTTAGGAATAGCTCCTTCTTGTACTTTCTTCTTCATATGCATCATTTCAAGATTGGGGTGGCTTGAGCAACCTTAACTTTTTCTATTAAAGTTGGCTCTGTCGTATACTTGACATCATCGCACTCGTTCTCATATGATCTTCTTCAACTCAACGTCGGCTACCACGTTCGCTTTTCGGGATGGTATTGAATAGTGTGGTCGTAGTCTTTCAATAGCTCGAGCCAACGTCATTGCCATAGCGTGTTAAGTTCTTTTTGTGAAGAAGAAATATTTAAGGCTTTTATGGTGCGAATATATCTCCACTTTCTCTCCATATAGATAGTGCCTCCGGATCTTTAAGCGGCAACGATTACTTTGCCAACTCTAGATCATGAGTAGGATAATTTCTCTCATATTCTTTAAGTTGTCGCGAGGCATAGGCTATGACTTTCCCACGTTGCATGACAACACATCCTAACCCTTTGCGAAGCATCGTTTGTAGATAACAAATCCATCCAAGAACCGGATGGTATTGTTAGAACAGTCTTAAAATAAGTCTCCTTTTAAGCTCTTGGAAACTCTTCTCGCACTCTTCGCTCCAAATGAACTTTGTATCCTTCCGGGTTAGATGAGTTAGCGAGTAGCGATTCGAAAAAACCTTCCACGAATCTCCGATAATAACCACTTAAGCCCAAAAGCTACGTGCTTGATCCACCAGGACTTGGTTGCTCCCAACTTTGTATTGCTTCAATCTTGGCAAGGTCAACAGATACTCCATGTTTTGACACCACATGCCCAAAAATGCTACTTCCTCAAGCCAAACTCGTCGCATTTCTTTAACTTGGCATAAAGCTTGTTTTCACGAAGCCTTTGGAGTACCAACTTCAAATGGTGCTCATGATCTTCACGGCTTTTGGAATATATGAGGATGTCATCAATAAAGACAACAACGAACTGATCCAAATACTCTTTGAATACTCGGTTCATCATATCCATGAAAGCCGCAGGAGCATTAGTCAATCCGAAAAACATGACTAAGAATTCATAATGCCCGTACCGAGTTCTAAAGGCAGTCTTTGGAATATCCTCAGTTCTAATCTTCAGCTGATGATATCCAGAACGAAGATCGATTTTTGAAAAGAATTGTGCTCCTTGCAACTGGTCAAACAAGTCATCAATACGAGGTAGAGGATACCTATTCTTGATAGTGACATGGTTCAATTCCCGATAGTCAATACAAAGTCGCATACTCCCGTCTTTCTTCTTTACAAATAAAACAGGAGCACCCCAAGGAGATGTACTAGGACGAATGAAACCAATGTCCAACAACTCCTGTAGTTGGACCTTTAACTCCTGAAGTTCAATAGGAGCCATTCGATATGGGGTTTTAGAAATGGGCTTTGTACTAGGTTCAAGGTCAATAAAGAATTCAACTTCACGTTACGGGGTAGGCCAGGAAGTTCTTGAGAAATCGTCGGGAAATTTAATAACAACAGAATATTATTCAATTTTGACGTGTCTTTATTCAAATCCATAACATGGGCTAAGAAAGCTTGACATCCGTTTTTTAATAAACGAATAGCTTTATGATTAGATATGACAGTGATTGATTTTAATGGTTTAGTTGCTTGAATTCGAACAACAGGTTGTTTAGGAATATGAAAGCTAACAACCTTACGAAAACAATCAATTTTGGCATGATGAGTAGTTAACCAATCAATCCTAAAATCACATCAAAAGCAAGTATCTTTAAAGAGATAAGGTCAACAGTAAGATAAGGGTGCCAACATGGATTAGACAAGATTTATAAACAGTGGATGTGATGAAAGTTTCTCTATCTGGAGTTTCCACGAGATAGGTCAAAGTCTAATTTCTCCTGAGTCAAGTTTAAACGTTGAGCACAAGCGGGAGAGATAAATGAATGGGTAGCACCCTTTATCTAGTAAAGTATAAACTTCACAAGAATTTATAAATAGCTTACCCGTGATCACCTCGTTTGGGTTCCTCGTATTTTGACCAATCCACAACAAACGCTCTTCCGAACCGCTGACTTTGACTTTTACGGGATGATCTTTTGAGTCACCGTCCCCATTGAACTAGGTTTTTGCTACTGCAATGCGATCTCGGCGATATGTCCTTCCTTTCCACAATTATAGCATACACAGGCTGTTGTGGGCGGTTTGACCGATATGTCCTCTTTCCCGCATTTATAGCATGACCGGTGGTCGTTCTCCTCCTTGGAACCGATTCTTTCTTCTTTGGCAATCGCTGTCTTCACATGGTGGTTGTTGAATCTCCTCTTTTAAAATCTCCTCTCCGACTCGCTTCTCCTATTTTCATGGCCATGATTACCACTAGAGTGGTTACCATTTTGTCCGTCTTTTCTTTCTCCACCGATTATTGTTATTTTGTTGATCGCTATCTCTACGGTATGATCCTCGATTGTGGTACCTCGGTTGGCCGTACTACTCGTTATCTCGCTCTAACAATTGAGCCACATTAACAACATCCGAATAGAGAAAATTTATGAGAGATGAGATCTTCGACGTATGTCGGGTTTCAAACTCTCGAAACATCCGCGTCATCGTTCCTCATTCTCCACCAAATGAGGTGCAAACACGGATAACTCTGCAAACTTAGCCTCGTCTTTGAGACAATCGTCGCCATGTTGTTACTGCTCCCGATCTAATAAACTCCACTTCCTTCATATAATTAACACTTTCAGGAAAGTATTTGTCATTAAATAGTTTCTGAAACGTCTCCCAAGACATGCTGAGTGCGGCTGGATGGGTACGCTTCACAGACTCCCACCAGTAGTCTGCCTCGCCACGGAACATAAAGGTGGTGAATGGAACCTTCTGTTCCTCTGTGCATCCCAAGACATCGAATATCTTGGTAATTTGCTTGACCCATGTTTCTGCCATGATCGGATCTGGCTTTCCCTTAAATTCGTGGTCCCAACTCTTTGAATCGCTTGGTTGTGACAACCCGTGAATTGCTATCATTTCCTCCTATGTTTTGAACACGAGTCTCCTCGTCGATTTTGCATGAACCGCAAAAAGCTTCTAAATATCCCTCGTTCATCATCTCTTTCGGTGGTGTTGTTCACGGGAGGAACATTGCCACTGTTGCACGTTCTCCTCGTTGGTGAGTCTGATCGTCTCCACTCTGTCTCATTTCCATTGTTAATATTCTCGGTCGACATTCTCAAATACTGTCATAAAACAAGGGTTAATTAAGGAAATCAATATATCACATAATATCCCTATATACTGACCAACTATCAAATAAGCTTAGGTAGGACACACTAGCGAAGGATTTACTCGCTCTCCCCTCCTAGTTCTATTCCCCGATCTCATGAAAAGATCATATCCTAAGCTCGATACCAACTGTGACGCCCCCAAAATAGGTCTACATCCCCCATTCTGAGTTGTCAATACACGGTACAGAACAACTACAACTTTATTATTACAATAGTAAAACTGTGAGTTTAAATACAGATATTGCCATCTAGACAATATCCACATACAAATAAATCCTCATCATAATTATTGATACATTATTTTACAACAATGGTGAGGACTACTAAATAACTCTCCCTAGAACTTTCATTCCATACCCCGACTCGTACTTGCTATATTCTCGCCTCCTGTGAAGAAAAATGGAACAAAAAGGAAAAGGGTGAGCTCGACTAGCCCAGTAAAGAATATTATGACTAAGATAATATACAACAAAATTATCGTTAGTCTTCAACAGGGAAAAATATAATAGAATACAATAGACAACAAGTTTTAAATCAATATTCATGCAATGAAATAATAATTCATTAGAAGAGTTAAGTAGAGAATGCAAACTACCATCTTCTATATATGAATTTTAAAGTTCATCGTCTATTTTTTTTATCCCTATAACATCAATCAATATATATCTGGGATCAAATATTCATCCTTGCTTTATAGGCCAAGAACATTCACCAAATTGGTCATGTTCATCTAAACACATGTTCATCTTTGCACTACTTCTTACCCAAAGATATTCATCGAAATCATTCATCTTTGCACTACGGGCAAAGATATTCATCGAAATCATTCATCTTTGCACTACAGGGCCAAAGATATTCAATAATATCATCATTTAAGACCGAGAATGATGAAAATATTTTTTTTTTTTAAAGCGAATCCGGTGAATCAAAATGACAAGGATTAAGGATTAAGGATTAGTACTTTGTTTTATCCACGTCCAAAAATACCTCAAAAATAATCATAGTGGTGTAAAATTCAAGAATGATCAAAACATGGATACAATCAAAGCTAGTATCCGAATAGATATTTTTAGAACTTAAAAGGAAAATTTTTATTTTTCGATGAATAGTGTCGTATTCGTGAATAATCTTATCATCGTGAATAGTCTTGTATCGTGAATAGTAACTCCGACACCAAAAGTTCCAAATTTGATAAAAACTTTAGATCAATATTTCAGCATAATGATATTGAAGAAATAATATCATTACGAAAAAAAATAATATCCCTTACCTCGAAAGATCAGTACTTCTAACTGGAATACTGGATATAGGCTATATCTTGAACTTTCACCGTATAGCAATACTCAAAGTATACTCAAAATACTCACAAGAATACGCTTCGATAATATAGAGAGAGAAACTTGATTTACGGTGTGATTTTCAATTCTAACCTAAGCACCTATTTATAGAAATTGCTTAGAACACCAAAGCGAAAAATTTAATAAAATATTAATATTTATAAAAATATTATCGTATTCTTTGAAATCTGAATCTCAAAGAATTCACACATGCCAACCTTCTAGAAGAAAATAAAAAAACGTTTTCTAATTTAAAATAATTTAAACTTCCAAAAATCAATTATTTGAACTTGAAACTTCAATAATTCATAATAAATAGCCCTTTTGTCGAGAAAATTCGAATCTCGCGAGTTTTTATAGGAAATTCAATTCTCTACAACTTTGCGAAGAAAGTTTTTCAAATTCCAAACAGAAATTGACCAAAATCCACAAACGGGTGATTTTAGAGTCTATAATCAAATTTCAGTCAATAAATGGGGTCCACCGACATGTTTAACATGTTTTAAACATTTATTGCAACAAAAATACTCTTCCTCCTCGTATACTCATATATCCCACATTCGTTGTAAAAATATCACCATTATTATATTATTAAAATATAATATTATATATATTTAAATGAATTATTTTATCAGAAAAAGATAAAATTTCAATTTTCAACAATTGTCACATTAAAAATTTTCTCCATCTATAACCACATAAAATCAATATTTTCCTCATCATATGAATCAATAATTAATTATTCACAAATAATATTACGAATCACAATATTGTGACAAGGCGGTTCCGGAAAGAGGGTCTTTCCAATAAGAATTTTCCTTCTTGGCGCGCAATTAGGTGACCAAACCTCTCCTTAGATGCGAACTTTCTAGACATTGCCAATAATGTTATCTAATAATATTATTCGAGATAATATGAATTATTGCTTCGATAATGAAAAATACTTTGTAATGACAATTATTGAAAACAACGAAGATATAAAATATCAACGCAACAATTATTGAACCAATAAAATATTGAATGATAATTCTTCGTAACCATTATTGAGTAGTGCCTTCTTACGTAAGATTCAATAATTGGTGCAATACTGTATCTTCTGCAAATGCAACAACGCGTATTCGTGTTTTTAACCACCGGGTATTCCAATAATTAAAATCAGTAACAACTACTGCCATTATTTTTAAACAACTTATATTTGTCGTTTTCTTCCTCCAATCGCTTTTTCGTTATGGGGCCCACACATGGTCGCTACCGTGGCATTTAAATATTCCCAAGCGATCTGAATATTCCACGACCAAACGAATATTCCCAACAACAATGAATATTTTATAACCACTTGCTTATTTTGAAATATTTGCGTATTTTACCCATAACTATCCACATTAATCACATCAACCCTTACTATTTCAAAATAATAATTAGAGGAAATTAAATTTCATTTATTAATTATTTGGGGTCTTACGTATGTGAGCGAGGGAAACAGAACCGGGATCTGCAGATTGCAAGCCGTGCGCTACGCGCCGACAAAATAGCCTTAAGAATGCGCGCCTGCGCGATTACCTAGCCAGATCTTGGATGCTACTGCAAGTCTCGCGTCATGAGAAGACAAGTTTATGGAACGCTTGCTACCGCCACATGAGATCACCAAACATACTGAACCTCATCGCAAGTCTCGCGGCCACGAGACTATCATGCTAGAAGAGAGAGCGGCCGCGCGCGATGTCTGATGCTGCTGATGTGTTTTATTCTATTTCCAAATTTTAAAGGTTGTATTTGATTTAAAACGATTCCTGACTGGTGTCAGGGGTATCATTCGACATTTTATTAGTTTTTCACGTATCTTTACATCGTAATTAGGGTTTTTACTCTCTAGAGATGATTCCAACGTAGAAGGAGGCTCTAACTCTACTTTCTACTCCTTCTTGGGATTTCTCTATGAGAGCGGATTATTAATATTAGTTTTTGCTGGAATCTTATGAGGATTTAATATTGATGTGTATTCAGTAATTGGGTTTGATAGTTTCATCTTTCATCTTTAAATTGTTGCTTATTGATCATGTTTAACTTTGATCCCATAATGGTTTTTGGTTCAGTCATGAACTAAACTCCATTATGGGATTCTAACGGATTTTATTATGTAGTTTGATTGCACACTTAAATGCTTTGTGTTGTTTTGCATATTATATGGGGTGTCTATACTATGATGATTGTTTTGCATATACATGAATGCTTGATCACCATTCGTTTTGATGATTTGTATGGAATTGACAATGAACATGCAAATATGGACCGTAATCATGATAGTATACGTAATAGAATTTGTTATATGGCTTATGTATTTCGTGAACCAGATAGACATATACTGTTTCACCGTATAAGTTAAGATAAGAGTTTGAACTTAAAATCAATATAGTTGCAATTTCACATAGACATATAGTGATGTTGGTTATATTGATGATTACATAGAGTCTATCATCTATGGATGTTGTGTAAGTAGGTCTTAGTGCATTGAAAAATGGCTAATACTCTTTTAGTGTTCTTGGCTACTCTCCTATGATATTTGAACAAGTCAGGCATGATAGTGGCGATTGAATGAAATATTGAATGAAGTTTGAATCCCATTAGTTCAAATATCATTTGTTATATCGTTTATATTGTTGTAGTTGTTATTTGCAATTCAGGAACAAATCAAGTTTAATCCATAGTGTGAGCATATAAATATAGTGATTTAATTAATGAATAGTAGTTTAAGTTAAACAATTTTCTCTGTGGGATCGATACTTTACTTGCTCTGTATTACTTGTTGACGCATGTATGCTTGCATGAGTTAAAGCTCTTTTGTTAATCGTAAAAAAGAGGCAACAGTTTATTTTTGAAATCAACGGTTTGGATTAAAAAAGAATCGCGCAGATTGCTCAATCTGACAAAAGTCTAATTTTTGCCTAGGCTTTATTCAAAATACTTAGCATTTATTGTTCCACTCATCAATTCGGTCAAGAGTGAAAAAAGCAGCCAGCACACAGTTTTGTCCAAAATGAATGTCACTTCATGGTTTAATAAATTTGACAGCACATTTGCTTTTCCAAAAGATTACATGCATGGTTTTTTATATATGATATACCCGCAAAATGCAATATATATATATATATATATATATATATATATATATATATATATATATATAGGTCCGGATCGGTAAGGACTCCCTTACGATACTAAAATGCAGACCTTTTTTTTTTTTTTTAAACAACTAAAAAAAAAATTTAATATTTTATGGAACTGGAATTTTTCCATAATACAGTGTTTTGGGTTTGATTTGGATACATATAACAAAACAGGTATGTAGAGTCTGTGCAGACTATACATATATTTTTTGGTATAGGTATCTAAATCACGCCCAAAACATTGTATTATGGAAAATTTTCAATTCCATAAAATATTAAACTTTTTTCTTAGTTGTTTTATAAAAAAAGCCCAAAAAAAATAAAAAAATCCCGCATTTTAAGAAAATGCGAGATCTCTTACCTGATCCTCTATATATATATATATATATATATATATATATGGGAAGGGAATCCATCCATGGCAACCGGTTGCCATTTATACTATGCAACAACCTCTTTTCAGACCGTTGATCAACTTATTGGAAGGTTGAGATTGAGATATATTAATACCAAGCCGTGACAAGCTCTACCGATTTCTATTTAAATAAGAGGGGCCCATATTTCAACATATTGTTAGTATATAGTTAAACAAAATGAATATTTAATATTAAAATATTTACTACTGCATACGACTTGCATCCCCTTACCCTTTTTTTTTTTTTTTACGCATTTCTCCATTATATATCATTTCGAAGAAATTAAAATAGAATAAAAAATAAAATTAATATTAAAATATTTCTACTAAAACTTGACTTGTCTTAAACTTACTCTTTTTGTTTTTAACACATTTATATTCCTAAGGTTATACACTTGATATAAAGTTTATATTTATAAATTAAATTAAAATATTACGGGCCAATTTTTTTTTAACATTATATATTATAAAAATTATTAAAAAATTATATCATTTATAAATATAAACTTTATATCATCTTTAATAAAATATAACGTGTATATTAATATAAACTTTATATCATTTTCAAAATATAAACTTTATATCATTTTCAAAATATATTAATATTATGGTTTATATCAAGTGTATAACCTTAGAAATATAATTGTGTTAAAAACAAAAGAGTAAAGCTAAGTATAAGTCAGATTCTACTTAAATATTTTAATATTAATTTTATTTTTATTATATTTTAATTTGTCGAGTCGTGATATATAATGGAGAAATGCGTAAAAAAAATAAAAAAGTAAAAGTTTAAGATAAGTCGTATTTACTACTTAATAAATATTTTAATATTAAATATTCATTTTGTTTAACTATACTGATAATATGTTGAAATTTAGGCCCCTCTTATTTAAATAGAAACCGGTAGAACTTGTCAGGGCTTGGTATTAATATATCCCAATCTCAGCCTTCCAATAAGCTGATCAACGTGTCTGAAAAGAGATTGTTGCACAATATCTATGGCAACCGGTTGTCATGGATGGATTCCCTATATATATATCAGTATTACATGTATACATTTATATATAATATAATATATATATTATATTATTCTATTGAATTATATTATTCTGTTGCATAATAAATATGTATATATATAACATCATAATATATATATATATATATATAGAATCCATCCATGGCAAATCCTTGCCATGAGAATCTATCTTGATAACCTCTTTTCGCATCTGATTGATAAATGGATTTGAAGGCTGAGATTAGAAGTTATATTTGATAAGCCGGCACATGTTGTTGTGCCATAATATTTACTTGTGACGGCTTCTATTTTAATAAGAGAGGCCCACGTAAAATGTTCTTGTCAGTATAGTTATACAATATGAATATTTATTATTAAAATAATCCGGCCGGAGGAGCTTGTACCGGCTTACACCTTTTCTTTTCTTTTTTTTCATTTCTACATTATATGTCATGACTCAGCACATTAAAATGGAATAAAAAAATAAAATAATTATTATTAAAATAATGAATATTATTTTAATATGAATATTTATTATTAAAATAATCCGGGTGGAGGAGCTTGTACCGGCTTACACCTTATTTTTTCTTTTTTTTTTCATTTCTCCATTATATGTCATGACTCAGCACATTAAAATGGAATAAAAAAATAAAATAAAAAGTAAATCAATGCAATTTGTCATTCATTGCTATCGGGATTAAAATAATATTAAAATGCCTATTTCGATATATAACTTGTCACTACCGGTGATAAAAATTGAAAAAAAATAGTTAACGTAAGTGCGACTTGTCACGACTGACAATAAAAAATTGAAAAAAAAGAATTTATTCAACCAATTCACTGCTAAACAAATTCGAACTCGCAACCTCCAACTCCAAACACTCGTCATATGACCACCCGAGCACCACGGACCTAGCTGTTAATTTTAACCAATGATATATCTTTATATTAAAACTTCACCATCCCCCAAAATCTATATTCTTGCATTATTATTATATTACGATTTATTATTATTAATAAATCTATATAATACATATTGGGTTTTCTATTTAAATCTATATTCTAGATTATTATTATTATTATGTTTCTATTATTATTATTATATTAAGTTTCAATGATAGGAAATGAATGCATTATCTATTTATTATTCAATTCATGTATTACTATTATTAAAAATAATATTAATAATGATTTTAATATTAATATAAACAATGTGATTATTAATATTAGTCCGAATAAAAATATTCATACAGTTCAACCAAATAGATAATTTTTTCCGTATTAATAATATGAAGTGGTTTTATGTGATTCAATAATATTCATATTACTAAGTTATGAATTTGAAAATCCCATACAGTTCAACCAAATAGACATTCTTATTAATTAATATGTACATTATATAACGTTGGACAAGTTCTATATCTCAGAGGCTGGAAGTAATCTTGCGGATTTCTTGTAGAGCTCCCATGCGACGCGGTAACGAAAAACTGTGACATCTTCCAAGGACCACTTCTCTTGAGAAATATTACCATTGGCCCTAACGAAACAGTCAACATACTTGCATACAAAAATGCCACGATCGAAAGTTATTGTGTTGTTTCGTCGAATCTTTAAGGTCTGCATGACAAGAGATTACTGCATTTGGCCACTCATCATGATCGGATTACCATTTCGCAAACAAAATGGTATCAAATGTACCTGCATGTACAAAGTAGTTGGTTAATAATTTTTTAATATTAAAGGACATTATAAAATTAAAATATTTTAAAACTAAACATACCGCAACTTTAACGAATTCTGAGTACATTTCATGTAACTGAATATACTTAGTATCATTGTAGTGCGGGTCAATTATCGTAACCATCCAATCTTCAACTGAGAATAGGAACAAGACAAAATGGCGTTGATGTGTACTACACACCGGCATGAATATGTATTTGCATTCGTGTAAAGGTGGACCAACATCTTGGTTAACATACGGATTGCAAAAACTCCATGTAGTATTCATGTTAGTTAGGGGCATATAGCCCTGCCCAAGATGCATGAAGAATGAATTCATTAAATCAAATTGGGATGACCTTTGTATTCCCCGCGACCTGTAGTATTCCTCTCTGTCTCGTAGCAACAACATATAAGCGTCGATGACATGCTCGAATATCTAACTCCCAGGCCCTAAGGATTGCACTGCATTGTGGTCTAATTCATATAACTGGCGCGGATGTGACAAAGGATATAAATCCTCTTATGGTGCCACCACGTTTCCAAACATATGTTTATTTACAAATGTCTCCTTCCAATCTTTAAGTTTTTTGGATAAAGACCCTATTGGTCCATAAGAGATGTGGTCTCCTGCATCTTGTACCTAATTGAGACCCAAATGTATATTATTATTATATAGCAATAATAATTAAAACCATCACTATTAACATAACTATACATACCTTTTGTGAACTAGATCCCTTGGCGTCAAAAAGTCCCGCAAAGTCGGAGTTGGTTGGAATGTAACACTGCTCATAGGTTTGGAAGGTCGGAATGTAACACTCCTCGTTGGCTTGGGTGGTGGGAATGGAGCTCTCCTTGATTACTTGTGCGGTGGGTATGTAGCTCTCTTGTACAACATAATCAGTTTGTTTCCCAAGCCCTTCATTGAATTGGGAGAATTGGGACTGTGGTCGAGTTGTTACAGGGATAAAATATTGATGATGGACTTTTAAATGTTAGAAGATAGTAGAACTCTTCCTCTACGTTACTCTTCTAATGGATTGTTGTTTCCGCTGTATTTGTTGATCTAAAATTTGTTGTCTATTATATTCTATCAGATTTTTCCCTGTTGAGGACTAATGATAATTTGTTGTATATTATCTTAGTCATAATATTCTTTACTGGGCTAGTTGAGCTCACCCTTTTCCTTATTGTTCTATTTTTCTTCTCAGGAGGTGAGAATTTAGCAGGAACTAGCCGGGGTAAGGAATGATGATTCAAGATAACTATTTTAGTAGTCCTCACTATTTTGTAAAATAGTGTATTAATAAATGTAATGAGGACAAATTTGGGTGTGAATATTGTCTAGAAGATAATATTTGTATTTAAACTCACAGCTTGTGTATTTGTCGTATTTACACGACAATTGTATTAATAAACTTGTAGTTGTTTCTGTACCATGTATTTGGCGACTCAGAATAGGTGTTGTATACCTATTTTGGGGGCGTCATAATTATATTTTAATAATATAATAATGGTGATATTTTTACAATGAATGTGGGATATATGAGTATACGAGGAGGAAGAGTATTTTTGTTACAATAAATGTTTAAAACATGTTAAACATGTCGGTGGACCCCATTTATTGACTGAAATTTGATTATAGCATGTAAAATTGCCCGTTTGTGAATTTCGGTTAATTTCTGTTTGGAATTTGGAAAAACTTTCTTCTGTAAAGTTGTAGAGAATTGAATTTCCTATAAAAAGTCGCGAGATTCGAATTTTCTGATAAAAGGGCTATTTATTATGAATTATTGAAGTTCCAAAGCTCCGAAATAATTAATTTTTGAAGTTTTAAATATTATTTTTTACAAAAAACGTTTTTTGCATGTGTGAGGCATGTGTTCAATGGCTGAAATCAGATTCAAAGGTTGGCGTAGAAAACTTAATATATATTAATATTATATTAAATTTTCTGCTTTGGTGTTCTAAGCATTTTCTATAAATAGGGTGCTTAGGTTAGAATTGAAAATTACACCGAATACTGAAGTTTTCTCTCTCTTTCTCTCTCGATATATTGAGCGTATTGTTGTGAGTATTTTAATACTTTGAGTGTTGTTATACAGTACAAGTTCAAGTCATAGCATATATCCAGTGTTTCAACCAGAAATACTGTCTTTACGAGGTAAGGGATGTTATTTTTTTTTCATAATAATGTTATTCTTTCAATATCATTATGCCGAAATATTGATCTGAAGTTTTTATCAAATTTGAAACTTTTGGTGTCTGGGGTTACTATTCACGATATCTAAGACTATTCACGATACTCAAGACTATTCACGAATCTGGCCAAGACTATTCACGTAAAAGTTAAATTTTTGTTTTGTCCAAAATATCTATTATGGATACTAGCTTTGATTGTATCCATGTTTTGATCATTCTTGAATTTTACTCCACTATGATTATTATTGAGGTATTTTTGACGTGAATAAACCGAATTACTTAATCCTTAATCCTTAATCCTTGTCTTTTGTTTCACTGGATTCGTTTCTTTAAAAATATTTTTCATCATCCTCAGTCCTAAATGATGATGTTACTGAATATCTTTGACCTGTAGTGCAAAGATGGTTGATTTTCTTATGAATATCTTTGGCCCGTAGTGCAAAGATGAACAGGTGTTGAGGTGAACATGACCAACTTAAGAATATCTTTGGCCTGTATTGCAAAGATGAATATTTGATTCCAGATGTATATTGATTGATGTTACAGGGATAAAAATAATGATGATGGACTTTTAAATTCATAGATAATAGTAGATTTATTCTCTACTTAATTCTTCTATGAATTATTATTTCCGCTGCGAATATTGATCTGAAACTTGTTGTCTATTATATTATATCCAATTATTCCCTGTTGAGGACTAACAATAATTTATTCTATGTTATCTTAGTCATAACATTCTTTACTAGGCTAGTTGAGGTCACCCTTTTTCTTGTTGTTCCATTTTTCTTCTCAGGAGGCGAGAATGTAGCGACTTCGAGTCAGGGTATGGAATGATAGTTCTAGAGAGAGTTGTTTAGTAGTCCTCACCATTTTCATAAAATAATGTATCAATAATTGTGATGAGGATTTATTTGGGTATTGATATTGTCTAGATGACAATATTTGTATTTTAAACTCACAGTTTTTATGTTGTAATAATAAAGTTGTAGTTGTTTCTGTACCATGTTATTGATGACTCAAAATGGGTGATGTATACCTATTTTGGGGGCGTCACAGTAGGTATAAAGCAAAAACCCACTTTAATTTTGACATGTACAATAGCATCGTGACCGTCGGTATAGACTGATAAGACCGTAATTAAAGGCTTTGGCGACATGACCAAACGCGAGGGTCGGCGATTGTCGGTAAAACCTTTAGCAACGGTCACAAGGCCTATAGTGTTGTAGGCCTTTTTTCTAGTAGTGATACGGTTTGACTTCATTAAAAAATTAAAATATTTTTAAATATTATTAACTCCAAATTAAAATACTTCTAAATACAATTAACCTCTAATTAGAATATTTTTAAATACAAATAACCTCTAATTAAAATACTTCTAAATACAATTAACCACAAATAATATTAATTTAAAAAATATAAAGTTAAACAAAATACAAAATAATGTTTAAAAAGAAATTACAATAGAAAAAACTCACCATGCACCATTTCTCCTCACCATCACCCACCACTATCGCCACAAAACCACAGTCGAACCACTGCAGCGGCACCACCACCATTTTCAACTCCTCCATAACCATCATCAAACACTCAGTTCTTTCCTTAACCCTAATTTTATCTCAAATTGCACAAGCACAACAAAATAATTAAAAAATTTACATATCTGAAAACAAAATATCTAAAAACATAGATCTATTAAAACAAAATCCACAATTTCATTTCAAAAAATGTAAATATCATTCTAACTGAAAAAGATTTGAGGGTAGGACAGGGGTTGGGAGGCGGGAGGCGGGAGGCGGGAGGCGGAAGGCCGAGGACAGTGGAGGCGGGAGCGAACGGTGTTGGAGTTAAAAAGAGTATAGTTTAGAACTTTAGATAAATACTCCTATTTTATTTAACTTGTATTTTATTTAATTTGTAAAATTTTAATATTTAAATTTTGCTATTAATTTTTTTAAGTTTTGATAACGATTTATATTTGTTAAGATGTCTCTTTTTTTTCTTTTTCTCTGTAATTAATTCTTGTTTTAATGAAGTCAAATTGTATCTGAATACGATCAATCAGTACAAAACAATTTGGCTTGCCGAAAAATCAAGTATTCAGGTCAATTTTCGTCGAAAATTGAATTTGGGGTGGGCGTCGTATGCAATTAGGTAGTTTGTGTAGTAAATTGTAAACTCAATTACTTTGGGACCGAATTAAAGTTTACTTTGTATATTTAGCCGATCTCAAAAATGAAGAACAAGCTTTGGTTTAGACCACAAGTACATAACGCCAAGTAAACTTTAGTATTTTTTTATCCTTCCAATTAAAATGACGTTGTCTCTTATGTTTTAATCTTATTTGATCCATCAATTCTTTAAGAAGTTGACGTGTTGCCACCATATTGCTAGCCACATTTTTTCCCCTTTATTTTCAATGAAAAATAAATAAAAAATAGGGAGCAACGTTTGCTACCTCAAGTTGGGGTCAGTTGAAAGAATCCAAAATGCAAAATAGAAAAATCTACACCATGTTCATGTAGGGCAGCCTCTTCGCATTTTTGTCAAGCAACGATCACTTCATCCAGTAACTCTGAAGATTCTCTCCACAAAATATTCAATGTACCAAAAATCAAATATCTATTCAAGGGTATCAACAAAAATATAAAAAAAATGTTACAAAGAACGACCTATCAAGAGATATAGATAATACAAAATAATCAAAGTAACTCTAAAGATTCTCTCCACACAATACTCAAAGGTATCAAAAATTAAATATCTATTCAAGGGTGCCAACAAAAACATAAAAAAAATGTTACAAATAACGAGATATCAAAAAATAGATAGTACAAAATAATCTTAGTCACCGCCTAAAAATTAAAACTAATAATTCTAAAACACTTTTTAACTCAAAACACTTTTTAATTCATTGTAATGATTAATGTTATATTTTTTATACTCAATGCAATGAAAAGCTATATAAAATTTCTAGGGTGAAGTTGGATTCACTCAAACCGGATTAGTTGTAGCCACATCGTTTCCCTTTATTTTCAATGAAGAATCCAAAACTGGAAGGAAAAAAAAATCATGATTGAAAAATATGGGCCATGCATGTAGAAAAATATGTGGACTGGTGATGAATGTTTGCTACTTGAAGTTGACTGGGCATGACGACTTGGGGTCATTTGAAAGAATACAAAGTTGAGGATTGAAAAATATGCACCATGGTCCATGCATGTAGAAAAATGGAAAAATGAGCACCAATGAGCACAATTTTCTTTGTTATCTCTATGCATATTCTTTTTATTTTACTTTTGATTAACTATGATTTGATGTATTTAACAATTGTGATGGAAATGATTTTAGATATTACATAAATTTATTTATGATTGTTACAGAATATTTTATTGTGTTTGTTGAATAAAAAAATTTATTATTAATATTTTTATAAAAAAAAAATAGGAGGGCTATAGAAATAAATTTATTATAATAAATATTTTTTATTATTAATAATTATTATTAATATTTTTTATAAAAAAATTGGCGTTTTTGTCAAGCAACGATTACTTGATCTAGTAACTCTAAAGATTCTCTCCACACAATACTCAAGGTACCAAAAATCAAATATCTATTCAAGAGTGCCAACAAATACATAAGAAAAATATAACAAATAACGAGATATCAAAAGATATTAGATAATACAAAATAATCAAAGTAACAGAGTAGTAAATCCATACCTAATACTCAAATCCATTATACTACACTCTACAAAATCTTAACCTCAAACACCAACGACATCAAATACGGAATCTTAGTCACCATAGACCTAATAGGTTGATCTTTTGAGTCAAAATGTGATTTCAGATGAACCCATATATGGGCAGAATATTCCCAACACAGAAGCACTCAAATTAGAAGTTCTATAACTTATTATTGTATTGATAAGTTTTGTAGCTTTTTATTGTAATGATTAATGTTATATTTTTTATACTCAATGCAATGAAAAGCTATATAAAATTTATAGGGTGAAGTTGGATTCACTCAAACCGGATTTGTTGTAGCCACATCGTTTCCCTTTATTTTCAATAAAGAATCCAAAACTGGAAGGGAAAAAAAAAATCATGATTGAAAAATATGGGCCATGCATGTAGAAAAATATGTGGACTGGTGATGAATGTTTGGTACTTGAAGTTGACTGGGCATGAAGACTTGGGGTCATTTGAAAGAATACAAAGTGAAGGATTGAAAAATATGCACCATCACCATGCATGTAGAAAAATCAAACATGGAAAAATGAGAACCAATGTAGGAAACCGAGTAGCACGGCAATTTATTTGTTTCATGTAGAATAATAAAATTGTGATGATAATTATCACTGAATAATTCACAAGATTTCATAAATTCCATTCATTAGAAAACAGTAGAAAAAACAAAAGAGAAGAAAATTGAAAAAGAACATACTATATATTGGATAAATTAACTATTTAGCCCATGAACTATTAATTACATAGCTTTTTGAAGTAAGGTTATTCATCAAACTAATTTTAACATAATTACATCCTTAAACTCATATTTTGTTTGTATTTGAGTAATTCTGATTATAACCAACGTACATAAAAAAAAATCTTTTTATATTGCGTTATCTTTCACCCATTTTCTAAATATAAATTTAGCAACATATATTATTTTTGATAGAATTATTTGTGATATATATATTTAATTGTTTCCGTAAATGTGATATTTGTAAAATGTATAATGAAAAGGATCCTAATCCCAATTTCCTCCAATTCACATATCATGATTCCAATATTAGCTGTAGCGAGACAATAAGAAGATAATTATTTTTAACAAATACTATATATAGTGTCCTTAAATAACTGTAATTTTATCTAGCTCATTATATATTAGAATTAAGATAAATGAGTTTTTCAATTTAGGATATATAATTACTTTGGTCTATATACTGGGAATGATGCAGTATTATTTCTATTGAAAATAATATAATAAAATCATTATGAGCTTTCATACTCTCCTACCATAGCTTGTTGGAAGAAGTTACTATCGTCCATGGATGGTGATAGTCAAAGAGCTATGCATGTCTGATATATTAAGGATAAAATGTATCTTGAGAGCACGGAGTATATTGATATCAGGTATTACTTTGTTCAAAATAATATTACAGATGGTGCTTTAAGGTCTTAAAGATTGGTACGTACTCTAGACAAGCCTACTGATATATGCCGACAAAAAGTTATAGCGACAAGGTTTTGGGCCAATTTTAATCTCTTGAGCAATTCTTTGTCAATATTAAAAATAGCATGGCCTAAAAGTAAAAAATATATTTGTTCGAAAATGATGTTTAAATAGAGTTTTAGAGATATCAATTCTTTTTATTATACAATATTTACCATTCATTCATTTTCATTTACCACTAATCTAATACATGATTTACCATTAATCTAATACATTCATTCATTTTCATTCTCCAAAGACAAAGACAGAAACATCGATCATAGCACGCACGCCAATCATTTTTAAATAAATACCCCATTTCCTAACACTACAAAATCACTCATCCCTTCCCTTCATCAATTAAAACCATTAATTAATTTCCCTTCATAATTAATACTTACTCGTAAGCAATGAATCACCGCCCTTTTTTCCAAGTCTTTTTCCTACTCGCCATTCTACTCATTTCTTCTTCCAAACAAATACAACTAGAAGATGAAGCAGCTGCTCTTTTGACATGGAAAGCCAGCCTCCATCACAACCGGACCCAGTCGTTGTCCTCGTGGGTTGGAAGCAGCAGCCCTTGCAATGATTGGACAGGGATTGGTTGCGATGAAACTGGAACTCATGTATCCCATATAAACCTCACAAGTTACGGCTTAAAAGGTACGCTTTACCATCTTAATTTCTCATCCTTCCAACAACTCATAAGCCTTGACCTTTCGGACAACTCACTCTATGGGAATATCCCTTATGAGATAGGGTTGCTCACAAACCTTAGAATCTGCTACATGTCTAGAAACCAACTCAGTGGCTCCATTCCGCGAGAAATTGGAATGCTCAACTCTCTTGAGGAATTGGATTTGTCTGCCAACAATCTCACGGGATCAATACCGTCTACCATAGGGAGCTTGGGCAACCTAACCGCTCTCTCTCTCTATCAAAATTTACTCGTAGGCTCTATCCCGAAAGAGATAGGGAAGCTAAGGTCTCTCACTGAACTTGACTTGTCGATAAATCACCTCATTGGGACCATTCCCCACGAGATAGGGTTGCTCACAAACCTTAGATTCTGCGACATGTCTATAAACCAACTCAGTGGCTCCATTCCGCGAGAAATTGGAATGCTCAGCTCTCTTAAGCAATTGGCTTTGTATGCCAACAATCTCACGGGATCAATACCGTCTACCATAGGGAGCTTGGACAACCTAACCATTCTCTATCTCTATGAAAATTTACTCGTAGGCTCTATCCCGAAAGAGATAAGGAAGCTAAGGTCTCTCACTGGACTTAGCTTGTCGGAAAATCACCTCACTGGGACCATTCCCCGCGAGATAGGGTTGCTCACAAACCTTAGAATCTGCGATATGTTTATGAACCAACTCACTGGTTCCATTCCTCCAGAAATGAATAATCTTACATATCTAAAACTATTTCAAATATCTGAAAACAAGCTCACAGGTCATCTACCACAAGATATATGTCGTGGTGGATTACTTGACCAGTTTAGTGCACGTAATAATTTTTTCACAGGTCCTATCCCAATAAGCTTGCGATTTAACCGCATGCTTATACTGCACTTTCAGGCTTGATGAAAACCAATTTACAGGAAATATATCAGAAGATTTTGGCATATACCCAAAGTTGGACTATATTGATTTGAGTAATAACAGGTTTTGATTTGTCACTAAAGTGGGGTCTCTGTAAGAATCTCAAACCTTAAAGATAGCCAAAAATAATCTCACTGGAAGGATACCACCCGACTTTGGCAAAGTAACTCAGTTGGTTCTACTTGATCTCTCATCAAATCATATAGCAGGTGAAATTCCCAAAAGTTTTGGAAATATAAGGTCATTAGTTTACCTTAAGCTACAAGACAATAATCTTTCTGGCTATATTCCTCCTGAGATTGGCTTGTTGCCCAGCTTATGGAATCTTAACTTTGCAAAAAATAATTTGAGCGGTCCGATTCCAAAACAATTAGGCGATTGCATGAATCTTCAGAGCTTGAATTTGAGCATGAATAGTTTTCAGAAGGGTATTCCGTATGAACTAGGTAACTTGAAAAATCTAGAAAATATGGACCTTAGTCAGAACTTGTTGAAGGATGTGCTACCACGGCAAATTGGAGAGCTAGGGAAACTAGTGAATTTGAATCTTTCACATAATGAAATCTCTGGTTCTATTGAATCGACTTTCCATGGAATGTTGAGTTTGACATCTATTGATATATCCTATAATCAGTTTCAAGGGCCTCTCCCCAACATCGAAGCTTTTCAAGAAGCTCCTTTATCTTCACTAGAACATAATAAAGGCTTGTGTGGAAATATTCCTGGTTTAACGCCTTGTCCCAATGGAGCCAATGTTAGAAAGAGAAAAAATGTACGTGTAGTGCTCTCTGTCACACTTCCTCTTTTGAGCGCTCTGTTTCTTTTGTTGATATTTGGTGGCATGTATTTTTATTTTCATATGGTGCCGAAGAGCAAAACAGATGATCGAAGAGATGTTCAAAATGTAAATTTGTTCACAATATGGAGTTATGATGGGAAGATGGTGTATGAAAACATCATTGAGGCCAATTTGAAAATTTCAACTCCACGTACATCATCAAGCGAGGGAGGTTACAGTGTGGTGTACAAAGTCGAGCTAGCAAGTGGTCAAGTTGTTCTTTGTGAAAAGTTTTTTCATCACAAGATGGGGACCTAAGGAATCTAAAAGTTTTACTGAGTGAGATTCGTGTATTAATGTAAATCCCAAGATCGTAATATCGTGAAGCTCTCTACGGTTTACGTCGCATAAACCGCACTCATTCTTGGTTTACGAGTTCCATGAAGGGGAAGCTTTGGGTAAAATATTGAGCAACAATGAAGAAGCAATGCAACTTGATTGGAAAAATAGGCTCAAAGTTGTTAGAGGTGTGGCAAATGGTTTATCATACATGCACCATGAGTGTTTTCCTCCGATAGTTCACCGAGACATGTCGAGCAAGAATATATTGTTAGATGTTGATTATGAGGCTCACATATCTGATTTTGGTACTGCGAAGCTTTTAAAGTCAGACTCATCTAACTGGAGTTCATTTGCTAGGACTTTAGGTTATGCGGCTCCAGGTACATTTCGTTGTAGTTTTATGCCATATTTGCATACTAGAATAATAGTGCATTATTTATTGTTAGAAAATTTAAGAAATAAGGAACTGGAATTTTTTACTCAAGTTTTTGGTAATAGATATGATACAACTTATTTTATAAAGATACCACAAGGAATGCATATTAATCATTTTAAATAATAGAAATAATGACAAACCCATAACTTCCTTTCTCATAATTTTTTTTTACATGATGAGTTTATGTATTGTAGAATTAGCATACACAATGGAAGTAAACAAGAAAAGTGATGTCTATAGCTTTGGAGTGTTGTTACTAGAAGTGATTATGGGGAGGCATTCGAGTGATGACATCTCATATCTTTCATCATCATCGACTTCGGTGTACTATCAAGCGGACTTATTTGACTGACGCCTCTCACCCCCTACCAATGAAGTGGCGGAGAAATGGTTTTTGTTCATGAGGCTCGCATTTGCTTGTTTACATCAAAGTCCGAATGTAGGCCTAACATGAAACAAGTTTCTACGCAACTAACAAAGAAAAAGCCTCCGCTTCAAGATTCACTGCACATGGTTACAGTCGGCCAACTATTTGATCCCCAAGCTCGAAGATCCTTATGACTTCAACGCCCTGACTTGCTATATATCCAAACTTCAAATTTTTCACTCACACATACACATACATTTTATATATAGGGGAGGATAATATCTTAATTAGTCATCAAATATAATTGTTTTTAATGTTTAGTTCCCTATTTACTTTTTATTAGTATTTTGTTGTCGGACATTATTATTTATGCAATCTCAATCCAACAACACAAAAATTAGAGCAATTAAAATGAATTAAACTTGAAAAATAAGTGTACTTTGAGGATTAAACATGAAAACAACTATAATTTGGGAACTAAACATGAAAACTAGCTATAGTTTAGTGACTAACGATGGGTGGAAGACAAAATACGCAAAAAAATAAGTAAATAAAAAGTAAAAAATAAAATAATAGTTATGACACTAAACATGAAAAACAACTACAGTTTGGGAATTAAAGAAAGGATTATCCCCCCCAAAAAATGGAGATTTAAATAGTTCCATTGTGCAACCTCATCATAATACTTGTTGATATTAATTTCTTTTAGAGGTATAGACTTTTTCTTTAACTTTTTTTTTTGTTTCCCCTCTTTTCCTTTTCCTTCTTTTCTCAAGTTGAAAACATAGCTCTAAGAGATATCATCATATCACACATGCTGCATTTTCAATTAAAATTGCTACTGTATCTCCAAAATGGTTGTTTACCAGAGAGATAATAGAAATTGTGTTTTAACTGACACATAAAGCATGCTAAATTTGCACACCAAATCAATGCATCTTCATCTATTTAGAAAGTAAGTTCTCCACAGAAACATTTCAGAACATATACTCTAGCTACCTTGATGAACATATAGAAAGGCTTTTCCACATCACTATTTCCTTCCCACAACTAAATATACTTTTCTTGAAATTCTCTCTTACATTGCACCACCCACCTTTTCACGTAACCTAGATCGGTCCCACCATCACCCAATGCGAGACAAGCCTACTATCTTTAGCCTCGTCATGCACATTTTTGTTCAGTGGTAGAGTGCCTCTCCCTTTAAACGCGTCTCAGCGATAACCTAAAACAAATCTACACCCAGCAAGCTGGTTGTCTTTGCCTCTTGTTGAATGACTCTACTTTGACTTCTTTCCCTATCAATCACACACTTCCTCTATAGCTCCCACTTCTATGCCATCTCCAAGTTGACATCTCTATTTGTTCAGGTTCACACTTCCTCAACATATATATATATATATAGTGTACAGTATCATAGTTTCACATTTTTCTCTAAAATCTATTTTGTACATTTTTTAGATGCTAAACAAATATGCTAAATGCAATAATATATTATTGATATTGTGTTTTATGAAGGGGCTCTTTTGCCTCCTACCTCACCTGCTTCTAAAATTTCCTTCGGTACCAAAATCAATTCTACTGTTGTTGGTAAGCTGACTTGCTCAGACCTCATAAGATGCGTTATTTAACCGTCTTTTATTACCCTTGGACGTGTTTATAATATGTGTATACATATATAAGGATGTCCAAACAGGACCTTTTTTTCTGGAATATTAGATTGTAATTTCATATTTTTTTAAAGTCTAGTTAGGAAGATTAATTTCTGTTTTCTAAATCAAATTTCTTGATATGCTCTTTTACTTGTGATTTCAGCTTCCCCAATTGTTATGGTGACGCCCAGATCAAGCATTATGGGACTTGGCTTTCACAAAAATGCATCTATGAATTTTAAGACACAGATTCACTTGTAGGTGGTGGTAGCTTTAATTTGTCTGTGCTGATAAACATTATATGTTGAGTTCTGAGTTTCAAATTAATTACAGTTTTCTAAGAAATCATAATATAGTGTTCTATTGTTGCTTATGACATGTCTATGTATTTTATTTCTATTGAAATCAATTACACCTTGAATAAATTTATTATTAACGGATTGCTTATTAAATTTTATTTATTAAAGGTATTGAAGTTTTATTGGGTTAGGCAATAATTTAATGCTTTATCAAAGAAACAAGGCATTGTCAAAAAGCAATTTTTTGACAAATAATATAGTACATAATTTCCTAAATAGAAGGATAAATAATCAGATTGCTCTGATTTCAGACCTTTTACTATTTGAAGAGGATTAACACCTAACATGATTACATAAAATTGAATTTGTCCTTGCTCATGAAAGAAGTCATGGTTCCTACTGGTCAATAGTTGCCAAACTTTTCTTCTCTCTTTTAGCAGTTCTCTTACGGGAAATAGTTCGAGCACTCCACATTCTAGAGAGACTGAATTTGTTTTTTTCTTAAAAAAAACTCTTTTCAAAACATTCTTATTACATTAATCAGCCTATTTCAGTTACAAATCAGGGTAATTATGATTGTGAAACACTTGCTAAAAACCCATTTTGGAACATCAAACCAAAAGCTCATTAAACAAATTCATGATAAATCATTAATTAAACAAGAAATCTAAGAGAGAGAAATACCGCGAAAAGGATACCAAAAGCCCACAAATACTGAATGAAGAAGCCAAAAGCATCCCATTCTGTCCCATCCCAAAAATCCTTTTCAGTCCCAGGAAGGTCAGGCAAGATATACCCGTCAAAATTCTCAACACCCCCCAAAATCAACGATCCCTAATCTACCACTACCATTGGGGCTTTCAATCTCAGCCGTTCGTTCATCCCCTTCTTCTTTTGTTGAAGTTGAGCTCCTCTTGTTCTTGCTGTCAAATTTCCATGTTTTAGAGGAGAGAATCTTGGAAAAAGAGACTGAAAAGTTCTTGAGGGAAACGGCGGGGACCCACATGGGTTTGATGGGAAGAAGATCGGACGGCGGAGAAAATGGGCTATGTATGGTGATTTGGTGGGAGTGTTGCAGAGACTCGAGTGGTGGTGAGAGCCATTGGAGTGGCTGCTGAGAGTGTTGGGTGCTTCTTCAAAAGTGTAATATAAGGCTGAGAGAGGTGGATAAGAAGATAACTGTTTTGTATTTGATGATCTGTTCAACTTTCAAGTAGTATTTGATTGTCAAAGCCCAAACCCATTTTTTTTAAGAAATTGATACTTTTATACAAAAAAAAGAAATACTCTCTCCGTTTCATATTATTTAATTATTGTTAGTTTTAAAATCAATTTAAGAAATTTTAACTATAAGCTTTAATTTTATTCTCATTATATTTTTTTCACGCTCTTTAGCAAATTAATTCACTTTTTCTCAGTTACATCAGTTATTTTCTTCATATATATATATATATATATATATATATATATATATATATATATATATATATATATATGTTTTTTTCATCTTTAAGCTCTCCAATTTAATATTTCTTAAGTTTTCTAATGCAGAAAATAAGTGATAAAGATAATTAAATAAATAGAATATGTAATGCAGATATCAAACATACAACCACGCCAAGATTTATATTTATTTCGAACCCTTAGTCTTCTACTCTATGAGCCTGCCTACATTTAAGACTAGGTATCAATTGATACACAATAGTTTTCCTTTAATATTAATAAATCAATTACAACAAATTAAAATTCATGTACAATAGAATTCAAAAAAACTCCCTAAGCACGTAGCTCTCTTGAGGAAACCTCCTCCCTTGACTCTTGAGTACCACTACTCCCTATGAACACAACTGCTCCCTTGAATTCTCCTCATACAATATTTAAAAAATAAACTTACTTTACTCTGAAGGCCCTTTTACAAGATATAAAATTTTAGAATAAAAGAGATTACAATTGAACTCTATAGATATCGACCAATAATAAGCACAAGGCACTATAAATTTGCTAGAATATATATTTTTTAATTATAAAAATTGTTGTAGAGTTTATAAAAATACATATAAACTAAATACAAATTAAATACTACAAAAACACTAGTATTTATTTATCCCAGTAGTTTAGTAATGAATTCAATATTATTATTCAAACAAAAGCATTTTACAGGGATAAAATATAAATAAATAAATAAATAAGCAAAGACACCACCCTAACATGCTGCTGTAATAATACCAAATGAGCAAATAGATAAGACACTGCCCCAAGATACAGAATACAGTTGATTCTGGTAACCACCTTTGATCAATGCAATCTACTTTGTCTTCAAAAATTTCATAAAAAAAATATGAGCTACTGCTATGCCCGGTAACTTCAAATAGAAGTGTAGTCCACAAAATTATGAGCTTACATAATCACAACTGATTTATCTTGCTTACCCATGTTAACACTAACAACTATACTTTTGTTCAGTATTAGAACCTGAGATGCTCTCAAAGATAAGTATACGTGTATGAAGCCGATGATGTTAGTCCACAAAATATTATGGAGATATGCACCAACCTTTCTCACCCATAAAGACAATCAAACAAATGACTTCCCAAAACTAGACTCCACCTGCGACCTAAATCAAGACAGTTTGAAGAGACGTGGAAATTTGTGGTCACCCATCCTTGAGTAAAGGGTGTGCATACGAAATCGAACCAAAAAATAATA
This sequence comes from Panax ginseng, assembly GCA_020205605.1. NCBI lineage: Eukaryota > Viridiplantae > Streptophyta > Magnoliopsida > Apiales > Araliaceae > Panax > Panax ginseng. The sequence goes on from CM035145.1 coordinate 83,682,535, forward strand.
GAAATTTCCAAATTCGACTCGAAACGTTAAATCCATACTCGAATTCGAATTGTATTTGAAAATTTCTACTTAAATTCGATTCTCCTTGAATATTTATTACTCATATTCAATCCGTCTTGGATCGAATTATATTCAATCTACTAACGAATTTCAAATTTAAGCTCAAATTCGAGTCTCAACATAATAACTAGCTTTATAATAAATATAATTATAAATTGAATTTGTTGTTTTACTTAGACACGACAAAATATATTTATCATTAAACTTTACAAATATAAAATCACAATTAAAATTAAAAATAATAATAATAATTAATTTTCCTAATTTGATTTAATTTTGTTTATATTATAAGAGAATGTACCGAGTATCTAATCGAATATGTATCAATCGAATCAATATATATATATATATATATATATATATAAATACAGCACAGCCCCTAATTTGAAATCAATTGAAATGATGACATCATCAATTGGAAAAATCGTTGAGTTCACTCTTAATTAATTAATTGAGTTAACTCACTTAATTTGATAACTCATCTATTCTTCTATTCTTATATATAAATACACATAAATGATGATACACATAAATAATATTTTTATTTTTATTTTCTCTTCAATAACAATATATAAATACACATAATCAAATCAATTGCAAAAATCAAACAATAATGGAAAATCAAACAATAAGAACGAAAAAAAAGTCTCAACAATAAAAATGAAAAAAAAAAACTAAACTCAATCAATATAAATACACATAATCAAATCAATTGCAAAAATCAAACAATAATGAAAAATCAAACAATAAGAACGAAAAAAAGTCTTAACAATAAAAATGAAAAAAAAAACTAAAGGAGAAAAATGGTCATATAATCAATATATCAATATATCAATATAAATACAGCACAAGCAATTGATTTCAATCAATTGAAATCAATTTATAACTTTATTTTCAAATCTTCCAAATTTCAAATCAATTTATCCTTAACTCAATCAATTTTAAATACATGTGAAAATATTAGTTCCCAAATTAGTAATATAATTAATGATTTATTTAATCGATCAAAATAGATATAAATTTTAATATATATTTTTAAAATTTAATAAAAAATTAATTACTATTTAATGTGAGGGTAGTATAAAATTAAGTAATTAATATTTTTAAAATTAACAATTAACAAATACTAATAAATAAATAAATTTTAGTCTTTAAAATTTAGTTAAAAAATGAAGAAGAGGTAAGACTACAAAAACTGGATAAAAAATATTGATCATTCATCTTCCCATTCAAAATTTAATAAAAAATTAATTACTATTTAATGTGAGGGTAGTATAAAAATTAAGTAATTAATATTTTTAAAATTAACAATTAACAAATACTAATAAATAAATAACTTTTAGTCTTTAAAATTTAGTTAAAAAGGAATGAAGAGTGTAGTACCATAATACTTGGATAAAAAATATCGACCATTCATCTTCCCATATAAATACAACACAAGCAATTGATTGAAATCAATTGAATCAATGCAATTGATTTCAATCAAATGAAATCAATTAAAATCAATTTATAACTTTATTTTCAAATCTTCCAAATTTCAAATCAATTTATCCTTAACTCAATCAATTTATATTATTATATTATTATATATATAAATACAGCACAACCCCTTAACTCAATCAATTGAAATCAATTTGACAATCAATTTCAAATCAATTAATCAATCAATCAATTTATCTTTAACTCAATCAATTTCAAATCAATTAATCAATTTGCTTATCCTTAACTCAATCAATTCAATTGAAATCAATTAAATCAATTTCAAATCAATTAATAACCTTCCAAATTTTAAATCAACTTATACTTAACTCAATCAATTTCAAATCAATTAATCAATTTGCCAATCCTTAACTCAATCAATTTCAAATCAATTGAAATCGATTTGATTTTTAATGAGTTAGTCATACATGTAAGTTATGAAAAGGAAGAGTCATGAACATTAACATTTAAAATATATTTATTAACATTCATGAACATTAGTCATACATGTAAGTTATGAAAAGGAAGAGTCATGAACATTAAGATTTAAAATATATTTATTAACATTCATGAACATTTAAAACATCATTAAAAAAATAATTAAAAATCTGAAAAAGGAAGAGTCATGAACATTAAAAAAATCTTTAATAAAATCATTAAGTATATGACTTCTCACTAAACAGCTTATAAATGAAAATTTAAATACATTTAATAAAAATACTACTTATCATAAGATTTCACCCTATAAAAACCTCATACTACACACAAAAAAGTACTCTACATCTACATTTGTTTCACTTTATATGTAAGCTTTGTCAATAAAAATGGTATTTGTGCATCTACTATTCAGGTTTAATTTCAGTTACTATCAAAACATATTGTACATTACTTAGGCATATTGGATTTCTTTTTGATTCTAGAGATTGTGCGTAAGAGGTTTTTTTGGGGTGAGGTCATTGCAGATGATGATGATGGAATTGAGGATAATGATGATTTGTCTTCGAGTCATAGAGATGATTATACAATAAAGGTCATATTAACAAGAAAGTGGGATGGGATCAATTTGAGCACTGGACAAATTGTCAACACTACAGCTATATTGCTTGATGAAGAGGTAGTATTCTAAATTTTATATTACTTCATAAATAAATATTACCAAGAATTAAAAGTTGTTATCTTATAAATAGATTATTTATCTTATATATATTATGTGCAGGATAATCACATGATGCTCATTTTGAGATTCAACCAACGAGCACAATACATCAAAAGATTGAATCGAAGACAACGATATACATTATCAAAAGATTTTACATGTAGATATAAAAATAATGTATTATAAAAAAATATTCTTCTCATTGTAATTTTAATAAATTATATAATTTGTTATTCAAACTAGCCCGTGCGTTACACGGGCTACCAACTAGTATGTATAGAATCATTATAAAGAATTCGAGTAATTTGAATCTTAAACAAGTCGAGTATAATCTTATTCAGATTCTACTCATATTTTTATTCTGTGACACCCCCAAAATAGGTCTACATCCCCATTCGAGTTGTCAATACACCTGCATGCGAAACAACTACAACTTTATTATTCCAATAGTAAAACTGTGAGTTTAAATACGATATTGCCATCTGACAATATCCACATACAAATAAATCCTCATCATAATTATTGATACATTATTTTACAACAATGGTGAGGACTACTAAATAACTCTCCTAGAACTTTCATTCCATACCCGACTCAGTACTTGCTATATTCTCGCCTCCCGAGAAGAAAAATGGAACAAAAAGGAAAAAGGGTGAGCTCGACTAGCCCAATAAAGAATATTATGACTAAGATAATATACAACAAAATTATCGTTAGTCTTCACGAGGAAAATATAATAGAATACAATAGACAACAAGTTTTAAATCAATATTCATGCAATGAAATAATAATTCATTAGAAGAGTTAAGTAGAGAATGCAAACTACCATCTTCTATGTATGAATTTTAAAGTTCATCGCCATTTTTTTTATCCTGTAACATCAATCAATATATATCCGGGATCAAATATTCATCCTTGCACTACGTGCCAAGGACATTCACCAGATTAGTCATGTTCATCTAAACACTGCTCATCTTTGCACTACTTTGACCAAAGATATTCATCGAAATCATTCATCTTTGCACTACGGGCCAAAGATATTCATCGAAATCATTCATCTTTGCACTACTGGCCAAAGATATTCAATAATATCATCATTTAAGACCGAGGATGATGAAAATATTTTTTTTTTTAAAGAAACGAATCCAAAGGAATCAAAATGACAAGGATTAAGGATTAAGGATTAGTACTTTGTTTTATCCACGTCCAAAAATACCTCAAAAATAATCATAGTGGTGTAAAATTCAAGAATGATCAAAACATGGATACAATCAAAGCTAGTATCCGAATAGATATTTTGGACTGAAAAGGAAAATTTTATTTTTCGATGAATAATTATCGTATTCGTGAATAATATCAGATACGTGAATAGTCATGATATCGTGAATAGTAACTCAACACCAAAAGTTCCAAATTTGATAAAAACTTTAGATCAATATTTGACATAATGATATTGAAGAAATAATATCATTACGAAAAAATAATATCCTTTACCTCGAAAGATCAAGATTTAACCGGAATCTTTGGATATAAAGCTATATCTTGAACTTTCACCGTAGTATAGCAATACTCAAAGTATACTCAAAATACTCACAAGAATACGCCGATAATATAGAGAGAGAAACTTGAGCTTACGGTGTGATTTTCAATTCTAACCTAAGCACTTATTTATAGGAAATTGCTTAAACAAAAAAGCGAAAAAATTTAATAAAATATTAATATTTATAAAAATATTATACGTATTCTTTGAAATCTGAATCTCAAAGAATTCACACATGCCAACCTTCTAGAAGAAAATAAAAAAACGTTTTCTAATTTAAAATAATTTAAACTTCCAAAAATCAATTATTTGAAGCTTCGTAACTTCAATAATTCATAATAAATAGCCCTTTTATCGAGAAAATTCGAATCTCATGAGTTTTTATAGGAAATTCAATTCTCTACAACTTTGCGGAAGAAAGTTTTCCAAATTCCAAATGAAATTGACCAAAATCCACAAACGGGTGATTTTAGAGTCTATAATCAAATTTCGATCGATAAATGGGGTCCAATTTACATGTTTAACATGTTTTAAACATTTATTGCAACAAAAATACTCTTCCTCCTCGTATACTCATATATCCCACATTCGTTGTAAAAATATCACCATTATTATATTATTAAAATATAATATTATATATATTTAAATGAATTATTTTATCGAAAAAGATAAAATTTCAATTTTCAACAATTGTCACATTAAAAATTTTCTCCATCTATAACCACATAAAATCAATATTTTCCTCATCATATGAATCAATAATTAATTATTCACAAATAATATTACTGAAATCACAATATCGACAACCGTGCAGCCCTGGAAGAGGGGCTTTCCAATAAGAATTTCTCCTTCTTGGCCGCAATTAGGTGACCAAACCTCTCCTTAGATGTAACTTTCTAGACATTACCAATAATGTTATCTAATAATATTATTCAGATAATATGAATTATTGCTTCGATAATGAAAAATACCGTGTAATGACAATTATTGAAACAACAAAGAGATAAAATATCAACGCAACAATTATTGAACCAATAAAATATTGAACAAGAATTACACGTAACCATTATTGAGTAAAGGCCTTTACGTAAGATTCAATAATTGGTGCAATCTGAAATGTCTTCTGCAGCAACAACGCCAGACATCTTGTGTTTTAACCAATTTGGTATTCCAATAAGTATAATGATGAATAACTACGCCAGATTATTTTTAAACAACTTATATTTGTCGCTTTCTTCCTCCAATCGCTTTTTAGTTGTATGGGGCCACACACATGGCTACCGGCAATCGTCTATTCCCCAAAGCATTCTAATATTCCACGACCAAACGAATATTCCCCGACAACAATGAATATTTTATAACCACTTGCTTATTTTGAAATATTTGCGTATTTTACCCATAACTATCCACATTAATCACATCAACCCTTACTATTTCAAAATAATAATTAGAGGAAATTAAATTTCATTTATTAATTATTTGGGGTCTTACAACCTCCCCTCCTTATGAAATTTCGTCCTCGAAATTGACATACGTACCCTGTGTGTTTCAAAAGATGAGGATACCTCGCTTTCATTTCCGTTTCCAACTCCCGGTCATTTCCTCTATAGCATGGTTTCTCCACAAGACTTTAACTTGTGGTATGACCTTCGTCGTGTAGACATGCTCCTTCTATCCAAGATCTTGACAGTACTTCCTCATACGTTAAGTCTTCTGCTATCTCGTCCGGTTCTAACTCAATAACGTGATTCGGGTCTTTCACATATTTACTGAAGCATGCGGATATGTGAAACACATTATGAACACGAGACATACTTGGAGGTAACGCGAGTCTATAGGCTACATTTCCTACTCGGTCAAGAATTTGAAATGGACCAATAAATCGTGGATTGAGCTTTCCTCTCTTCCCAAATCTTGTAACTCCCTTCCATGAAGCAACTCATGACAATACATGATCCCCTATACTAAATTCCACGTCCTTTCGATGAAGATCCGCATAACTCTTTTGTCGATCTTGTGCCGCTTTTATATCGTTGTCGAACCATTTGGATCTTTTCGGTAGTCATATACGTACTAACTCGGGTCCCAACAATGTTGCTTCACCCACCTCATCCCAACATATTGGAGAGCGACACTTTCGTCCATATAATGCTTCGAATGGGGCCAAACCTATACTTGCCTGATAACTGTTGTTGTAGGAGAATTCCACCAATGGTAAATACTTATCCCAACCGCCTCTTGAAGTCTGGACACGAGTCTTAATAAATCTTCAAGAGTTTGAATAGTCCTCTCTAATTGTCCGTCCGCTTTGAGGATGGTATGCCGAATCGAATCTTAAATCCGTACCCATAGCTTTTTGCAAGCTAACCCAAAATCTTGAAGTGAATCTTGGGTCACGATCCAAACTATGGATCTTGGCATGCCATGCAATCTCACAATCTCATTTACGTACATTTTAGCAAGACGTTCAAGGAATAAGTCTCCGTGTCGGCAAGAAATGAGCGGACTTGGTTAATCTATCAACAATAACCCAAATAGCATTTATGCCTTGAGAAACCGTGGGAAGTCCCAGAACGAAATCCATGGTAATGTGTTCCCACTTCCATTTCTAATCTCAAGTGGTTGCAATGGTCCCTTAGGCACTTGATGCTCCGCCTTTACACGTTGACAAGTTAAACATGTTGAGATAAACTTTGCAATCTCTCTCTTCATATTGTTCCACCAAAATGTATGTCAAAGATCACGGTACATTTTTAGTACTTCCGGATGGATTGCAAATGGTGTATTGTGTGCCTCCATCATAATCTTGTACTTCAAATCGAATCGTTAGGAACACAAAAATCCGGAGTGGACTCAAGTATTCCTTCTTCATCAATTCTCGCTTAGGAATAGCTCCTTCTTGTACTTTCTTCTTCATATGCATCGCCTCCGGGATTGGTGGCTTGAAGCAACCTTAACTTTTTCTATTAAAGTTGGCTCTGTCGCGATACTTGACATCATCGCACTTTTCGTTCACGCATATGATCTTCTACTCAACGCGTCACCACCACGTTCGCTTTTCGGGATGGTATTGAATAGTGTGGTCGTAGTCTTTCAATAGCTCGAGCCAACGTCGTTTGCCGCATGTTAAGTTCTTTTGATGAAGAAATATTTAAGGCTTTTATGGTCTGAATATATCTCCACTTTCTCTCCATATAGATAGTGCCTCCAGATCTTTAGCGCGAAAACGACTGCTGCCAACTCTAGATCATGAATAGGATAATTTCTCTCATATTCTTTAAGTTGTCGCGAGGCATAAAGCTATGACTTCCCACGTTGCATGAGAACACATCCTAACCTTTGCTCAAGCATCATTGTAGATAACAAATCCATCCGAACCGGATGGTATTGTTAGAAACAGTCTTAAAATAAGTCTCCTTTTAAGCTCTTGAAACTCTTCTCGCACTCTTCGCTCCAAACGAATTTTGTATCCTTAGGAAGTTAGATGAGTTAACGGAGTAGCAATTCGAGAAAACCCTTCCACGAATCTCCGATAATAACCAGCTAAGCCCAAAAAGCTACGTACTTCAGTCACCGACTTCGGTTGCTCCCAACTTTGTATTGCTTCAATCTTGGCGTCAACGGATACTCCATGTTTTGACACCAATGCCCAAGAAATGCTACTTCCTCGAGCGAAACTCGCATTTCTTTAACTTGGCATAAAGCTTGTTTTCACGAAGCCTTTGAAGTACCGACTTCAAATGGTGCTCATGATCTTCACGGCTTTTGGAATATATGAGGATGTCATCAATAAAGACAACAACGAATCGATCCAAATACTCTTTGAATACTCGGTTCATCATATCCATGAAAGCCGCAGGAGCATTAGTCAATCCGAAAGACATAACTAAGAATTCATAATGCCGTCGCATCGAGTTCTAAAGGCGCTTTGGAATATCCTCGGGCCTAATCTTGGTTGATGATATCCGAGCGAAGATCGATTTTGAAAAGAATTGTGCTCCTTGCAACGTCAAACAAGTCATCAATACGAGGTAGAGGATACTATTCTTGATAGTGACATGGTTCAATTCCCGATAGTCGATACAAAAAGTCGCATACTCCCGCCTTTCTTCTTTACAAATAAAACAGGAGCACCCCGAGGAGATGTACTAGGGATTTAATGAAACCAATGTCCAACAACTCCTGTAGTTGGACCTTTAACTCCTGAAGTTCAATAGGAGCCATTCGATATGGGGTTTTAGAAATGGGCTTTGTACCGGGTTCAAGGTCGATAAAGAATTCAACATCACGTTACGGGGTAGGCAGGAAGTTCTTGAGAAATCGTCGGAAAGTTAATAACAACAGAATATTATTCAATTTTGGCGTGTCTTTATTCAAATCCATAACATGGGCTAAGAAATCTTGACATCCGTTTTTTAATAAACGAATAGCTTTATGATTAGATATGACAGTGATTGATTTTAATGGTTTAGTTGCTTGAATTGAACAACAGAGTTTGTTTAGGAATATGAAAGCTAACAACCTTACGAAAACAATCAATTTTGGCATGATGAGTAGTTAACCAATCAATCCCTAAAATCACATCAAAAGCAAGTAACTTTAAAGAGATAAGGTCAACAGGTAAGATAAGGGTGCCAACATGGATTAAACAAGATTTATAAACAGTGGATGTGATGAAAGTTTCTCCTAACGGAGTTTCCACAGATAGGTCAAAGTCTAATTTCTCCGGAGTCAAGTTTAAACGTTGAGCACAAGCAGGAGAGATAAATGAATGGGTAGCACCGGTATCTAGTAAAGTATAAACTCACAAGAATTTATAAATAGCTTACCCGTGATCACCTCGTTTGGGTTCCTCGTATTTTGACCAGTCACAACAAACGCTCTTCCAGGAACCGTTGACTTTGACTTTTACTGGGATAGATCTTTTGAGTCACCGCCCCCATTGAACTAGGTTTTTCTCTAAATGCGATCTCGAAAGCGATATGTCCTTCCTTTCCACAATTATAGCATACCGAACTGTTGTGGGCGGTTTGGACCGATATGTCCCTCTTTCCGCATTTATAGCATATAATGGGTGGTCGTTTCTCCTCCTTGGAACCAGTTCTTCTTTGCACTTTATCGTCTTCACATGGTGGTTGTTGAATCTCCTCTTTTAAAATCTCTCCCGACTTTCGCTTCTCCTATTTTCATGGCTATGATTACCACTAGAGTGGTTACCATTTTGTCCGTCTTTTTTCTTTCTCCACCGATTATTATTGTTATTTTGTTGATTGCTATCTCCGGTATGATCCTCGATTGTGGTACCTCGGTTGGCCGTACTCGTTATCTCGCTTCTAACAATTGAGCCACAACTAACAACATCTGAATAGAGAGAAAATTTATGAGAGATGAGATCTTGACGTATGTCGGGTTTCAAACCTCTCGAAACATCCGCGTCATCGTTCCTCATTCTCCACCAAATGAGGTACAAACACAGATAACTCTGCAAACTTCGCCTCGTATTGAGACACCGTCGTGTTGTTCTGCTCCGATCTAATAAACTCCACTTCCTTCATACGACCCGAACACTTTCGTGAAAGTATTTGTCATTAAATAGTTCTCAAACGTCTCCCAAGACATCTTGAGTCTTGGTGGATGGAGTGCACGCCTACGAGACTCCCACCAATGTCTGCCTCGCCACGGAACATAAAGGTGGTGAATGGAACCTACATTCCTCTGTGCATCCCAAGACATCGAATATCTTGGTAATTTGTTTGACCCATGTTTCTGCCACGATCGGATCCGCTTTCCTTTAAATTCGTGGTCCCAACTCTTTGAACTGCTTGTTTGTGACAACCCGTGAATTGCTATCATTTCCTCCTATGTTTTGAACACGAGTCTCCTCGTCTCGATTTTGCATGAACTGCAAAAAGCTTCTAAATATCCCTCGTTCATCATCTCGCTTTCGGTGGTGTTGTTCACGGGAGGAACATTGCCACTGTTGCACGCTCTCCTCGTTTGGTGAGTCTGAGCGTCTCCACGGTCTCATTTCCATTGTTAATATTCTCGATCGACATTCTCAACACATCATATAAAACAAGGGTTAATTAAGGAAATCAATATATCACATAATATCCATATATCTTGACCAACTATCAAATAAGCTTAGGTAGGACACACTAGCGAAGGATTTACTCGCTCTCCCTCCTAGTTCTATTCCCCATCTCCTCTTGGAGATCATATCCTAAAGCTCGATACCAACCGTGACACCCCCAAAATAGGTCTACATCCCCATTCGAGGTTGTCAATACATGATACGTAAACAACTACAACTTTATTATTACAATAGTAAAACTGTGAGTTTAAATATAGATATTGCCATCTGACAATATCCACATACAAATAAATCCTCATCATAATTATTGATACATTATTTTACAACAATGGTGAGGACTACTAAATAACTCTCCCTAGAACTTTCATTCCATACCCCAGACTGTACTTGCTTATATTCTAGCCTCACGAGAAGAAAAATGGAACAAAAGGAAAAGGGTGAGCTCGACTAGCCCAAGAAAGAATATTATGACTAAGATAATATACAACAAAATTATCGTTAGTCTTGACGAGGAAAAATATAATAGAATACAATAGACAAAGTTTTAAATCAATATTCGCAGTGAAATAATAATTCATTAGAAGAGTTAAGTAGAGAATGCAAACTACCATCTTCATGTATGAATTTTAAAGTTCATCGTCTATTTTTTTTTATCCTCGTAACATCAATCAATATATATCTGGGATCAAATATTCATCCTCGCACTACTGAGGCCAAGGACATTCACCAATTAGTCATGTTCATCTAAACACTGCTCATCTTTGCTTCTGGACCAAAGATATTCATCGAAATCATTCATCTTTGCACTACGGCCAAAAGATATTCATCAAAATCATTCATCTTTGCACTACGGGCCAAAGATATTCAATAATATCATCATTTAAGGCCGAGGATGATGAAAATATTTTTTTTTTTTAAAGAAACGAATCCGATGAATCAAAATGACAAGGATTAAGGATTAAGGATTAGTACTTTGTTTTATCCACGTCCAAAAATACCTCAAAAATAATCATAGTGGTGTAAAATTCAAGAATGATCAAAACATGGATACAATCAAAGCTAGTATCCGAATAGATACTTTAGACGAAAAGGAAAATTTTATTTTTCGATGAATAGTGTCGTATTCGTGAATAATCTGAGATATCGTGAATAGTCTTAGTATCGTGAATAGTAACTCAGACACCAAAAGTTCCAAATTTGATAAAACTTTAGATCAATATTTCAACATAATGATATTAAAGAAATAATATCATTACGAAAAAAAATAATATCCCTTACCTCGAAAGATTAGTACTTCTAACTGGAATACTGGATATAGGCTATATCTTGAACTTTCACCGTATAGCAATACTCAAAGTATACTCAAAATACTCACAAGAATACACTCGATAATATAGAGAGAAAACTTGATTTAAAATTGTGATTTTCAATTCTAACCTAAGCACCTATTTATAGGAAATTGCTTAGAAACACCAAAAGCGAAAAATTTAATAAAATATTAATATTTATAAAAATATTATACGTATTCTTTGAAATCTGAATCTCAAAGAATTCACACATGCCAACCTTCTAGAAGAAAATAAAAAAAACGTTTTCTAATTTAAAATAATTTAAACTTCCAAAAATCAATTATTTGAGCTTGAACTTCAATAATTCATAATAAATAGCCCTTTTATTCGAAAAATTGAATCTCATGAGTTTTTATAGGAAATTCAATTCTCTACAACTTTACGTAAGAAAGTTTTTCCAAATTCCAAACAAAAATTGACCAAAAATCCACAAACGGGTGATTTTAGAGTCTATAATCAAATTTCGACCGATAAATGGGGTCCACCGACATGTTTAACATGTTTTAAACATTTATTGCAACAAAAATACTCTTCCTCCTCGTATACTCATATATCCCACATTCGTTGTAAAAATATCACCATTATTATATTATTAAAATATAATATTATATATATTTAAATGAATTATTTTATCATAAAAAGATAAAATTTCAATTTTCAACAATTGTCACATTAAAAATTTTCTCCATCTATAACCACATAAAATCAATATTTTCCTCATCATATGAATCAATAATTAATTATTCACAAATAATATTACAGAATCACAATATTGACAACCAGGCAGTTCCCAGGAAAGAGGGGGCTTTCCAATAAGAATTTCTCCTTCTTCACGCCGCATGATTAGGTGACCAAACCTCTCCTTAGACGAACTTTCTAGACATTGCCAATAATGTTATCTAATAATATTATTCGAGATAATATGAATTATTGCTTCGATAATGAAAAATCTTGTGTAATGACAATTATTGAAAAACAACGAAGATAAAATATCAACGCAACAATTATTGAACCAATAAAATATTGAACAGTAATTACTGTAACCATTATTGAGTAGTGTCTTCTTACGTAAGATTCAATAATTGGTGCAATACCGTGTGCTACCGTGCAACAACGCGTATTACTGTGTTTTAACCACCGGGTATTCCAATAGTGTAAACGGTAACAACTACGCCGTTATTTTTAAACAACTTATATTTGTCGTTTTCTTCCTCCAATCGCTTTTTAGTTATGGGGCCCACACATGGGCTGCATGGTCGTAAATTTAATATTCCCCGACAAAGATTGAATATTCCACGACCAAACGAATATTCCCCGACAACAATGAATATTTTATAACCACTTGCTTATTTTGAAATATTTACGTATTTTACCCATAACTATCCACATTAATCACATCAACCCTTACTATTTCAAAATAATAATTAGAGGAAATTAAATTTCATTTATTAATTATTTGGGGTCTTACATATTCAAACTATTTTTTATACTCAGATTAGAATCATATTATTAATGAATCCAAGTCTCGCTCGTATTTTTTCGAGTCGGGCCGAACTGTTTAATTAATTTACAACGTTATCCTCGAGCCTTGGATCAAGTTTCCAGCTCCCATTAAACATACAATTAAGCACAAAAACTTGAAACAAATTTATAACCACTTTCTCCAACTACCTGCAAACCCTTCGTCTCCATGACTTTTTCTAAAATATCAAGTTATCCCCATAATATGTGTTGTTTCAAAACTCATTCAACTTCAAGTGCAAGTGATTTTTTTAAAAAATTAATAAGACACTAATGCAACATCAAAAATATGATGTCAGATGCCCTAAAACAAAAGTAATAGGTAGGGTACTTTAAAACTTAAAAATTTTTATAGGAACATGGCTGGACTTGCAGTGACATCACATAATCCAACAGAAAAATATTATTTGTACGGAGATGAAGAAAATATAATGAAGATGGATATATAGGCGCATACTCTCCGGTCGGGTAGAATAAGGCTCCTTATTTCAAAATGGTACTTCAATTAGGGGAAAAAAACTGTGTCGCCAAAAATAAAAATAATAGAAATTTTACCAAAAAGCCAGACATTGTAAACACATTGGTTAGTTCTCAATTTTAGACCAAAGTAAGTTATAAGAGACGAGGTCGGTGGCAGGTAGAGAAGATGAATTTGAAAGAGTTGTTAAATCTTGTTGAGACAGGAATGGCTGAAAACCTCATCGGTGGACAGGTGGAGTCACCCTTGCCTGAAACAATAAAAGTGGGCCTGAAAACTATTGTCAGTCTGTGTAGGGAATGGTTAGACCTTGGAGTGGCTATTCGACTCCCTTAGAGGAGCATCACCCCTGAAAAACCATTCCCAGATGGAACACCATTTAAGTAGACATAATTTTTTAGAATGTTCAGCTGTACTCTCAAAGGCATGATGCTCTCAATAGAATAAGGACACAAATTATTTCTTTTTTCTTTATTCCATAATTTTTCAAAACATTTAAGTTGGATTATTTCAAAAAATAGTTGATTTATTTTATTTCATTTTTTAACTACGATGATACGAGTTTGGACCAATTTACCTATAGTATATTCTAGCCTTGCAACATATCCTATGAAGTAAACTTTTAACTTTCACGAGAATATACTTAGTATTTGCTAATACCAAAACATTGTTCTTTTGTTTGTAGTTTGTTTATTCAATTTGATCAAGCTTTTACTGCAGTTCTTCTCTTCCCTTTTTTATGTTGTGAAATATGTTCATGCTTATGCAATATTAGTCTCTTGAAGATACACTCAACCAAAATTAAATGTAAACTAGTGATAGGAGAACCTAATCACGCATTGGGGTACCCGGTAGCGAATCAAGTTTTGACAAACATTAAAATTAATTAAGAAAAACAACCAAACAACAAGAAAAGTAAGATGGCTAAAGAAAGTAGCAACTCACAAATAAGATTTCTTTGATGCCTTGTCCTGAAGTCCTTGAGAACAATGGCGCATCGCCTGTAACAGTAGACAAGATTTTGCCCACACCCACACATTATATGTGTCTTCCTTGGCAGTAAAAAATAGTTCGAAACTCTTGGTTTGGGGATGGTAACTAAAGATCATCTTAGGAATCCCAATGAAAATTACATCAGAGAATGGATGCAATGCATAAGGAATTAATAAAATCTTATAGCACTGTTTTAGGAGAATTTCTTTGTGAGGAGACTTGATCGAATCCTAAATCTTTATGTTGTGCTTCAGCGTCCAGAAACAATAACCACCACTGCCGCCACTACTGTCCTCGAATAACCAAACCTTCAAGCTAACCGAATCATTATTGGAGTAAAAAAGGTTTCTATTGGATGCTCCAATAAATCCATAAGGTGTGGTTCGTTTTTTCCACGGTAACTGAAAATGCTGAACATTCAGGTTTTGGTCAAAACCTAAGAGATAATAAACCTCCGTCAACACGTACAAAATCCCATTTAAGTAAACAGGCCTAACCATCTCATTATGTTCCGGAAGAAATCGGGTAACCCACTTCCCTGTCTCTGACCAGAAAACATCCACCTTTCTTTGGTACTCAGAGACACGACAAATGTGCAAAATCCGGTAGTTAGGGGAAAGGGATAGATCAAAAGCAAGAAAAGTGGCACTGGTGTTGCTGGTGTGTGCAGGATTAACAGGGATGGGAATGCATTGCTTAGTAAATGGATTACACACAAATAACTCCGATGGAAGAACACTGCTATTAAGGAACAGTAGCAGCCCATTGCAACAGTCTAGAAAATCTTTCTTAGTAGGCTGAAAAGGGAATAGAGACAAAAAAGAGATCACAAAGTCACTACCTTTACCCTCAATTTCTCCATAACAAAAAAAGAAATATAATCCAAAAATTCCTTCTGTTGGAAATAGTTTCTGCCCATGTTTAGAAATCCAGAGGGGTGCATAAATAGTTGAAATTAAATTGTACCATAATTTGGAGACGCGTTTATATCGAGAAAGAGGCTTCACAGGTACCCTCTTCAGAATCTCCGCCTGCATCGCTTCAGGTAAATTTAACCAATTGAATAACGATAACTCCATCTCAATTTCCTTCATCCCAATTTCTGCAACAATTGCAAACCCTAGGTTTTATGTATCACTACTAGTTGTGTATGTGATTTATTCCAAACTCTAGATGGCCAGATAATTTATTAATTTATTAGGGTGAACGAAAAATTCAAAATTAATTATATTTTGTTAGATAAATATAAATATGTAAAAGGATAAAATATATTTTATATAATATTTTAAAATTAAATTATTTACTTATATTTTTTCATAAAACATTTTCTATTTCTATATTTCAAATTTTCAACAACCTTTTGGGGGGTGTGGGGGTGGCAGGTGGGGAGTGGTGGGGTGGGATGGCGGGGTGGAATGGTATAGCATGGGAATATATATATATATATATATATATATATATATATATATATATATATATATATATATAATGGTATAGCATGGGAATATATATATATATAATGGTATAGCATGGGAATGGTATAGAATGATATAGCATATGTGAAATGTTTTGAAGGGTTGGATTTATCCCAATTTTTTGACGATCCCCGATCTTGTAATAGGCTTGAGCGGGAAATTAAGTATTTTCAAAATCAGTTCTATTTTGTATAGATAGATGTACCACAAAGCAGGAGGGAACTTCTCTATAAATAATTTTGATGAACCTTTTTGACTTTTTCAAAAATACCCTTTCACTCTTAACACCAAAAGTGAGTTTTTTTTTTTTTTTTTTTTTTTTACCCTTTAAATTCATCTCTCCGTAACTCTGTAACTCACATCTTTAGGATCATTTCTCATTTCTCATTTCTTTTTAGAATTGTGTAGTGATCTTAGAAATCATTATGGATTGAAACCTACATGACATCGTTGTGGAAGAACAAGTAGGCATGTTCTTGATGACTTTAGCACATGGGGTTAGAAATAGATTGATACAAGAAATTTTTCTAACATTCGGGAGATACTATCAGTAGGTATTTTCATATGTTGTTAAATGCAATTTTACAACTTTCTACAAACATTATTAGACCGGATGTCAATTATAATAATAGAGCACAATATCATGTCCCAGAATGACCAATATCTTTCATTTTTTGAGGTATAAATGTTTCTTTTTCTCTAAATAAAGTGTATACTAATTATACATGTATGAAAGTTTTCTTTTCCATACGTTATTAGAATTGTATTAGAGCAATTGATGGTACACACATAAAAGCTCGACTTCCAAAAGGGCAAGAAGTTCCATACATCGGGAGAAAAGGCATTCCTACACAAAACATAATGGCAGTATGTGACGTGTGTTTTACATTGCCAGTGTCACATACTCGTTTCAGTTTGCCAATGTAACTGAAATGTCATTTAAGAAGTGTTTTTCCTTCAGCAGCATGCTCATTTTCTGCAACTGCTCATGAGGTATCAGTATCTTGTATGATGGTTTACAATAAGGGTGGTGCTCTGGCTGTTTTTCAGTCTCCAGAGTGGCCTCAATGGGTCCATTCCATTAATGGCCTTCAAAATCAAACTGGGAACTGCCAGTTTTCCACACTAAAGGGGCATATAGAGAATATCAAGAGGATTGTGTTACATGCAATCTTGATTCAAGGATACCAGTTCTTGGTACTCTCGACCATAAGGTAATTTGGAGGGTTTTCAACCACAGATGATGATATGCTACAACGTTGAAACCACATGTTGTAAATTGCATTTTATCCTACAAGTTAGATCATCTCTCTGTCTATGGGTAACTTGGTGTCAAGTGTTATTCTTGAAGGAACTAAACATATGATGAATATGCTTTTCACCATGTTTTTTCTTCTAATTTTGTTTAGATCGTGTCCCTGTCTATAGGTAACTTGGTTCACATGATCCTCTATTACCAACATACAATGAGTCTCACTTTCATGTGTGAGAAGATATCAAAAATACATGTGAAAATATTACTTCTACAAGAAAATTTATTAATGGAATTAAAGCTCAAAACTTAGATCCTATGTTTTTGTATTGGTAAAAAGATCCTACTGTTTATTTTGTTCAATTTATTTAGATTCAGATTTATAATTTATTTGTTATTGTTTATCACATATTTGTGGATGTTAGGAAAGAGGTAATTATAATTTAGGATTGTTTTACTTCCGCCTTTGCTGTTATATGCGTTGCACTGATCATTGAATTAGTACTACATAAAAAGTACTAATTAAAGTGAAAGGGAAAAAAGTGTAAAAATGAAGATACATCAGCCCCTTAACATTCCATTGTACACCTTCTTTATTGGAAACTGATATTTTTATATGTATTTTTAATATTTTTTTATTAGTTCTCTCGAAATTGTGTAAAAATATTAAAAAAAAAACTTGTGTAGAAATAGTATTCTCCTATCGGCTGTGTACCCTTCGGTTAGAGGATACATACAAATTTTATTTAATTTAGAAAATTAGAATAACATATGTTTATTTTGAAATTAGAGGTAAAAAGTGATATTCCTTCCGTCCCATGATAAAAGTCATTATTATTTTGGGTAATCACATGTTAAATGTCCATTTTTCTTTAATAACCAAACTTTTACACATTTTTTCCTATTAGACCCGTAGCATTAAATATTTCATACTTTTCTTATTCTAATTCTCTCTCCATATTTAATTAGTATAATTAGCTATGTTGTAACACCCTCTTTCCGAAATAGAAAGAGAGGTTACTCAAAACACAACAGAACTACGGAAGATCACAAAGCTCTAAACCACAACAGAATAATCTCATAATAATTCAATGTCATAAGACAAACCATAATAAATGCCACACTGGCTTAAACCAAAATCTAAAATAATTATTACAACTTTAAATAAATCAATGTATCGAAGCCTAACAAAATATATCAAAACTATTGGATTAAAGGAAGCTCTCGTCACACTTGCCCTTGATCCCCCTGATTACCTGCCGGAAGAAAAACACAGCATGAGCCAAATGCCCAATACGGATATAGAATACAAGAAATGAACCGAAATAACTAACTTTCAATTAAATGGATTGAAACAAAACGAATGAAATAAAATGAACAAAACTAGCACAAAAAATGGTAAAATTTGAATCAAATGATGGGTGTTATTTCATCACCGAGCTCAAAATAAATAGTAATATACCTTGCCACACAGTAAGTCAAATAATGCCACACAGCAATCAAAATAATGCTACACACGATCACACATCGGATCAAGCAAATCCAGATCGTGAAAAAATCGGAAGGTGTGTTTGGCACAAACATCACCAATCCGCGAAACGAGCGAAACAAAAAACTAGGGTTCGACCCATACGCCTCCCACAACAAAACACACAAATGGCCAACTCCCACCGGAGCACAAAAGCGGAGACGCTGTGGACTGATCACACCCTTGCGGAAGGTGTCATGCCTCGGTGCCAAGAGGACATGCCTGTGGTACCCCCACAGGTGGTTATAGCTCAGGTATACCCTACGGTATTCTAACAAAATATAATGTCACAACACATGCGACACAACAAAGGGTTTCTAACATGTACATGTTAAACTGAAATGAGATATAAACACAAAGTCTCCAAACATATTAACATGCACATTACTACAAATATCAAAATAAATTTAGACATGTTGTACTAATCTACAGAGTACAAATATGAGTTCCAACTATGAACGTCAAACGAAACTATCACAATGAATTTGACAAGAATTAATCATGAGAGGCAATACTAATTTTCAAAACGTATAACGAAACGAACAAATTAAAACAAAAGAGTCTCGCTGAAAGAGTAAGGAATCCGTACCTGGATTAAGCAATGTAATACCCAAAATTTAAATAAGATTATGCTAATCACCTTCAATCCGATCTAATAAAATAAAATAAAATTTATTACAAATTTACCCATTAACCAAATAATATTGTTAAATTTATTATCAAGTAAATTTTATAATTTTATCAACAAGATTAACGAGTTTAAATTAATATACATAACTTCAATTATATTTATCAATTATGATTTATAAATTTCATGGTCAAATACTTATTAAAATAATATATATATATATATATATAATATAAAAAATATAAAAAATAAAAAATAAAAACGCCACCTGCAGCAGCGCTGCAGGCCTTCAACCACCATAATATATATAAATACTATATATATATATAAAGAATCATGCATTCAAAACTGTAAAGCTGTAGTCAAAAGTTATATATATATATATAACCTTTGTACATATATCTATATATATGTATACCATATTCCTGAAACCAACAATCCATTTTTAATTACTATAAATACATAATATAATAATATATTCATCAACAAAGAATCCTTTTTACCTGATCAATTTTTCTGTACTCTTTTTCATCTCCTCCTATCTCAGCCGACCTCTACTTTCTTTCCTTTTTTTTTCCTAATTCGTATGAAGACTTGAAGAGTATGACTTAAATTAGGTTTTAATTGTTTATTACTTAATTTAAAATACACAAATTTAAATTTAACCCAATTAATATATGGCCCAAACTAATGTAACCCTCTACTTATTAAAGCCCACATAAATTAATGACTACTTGACCCAAAATAAATGACTAGCTAACTCAAATAAAAGATAAAGTACAATTAATATGTTTTAAAACAAAATGATTTTTTTTTTTTTTTATTTTATCATAAAATTCTTTTTTTTTCGGGTATTACATCACTTACCCCTTAAAAGGATTCCGTCCCCGGAATCAAAAGAATAGAACTCACCTAATTTTCAAAGAGATGCGGATATTCTGCTCGAATAGACTCCTCCATCTCCCAGGTAGCTTTCCGCTCCGAATGATTTCTCCACAAAATCTTAGCAAACGGAATAGTCTTCCTCCTCATAATCCTTTCTTGACGATCCAAAATTGCCTCGGCTTGCTCCTCACAAGTAAGATCCTCCCGAATCTTATCGAACGGATATTGCACCACGTGCAACGGATGATAATGATAACTCCTCAACACCGACACGTGGAACACATTGTGCACGTGAGCTAGCTGTGGAGGCAAAGCTAACCGATATGCAACCTCACCAACCCTCTCCAGGATCTCAAATGGGCCAATATAACGCGAACTAAGTTTCCCTTTCAACTCAAATCGTCGAATGCCCTTCCAAGGAGAAACTTTTAGAAACACATGATCACCAGGTTTAAACTCTAAAGTCCTCCTATGCTTATCAGCATAACATTTCTGTCGTGATCGAGCTGACTTCAGTTTCTCCTTAGCCACCGCTACCTTTTCCGTAGTGATCTGAACCAACTCAGGCCCTTCTATGGCCCTTTCGCCAACTTGATCCCAACAAGTCGGTGCCCGACATTTCCTACCATACAATGCCTCAAAAGGAGCCATCCCAATACTTGCATGTCAGCTGTTGTTGTAAGCAAACTCAACTAGGCTCAAATAATCATCCCAATTACCCGACCACTCAAGTGCACAAGACCTCAACATGTCCTCTAATGTCTGAATAGTCCGCTCGGATTGGCCATCAGTTTGCGGATGGAAAGAAATCTTGAAGTTGGTAGAAAATACCCCAAGCTCGTTGAAACCCTTTCCAAAACTTTGAAGTGAACCGTGGGTCTCGATCTGAAACAATAGACACCGGAGTACCATGAAGTCTAACAATCTCCTGCTGAAAGATATGTGCCAACCTATCCACCGAGTAACCCTCATGGATCGCCAAAAAGTGTGCCAATTTAGTCAACCGATCCACCACTACCCAAATGGCATCATTCTTCTTGAAAGTCTTTGGCAAACCAGTCACAAAGTCCATCGTGATATCCTCCCACTTCCACACTGGAATGTCTAACTGTTGCAGCAAACCACTAGATCATTGATGTTCTATCTTCACTTGTTGACAAGTGAGGCACTTCCCAACATATTCAGCCACGTCTCGTTTCATCCCATTCCACCAAAAATTCTTCTTCAGATCCCTATACATCTTTGTAGAACCTTGATGAATTGAAAATGGCGAACTATGAGCCTCAGCCAGCACAACCTCTTGAATGATTGGATCTGACGGTACACACAATCGCTCACCCAACCAAATCATACCATGGTCATCAATACGAAACTCGGACTACTTGCCCTCCTCTAAATTCTGCGTCATACTCCACAACTCCCCATCTTCCTTTTGGGCTTCTTTGACCTGCGATATAAGAGAGGGTTCCACTCTCATACCCGCTAAAAGCCCATCTGAACCTCGTACATACAACTCCAACTCAATCCGCTCCATATCCGAAATAAGCTGAGGTTGTGTAATAAGGGTTGCTACACTCCCTGAACTCTTTCGGCTAAGAGCATCTGCAACCACATTTGTCTTCCCCGGGTGATACTGAATCCTCGCATCATAATCTTTTAGAAGTTCCAACCAACGCCTCTGCCTCATATTGAGCTCCTTCTGAGTGAAAATGTATTTAAGACTTTTGTGATCGGTGAAGATATCATAAGTCTCTCCATACAAATAATGCCTCCAAATCTTTAGGGCAAAGATCACGGCTGCCAACTCCAAATCATGTGTGGGGTAATTCACCTCGTAAGGTTTTAGCTGCCTAGAAGCATAAGCAATCACCTTACCGTGTTGCATCAAAACACACCCCAAGCCCTTCTTAGAAGCATCACTATAAATTTGGTAACCTCCAGTCCCCGATGGTAATGCAAGTATAGGAGTTGTCACCAGTCGTTTCTTTAACTCCTTGAAAATCTTCTCACGCTCTTCATTCCATACAAACTTCACACCCTTTCTCATCAACTGAGTCAATGGTAAGGTAAGCAAGGAAAACCCTTCCACAAACCGCCTATAATACCCTGCCAAACCCAAGAAACTCCTAATCTCTATCACCGTAGTAGGTCTCGGCCATTTAGTGATAGCCTCAACCTTCGCAGGATCCACCTTAATGACTTCAGCAGAAACAACATGTCCCAAAAATGCGACCTGCTCCAACCAAAACTTGCATTTAGAGAATTTAGCATACAATTTCTCTTTCTGCAAAATCTCCAACACTGTGCGAAGATGCTCCTCATGCTCTTCCTTAGACTTTGAGTAAACCAAAATATCATCAATAAAGACAATGACAAATTGGTCTAAGTACTCTCAGAACACCCGATTCATCAAATCCATAAACACCGCCGGAGCGTTTAACATCAACGTTAAAAAGCGTGGGAAACCAAATTTGTTTTGAACCATATCTTTATGTGTTTATACTGTGTTCAAAGATATTAATGTGTTAGCAAGAGAACTAGACTTTTGAAAATTTTAGTTCTGGTTCTGGCAGGGAGTAGCGCGGCCGCGCCGTTCTACAGAGTGGTCAAGAGGAGTTTGTTAACTGTCTTGAATTTAGAGCATGTCTATATATATACTTTAAAGACTGTAAAAGATGAAGTAAGATTGTTTCGAAAGAATAAGCCTGAGAGTATAATGAGCTAACAACATAGCTATCCTAAGCGTATATTGAAGAAGTGAAATGAAACAAAATAAATTATTATTACATTGAGAATGTATGAATAAGTATGACTAATGGATATGAATCCATGATTATACAATTTGTGTAGGAATACACGAAGTGCAGATAATGATACGTAGTTAAGTTGTAGTTGATAAACTACGAATCAGGTAAGTCTTTCAGTTCCTATTTGATATATGAATTCGATAACTGTTAGTTGAGTTATATTATGCTATGAGAATGTTGATGTATATATATGAAGTGCATATGAGATATTTATGAAATTTGAAAGTTGATCCTTCATGATACGCTTGTGAAGTAATCCTATATGCCTGTAATATGAGAAGTAACATGCGCAGTAAATATCAATTGATTATGAATGCATGAACTGAATATGCTATTATATGCTATATGCTACATGAAAACTGTTAGAATTGTTGGGCTGTCGAGCTCACCCTTTTAAATAACCACTTTTGCAGATTAAGGACTCATGGTAAAGTTAAGTGCTACTTTATTGATAAAGTTCAATAGCATCAAAGGAGATTGATTTATTGATTTAAATATATGCTCTTGAACCAAGTTTAGGTTCTAGGAGATGTACATGATAGTAGATTACTATGTGTAATACATGTTAAGTTGTAAAGTTGTACTATGTGATACATAGAGGAATTTGAATCGAAATGTAAAAATTTATACAATAATTCGAATATAATGAATCATAACATAATTTGATTCAAGGATATGTAATTGATTTAAGTTAAGAAATCACTAAAAGTTTTTTTAGGAGATTGAAAAAGTTTAAATTATTCCGCATATTTTTATAACATCGAATATGATGCAAGACAAGAATGGTAAATGACCAAGATTTAAAACTTATAAAAGTTTGGGGTCATTATATAGATCCTGGAAATGGAAAGAATTTATATTCTAAATTGTAATAAGTAAAGTTATATTCATTAAGTTATGAATAAAATATATAAATAGTTAAACGATAGTAGTATCGTGGAGGACCGGATCCGAGGTTTGAAGGGACCGGGATTTGGGGTCGTCACAGTTTCTAGGCGTTCTTTTCCATCCTCCCCCGTCATTATCCATGGGGTTATCTCAGGGCATTGTTTGAGCGATGGTTTCACCATACTCAGTCTCTCCATTTACTGGATTACGCAATGATGATGACGCCGATGGATTGGCGGTTTATCACTGTTATGGAGTTTGGAGGGACGCCGGTGCCTTGTGTGGCTGGCATTTCCCCTACTGCCGTCAGATCCTTGCTAGGAGTTCAGGCTGAGGTGCTCAAAAGCAGGATAGTCCGCATTGGTCCCTTGAGTATAGACGCCACGAGTGGGGCGTTGAGTGAGCCATTACCCGATGATAGGAGAGTCAAGGATTACATTCTTCGGCGATTGTTCCTGGTCATGCTCTGGGGTTTTTTCCTAGTTAATAACTCTTCCACGGTGTTGTTCACTTTAGTCAGCGCCACACGTGAGGTGGACCATATTGGAGAGTATGATTGGGGTTCCTATACCTTTGCCTATTTGTTCAGGGGAATGTAAATGCAATCGCAGAGCTTGACAGAGGCTTAGCTAGGATTTTACCCATTTTTGTTGGTGAGTATTTCTATTTTGATTTCCCTTGTACATGTTAAGAGTGTTGACTTATCGCATATGTCTGATCTTGTATTGGCAGTTTTGGGCCTATAAGAGGCTTCCATGCTTGCGTCCCATTAGTCTGTTAGGTTTAGACACCTATCCATGGGGACGATGATGGAATCACTCCACGCTGGTGGAGGTTCCTGTAGCTGAGGGTTTCACCCATTCTCGCCTACATTTGGAGTTGTTGACAGCCGATGTCATTATATGGGTTCCCTATTCTGAGGACCATTTGACAGTTGGCTTTGAGGGTGGTTTCCCGACTGGTGTCGAGCATGTGATGTCCACCCGTCGGATTCCTCTCTTCACAGATGGAGGATGGGAGCTCTATTTAGGAGAGCTTGCTATCAGGAGCATCACAGGAGAGATTTGTATACTGATTTGTCCTCATGCCAAGCGTTATTGGCCTGTGTCGTAGCCACCGATCAAAGATATCTCGTTGGTGGGAGTTGATGGCTTTGATTTGTCAGAGGGACCGTTCACTCAAGAGGCATTCTACCGCTGGTGGTCTCCTCGTACCATCGGAGCTCAGACTCGCACCACACAATTCATGGGGGATATGGTTCCTGGCTCCGTCATGATGGTGGATTGGATTGCCTGCGTCCGAGAGCCTACTCATTTGACGCAGATTGATAGCTTAAGCCGGCAGTTGGACCAGGCACATTTATTCATCTGGCACTTAGGTAGAGATCCTTTAGAGGCGGATACTTTTGATCTTTCCGGGCTGACCCTTCAGGTGGCCTATATTCAGATGGTTTTGCCGGTGCAGATCCTCCGTTGTATCGGCCTGATATCCCTCTTGACGGAGATACCGTGACTCAAGAGGAGGTACATCAGATGGATAGGTTAGATGATGTAGACATCAACACTATTGACTTCTTCTGATGTATTTCTCGATATATCTTTTAATAGACCTCTGTTAGATACTGGGTGGTTGTGCCCCATTCTAATTATATCTTTTGATAGGCTGATAAATGGATTTTATATCCACAAATCGGTTCTTAATCCAAGCTTAATCGGTGTTAATTTCTCGTGTTTATGTCTATTTTACTTGTTTATTGTTGTTTAATGTGTAGGTGTGGTGGTGTGGCATTGGAGCATAAAAGGAGTGCATTTGTGGCAACAAAGTGGCAAGAAGAGAGCTAGAAAAGAGGTTCAAACAAAATCAGGAAATATACCCTACCCCGTAGAGTGCAGGTACCTCCGTCGAGGCGGGGTCTTCATCGATTGGCGACAGAGCTAGGCCCGCTCGGGCGGCGTTTCCCATTCATATACCTCCGCCGAGGTGGGGGGTCCCGAAATCTGGCAGTCCTAATTCGATTTCAACATTGTTGGGATAGGGGGTTGAGCACTTGCATAGCGTATGGACTCTAAATAATATGGGACTTTGACCAGAATTCAGGTGTTGCATATATATTGAGCAACAAACAATGAAATCATCATTATGCAAAGCAATTAACGGAGTTTAAGGCAAGAATTTCATAGCGAGCTTTGGAGTGAAGATTTTGAAGATCTTTCCTATCAGTTGCGGATTAAGGCTAAAGTGAGGGTGTTCTGCGTTATTCTTCTTCTTTAGTTTTATATTTGTAATTGAGAAGATGTTATCTTTAATTTATTCAGTTATTATTTCATTTATGATGAACTAAATACTTTTTAGGCTTATGGCGGATCTTTAAGTGGAACGATGATTATGTAATCTTTGATTTCAGTTTGATAAGCTATTATCCAGTTTATCTATATTAATTTGAGCTTGAATTTAAGAATTGCCTGATCAACGATTCTTTGTGGACTTGTATGAATTCTAGAGATAAAATACGAGTCTAGACTTAATTAATATAGCGTGTGTTCTTGATTTATGTGAATTAATAGAATCTTGATGAATGTTAGGGTAGAGATATGCTTGACATCGCATGTAATCAGATAAAAAGCTTAAACTTAAACCTTCTTTAATTGTAATTCACATAGAGATATAGTGAGTTAGTTGATTAAGGTGTTTAACTTGATTCTATCTAAATTGTGGATTTGAGTTAATACGGTATTAGTGCATCGAGAGGTGGGTAGTTCTACATACGCGTTCTTGATTAATAAACTGAGATAGTGAGTTAAACTGGAATAAAGGTGTAATAATCAGAGTAATATTTAGAGTGAAGTCGGAAGCCTAATTCTCCATTATTTGTTTGAAAATTCAGTTTTTAGTGTTTATTGATTGTTTGGTGATTTTAATATTTTTAATACTTTTGGTTACAAACTAAAAATTGATTAGTTTAATAAAATTAGGATTAATAGAAAATTGGTAATTGTGAGAGTTAATTTCTTATTACAATCTCTAAGGGAACGATACTCTACTTAATATTATATTACTTATTGACCACGTATACTTGGATGTTGTGCGTAATTAGATTTTACCCAACAAGTTTTTGGCACCGTTTCCGGGGACTTTAGTATAGATTTTATTATTTTGCATTATCAGTTTAATTAGTCCAGTTTTACTTAAACACTTTTTGTTTTTGTTTTGTTCATCTTATATCAGGTTTTTGAAGTTGGTTTATGGAAACTCGATCCAAAAATCCAGACTTGCTTCCTTTTGAGGACGACATTGAGAGACACTTTCAAAGGCTAAGTAAGTGGATTAAGGAAACAAGGGACGACTTCGAAAATTCTAAAAAAAAGGAAGCAATGGCTGCCAAAGACCAGAAAACGTTGAGGGACTTTGCTATATCCAAGGTGACTGAGCTACAGTCGAGTATCACCAGGCCTGCTATAGCTGCAAGTACATTCGAGATTAAGCCTGGGACTATTCAGATGATCCAAAACTCGGTTCAGTTTTGGGGACTTACAAATATTGATCTGAACGAGCATTAGATCAACTTTCTGGAAATATGCGACACCGTATCGGATGAAGCAGTTAGACTTTGCTTGTTCCCATTCACTCTGTGGGACAAGGCAAAGAGTTGGTTACACTCTCTACCATCGAGTTCAATAACGACATGGGATGACCTGGCTCAGAAGTTTCTAGCTAAATTTTTCCCGCCAGCGAAGACTGCAAAGAAGAGGAACGAGATCACCATGTTTGATCAGCAACATGGGGAGTCATTGTACGAGGCATGGGAGAGATATAAAGAATTGCTCAAAAAATGCCCGCATCACGGATTGACTAAGTGGTTGCAGATGAACACATTTTACAACGGACTACATGGGAATCTCATAACTAGTATTGATGCAGCGTCGGGGGGGAGCTTTTATGGCAATGAATTATGAGGAGACATATCAGTTGATAGAGACAATGGCTGCTAACAACTATCCGTGGCCCAAGGCAAGAATGACACAACCTATGGTAGCTGGAGTGTTAGAATTAGATGGAGTGACGACAATAACAATGCAGATTTCAGTACTCTCTAAGAAGTTCGATGCTTGGTCAGGGGTACAGACACCACAAGTTGTAGTTATTTGTGAATTATGCGTGGGTGAACATCCGACGGATAAACATGCAATCAACCCAGAGTCAGTACAATTTGTGGGTTGCTACAATAGAATTCCACAGAATACGTACCAGAATACATACAATCAGGGGAATAGGAATCATCCAAATTTTTTATGGAATAATATTCAGAATCAAAAATTTCCACAACCATCGTATCCCCCAGGATTTCAGAATCAACAACAACCAGCTCAATGTCAAGAGAGGAAATCAGATTTAGAGGAGTTGTTATCAAAGTATATAACAAGCAACGAGGTAGCTATGAAAAACCAAGCAATAGCCATCAAGAATTTAGAAAATTAGATGGGACATATAACGTTTACATTGAATAACAGGCCTCAAGGAACATTACCAAGTGATACAGAGAAAAATCCGAAAGGTAATCATGAGCAATGTCAGGCAATAATGTTTTGAAGTGGAAAACAGCTTGTGGGTCAGAAAAAATAAAATTCAGCTACAAAGGAGGTTAAGACATATAGTGAAAATACAGTGGTTGAGGACAAGCAGTGGGAAGAAAAACAAGTGGAAAAGAGCAAACCAGTTAACGAACCAGTTGTCTATCCTCCCCCACCTTTTTAACAAAGAGTTCAAAATCATAAACTAGATAAGCAGTTTGCAAAATTTTTGGACGTTTTTAAGAAACTTCAAATTAATATCCCGTTCGTAGAAGCCCTAGAGAAAATGCCAAGTTATGACAAATTCATGAAAGGGATTTTGTCCAGGAAAAAGAAGTTGGAAGATTTCGAGACAATGACATTAACAGAGGAGTGTAGTGCGATTTTACAACGAAAGTTGCCACCAAAGTTGAAAGATCCAGGGAGTTTCACCATTCCATGCACGATTGGGAACATGTCATTAAACAAGTGCTTATGTGATTTGGGGGCAAGTCTGAACCTTATGCCGTTATCGGTTTATACTGAAATTGGGTTTGCCCCGCTCCAAAGCCTCTGAACATCATCTCATTGCGAGTTGACGGATAGGTCGACTACATGCAAGGAGGCATTGTGGAGGACATATTGGTAAAGGTTGACAAGTTTATATTCCCCGCGGATTTCAATATTCTGGATTTTGAGGAAGATAAGAACATCCCAATTATCCTAGGGAGACCTTTCTTGGCTACTGGTAGGACACTCATCGACGTACAAAAAGGAGAGTTAACGATGAGGGTCCAAGATCAAGAAGTAAAGTTTAATGTTTTCAAGGCCATGAAATTTCCTACAGATGAAGAAGATTATTTTCGGATGGATATCATTGATCAGATAATCAGCGAAGACATGGGTAAGAGTTTGGTTAATGATCCATTAGAAACGACATTATTAAGAGATGAAGAATCAGATGATCTGGAATTTGTGGACTACTTGCAGATGCTAGACTCCCTTCCACGAGTTAGCAGATTTAGAGCACCCTTTGAACCATTGAACATGGAGGAAAAAGCCACAACAATGATAAAACCATCACTGGAGGAGCCACCTACTCTTGAACTTAAGTCACTCCCTAAACACCTCAAGTATGCATACTTAGGCCATTCTAATTCTTTACATAATATTATTTTTGTTGCACTTAACGAATTGCAAGAAGAAAAGTTGCTGAGAGTGTTGAGGGACCATAAAGCGGTTATAGGATGGACAATCGCGGATATAAAGGGAATCAACCCATCCTTTTGCATGCATAAAATTCTGATGGAAGACAATGCAAGACCGACAGTGGAGCAACAGAGACGGCTCAACCCAATCATGAAAGAAGTAGTGAAGAAAGAAATCTTAAAATGGTTTGATGCGGGTATCATCTACCCGATTTCAGACAGTAAGTGGGTCAGTCAAGTGCAATGTGTGGAGAAAAAGGGAGGAATGACCGTGGTTCAGAATGATGACAATGAGCTAATTCCGACAAGGACAATGACTTGTTAGAGGGTTTGCATGGACTACAGGAAGTTGAATAAGGCGACCCAAAAAGATCACTTTCCTTTGCCCTTTATCGATCAGATGTTGGACAGATTAGCGGGACATGAGTACTACTGCTTATTGGATGGATATTCGGGTTATAATCAGATCATCATCGCTCCTGAAGATCAAGAGAAGACTACGTTTATGTGTTCATATGGCACATTTGAATTCAGGAGAATGTTGTTCGGTTTGTGTAATTCACATGCTACCTTCAGAGGTGTATGATGGCCATCTTCTCGGATATGGTGGAGAAAAATGTGGAAGTCCTCATGGACGACTTCTCTGTCTATAGGGATGATTTTGATGCGTGTCTGGAGAATTTGGTAATGGTCTTACAAAGATGCAAAAACATGAATTTGATCCTTAACTGGGAAAAATGCCACTTCATGGTTGAAGAAGGCATAATTTTGGGGCACAAGGTGTCGACTCAAGGATTAGAGGTTATAAAGCTAAGCTGGAAACAATTGAAAAGCCTCCTCCACCGAGTTCAGTTAAGGGAATTAGAAGTTTTCTGGGACATTCTGGGTTCTACAGGAGATTCATAAAGGACTTCTCTAAAATTGCAAAACCTTTGTGCAGTCTTTTAGAGAAGGATTCAGTTTTTAAGTTTGATGAGGAATGTATAGTGGCATTCGAGCTATTGAAGAAGAAATTGACTACATCTCCCGTAATCGTCGCACCGGATTAGAATATGCCCTTCGAGTTAATGTGTGATGCGAGCGACTATGCGGTTGGGGTTGTTTTGGGTCGACGCCGAGAGAAGGTATTTCATGCCATATATTATGCAAGTAAGACACTCACGGAGACTCAAATGAACTACACAACTACGGAAAAATAATTACTTGCAGTGGTGTATGCATTCGATAAATTTCGGGCATACTTGATCGGGACTAAGGTAGTAGTTTATATAGATCACTCAGCTATTCGGTACTTAATTTTGAAAAATGATACTAAGCCACGCCTTATCAGATGGATTCTCCTTTTACAAGAGTTTGATTTAGAAATAAAGGATAGAAAGGGGACGGAGAATCAAGTCGCCGATCATTTGTCTAGGCTGGAAAATCACGGTAAAAAGGAAGAAGACAAGTGTGTAATCAATGAGTTATTCCCGGATGAACAACTATTTGGGATAAATACAGAATTTCCATGGTACACGGACTTCGCGAATTATCTAGTGAGCAACACTCTTCCTCCTGATCTTACACGTCAACAGAAAAAGAAGTTACTTCATGACGTCAAGTGGTATATGTGGGATGAGCCTTACTTATTCAAACAGTGCGCCGACAAAATGATTCGAAGGTGTGTGCCCCACAATAAAGTGAAGAACATACTACATGAATGTCACTCATTGGCGTATGGGGGACATTATGGTAGTGAAAGGACAGCGGCAAAAGTGCTTCAAGCTGGGTTTTATTGGCCTACCCTATTTAAGGATGCCCACCAGTTTGTTAAAATTTGTGATAGATGTCAACGAGTGGGCAACATATCGAAAAGGAATGAGATGCCACTACAAACAATTCTAGAAGTTGAAATTTTTGATGTTTGGGGCATCGATTTTATGGGACCATTTCCATCATCGTTCAGTAATCAGTTTATATTGCTTGCGGTAGACTATGTATCAAAATGGGTTGAAGTTGTCGCACTCCCGACTAACGATGCCAAAGTTGTGACGCCCCCAAAACAGGTATACATCACCCATCTTGAGTCGCCAGATACAAGGTACTGAATACAAATACATAATATTTATACAACAGTCGTGTAAAATACGACAAAACATAGGCTGTGAGTTTTAATACAAATATTGTCATCTAGACAATATCCACACTCAATGGAGTCCTCATTACATTTATTATCACACTATTTCACAGAATAGTGAGGACTACTAATGCACCATCTAGGATCATCACTCTGTTCCCCGTCTAGTCCCAGCTACATTCTCATTTCCTGAAGAGAACAATGAAAGAAAGGGTGAGCTCAACTAGCCCAGTAAGAAATATTATGACTAAGATAATGCAGAATAAATTATCATTAGCTTTCAATCATTGTTAAACCGATAAAATATAATAAACATCAAGTTTAATCTGCGGTGAACAAGAAATCCATTAGAAGAGTCAAGTAGAGAATAAAATCTACTATCTTCTATGATTTAAAAGGTTTTCATCACTTTTATCATTTGACTCACTTTAATAAATAAAATCGAATCATCCCTGCTCCACGGTGAAGGATATTCATGTAATCATCAATGGTCATGACTATACCGAATAATCCTTGGTCATAATCATACCAACAACTGTCCACTAATGAACTACAGGCCAATGAAGACTTTTACCACATCATTCGTCACATTACGGTCATGATTATACCGAATAATCCCTGGTCATAATCATACCAAGTCCATCTATGCACGTAAGCCAAAGATGACTTTCAACATAATATAAGCATGAGGATAATGACAATTCAATAAAACAGGTTCAAGAATAAATTTTAAAGATTTATAAGTTAATTTATCCTGAACTCAATAATGTCCAAATTATCAACTTGATACTTCTTTGTGAAGTAAAATTCAAGAATGCTCAGAAGAATATTTCCATGAAAAGATACTGGATGAAGCGCAAATATCAGGGATATTCCACTAATTTCATGGAGTATAGAAGCCAAAACTTGAACCAACTGAGTATAATAGAATATATGAAACTACAAATGGATTTTCACCTGCCATGCGGTAATCCACGTATACAGATCATTTCCACAATTTAATAAGGAATGAATACAAATGATCATTCACCATGCATGTGGTAATCCACATAGACATGTTATTCCACCAAAAAAATAAAGAATGGAATAACAGAAGGATTCACCATGCGTGCAATAGACTGCACATACATGTTATTCCCAACATAATAATAAATAATGGAACGGTCCCACAGAACGCATAGCACAAAATGGGATATTCCGCTGAATAATAAATAATAGAACCCGAGTCCCACAGAAATACGCACGCATACATGATATTCGGCGAGAATAATAAATAATGGAAGCAATCCGTAACGCTTGCAGGCATGTGATATTCCGGCGTAATGATAAAGAACGGAATATTAGAAGAATTTCACCATGTATGCGGTGCTTGCAGATAAACAAGTTATTCAAATGAATAATAAGAATGGAATAATGTAAGAATTTCACCAAGTATAGGGTATCCGGCATGTGATACAAAGTTATTCCAATGAATAATAAAGAATGGAATAACAGAAGTTCTCTTTATGTATAAGAAAGAAAGAATACCCTTACGAGTACAACAAATAATATCCCCTACCTTAGAGAGAAGAGTACTGGATATAGAAAAATTAAAGTAGCAGAACACTTTTCTTCTTTCTCTCTATAGTTTCTCTCTCTAGAGTTTCAGTGAATTCATAAGAAATAATGAAGGAATGAGCTTCTATTTATAGGAGAATGGACTGAATAGTAACTAATTCATGAACGGTCTAGATTGATTTACTTTTAAACGGACGGTCCATATTGGTTTACTATTAAAACTTAAAGCAATCTATCTATCTTGATTTACTATTAAAACTTTAAACCAACGATCCATATTGATTTACTATTATAACTTTCCACCAAATGGTCCATATTGATTTACTATTATATCTTCAACCAACTGATGCGAAAAATTAGCACATCTCCTCATGGAATAATATTGTACCCAAAAATGATTTGGACCGAAAAGAAATATATCTTACGGGTGAATAGTACTTCGCGAATAGTAACTCGTGAATATTACTCGTGAATAGTAACTCGTGAATAGTACTCTGACACAAAAAGTGCCCTGAATACCCGATTGAACAATATAACCTCCAGACATCAATTATTTTCGAAAAAAATGTCAATTTCCACCAACACAAATAATTCCAACACAATGGAACTATAAATTCATCTTTAATCAACACAAACTTATTCATCATTAATATTATAATTCACAATATTTAACAACCAGGTCGTTCCCAGGAAAGAGGGGGCTTTCCAATAAGGATTTCTCCTTATTGGCGCGCAATTAGGTGACCAAATCTCTCCTTGACAGAACTTCTAGACACTGTCAATATTGCAAATAATAATATGAATAACTTTGCCGTCTCAATTATTGATTTAATAATATAACATATTATGCAAATGATACTGTAACAATAATTGAATCAATAATATGAGAGATATAATGCAGCAATTACTATAGCAATAATTGAGTATAACTTAGTGACTTCTCATGTAAGCATCAATAATCAATACCATGTGCTACTATGCAACCACGCATATTACTGTACTTTTACTACCGGGTAGTTCAACAGTTTTAATGGTAACACCTCTGCCGTTATTTTTATAGAAAGATAATTTTGTCATTTTCTAACTACGACAATACTTTCGTTGTGGGGTCCACTAATAATTGTGCCGTCGTACAATATTCCCTGTTAAAACGAATATTCCCCGACCAATCGAATTTTATATAACCACTTGCTTACTTTGCAAAATTTATAAATACTATCCACAACTATAACATTATATCAAATCCACACCATAATATTAAAAAAATTATTTCGAGAAAATTAAATATTTATTCATAAAATCTGGGGTCTCACAATCTCTCCTCCTTATGGAATTTTGTCCTCAAAATTTACGTATGTACCTGGTATGCTGAAGAGATGAGGATACCTTGACTTCATTTCAGATTCTAACTCTTGAGGTATAACCTTTGAGTGTTGAATACGATCCTTCTTATCCAAGATTTTAACACGTATCTCATCATACGTTAAATCTTCTGCTATCTCGTCTAGTTCTAATTCAATAATGTGGTTCGGGTCTTCCACATAATTACGTAACATCGATAAGTGAAAAATGTTATGAACACGCGACCTACTTGATGGTAAAACGAGTCTATAGGCCACAGTTCCTACTCGATCAAGGATTTCAAATGGCCTAATAAAATCGAGGGTTGAGATTTCCTCTCTTCATCGATTCTTGCTTCTAGAATAACGCCCTCTTGAACCTTCTTCTTCACATTCATTAGCTCTGAGTATGTAGCTTGAGCAGCTTTAACTTTATCGATTAAAGTTTATTCTAATCATATATTCGTTATCTTCACGTGGGTCCCTAGAGTCTTTAACTCTATCTCCATCATTTGTAAGTTATACGAAATGGGTCTTTGTGTTAACAACATCACACTCGTAAACGCATACGATCTTCTACTCAACGCGTCAGCTACCACGTTCGCTTTTCCCACGATGATATTGAATGGTACGATCATAATCTTCAACAGCTCGAGCCAACGTCTTTGGCACATTACACATTCATTTTGGGTGAAGAAAATATTCGAGGGTTTTAGAAATGGGTTTTGTATTGGGGTCAATACAAAATTCGATTTCACGCTCTAGGGTAGGCTAAGAAGTCTTCAAGAATACGTCAGGAAATTTATTAACAATAGAAATATCATTCAAAACTGTGACTCTCATCCAATACTTGGATAGCACGTCACATTGATACCTATCAACTTGCCACCGTTATTCACAACGTCCCCTACGAAAAGTTCGGCTTCGGTGCATTCCATATAAGAAAGTCACCAGCGAAAGGCTCAGGGCTCTTTACTTATGACTTGATATGACAATGATTGAATTTAGTGGTTTAGTTGCTTGAATTCGCATAAAAGGTTGGTTAGAAATATGAAATCTAACAACCTTACGAAAAGCATGATGAGTAGTTAACCAATCGATTCCTAAAATCACATCAAAGGCAAGTATTTTCAAAGAGATAAGATCGACAGGTAACGTGAAAGTGTCGATTTGAATCAACAAGATCTATAAATAGTGGAGGTAACGAAGGTTTCTACTATCAAAGTTTCAACCAATAAGTTAAAGTCTAATTTCTCCGAAGTCAAATTTAAACGTTGAGCGCAAGCAAGAGAGATAAAAGAATGGGTAGAACCAGTATATAATAAGGTATAGACTTCGCAAGAATTTATAATTAACTAACCCGTTGATAACTTCATTCGTGTTCCTCGTCACAAAAAAATGCTCTCTTTTAAACTATCAATTTTGACTTGTCTGGGACATTCTTTGGCGTCACCATCCCAGCTAGACTTGACTTTGCTATAGAGGACATTCCACCATTAATTGCTTCATCGCAGTCCTGATCCATGATTTGAATCATTACTCTCCGATCCATATCGAATTGTGGTTGACCGCTCTGCACAGGGTAATTCTGAACTCGATGTTGGATTCTACCAATTGCTGTCCAAAAAGTGAAATCTATTTCATGTATTTTGGATTTATTGGATCGAACGTCTTTTTCTACAATATCAACGCGTCGTGCGGCTTTTACCCATGCATCCTCTATTCTCATTCGTTTAGTTGTTTCTTCTTTCATCAGAACTTTGATCATAGCATTATTAGATTCTAGCTCTAATATTTTATACTCTGTGTGACGCCCCCAAAATAGGTCCAATCCAACCAACCTATTTTGAGTTGCCAAATACATGGTACAAAAACAACTACAACTTCATTAATACAATTGTCGTGCAAAATATGACAACACATAAACTCTGAGTTTAAATACAAATATTGTCTTCTAGACAATATCCACACTCAAATAAGTCCTCATTACAATTATTGATACACTATTTTACAAAATAGTGAGGACTACTAAAACAACTATCTTGAACCATCACTCCACACCCCGACTAGTTCCCGCTATATTCTCGTCTCCTGAGAAGAAAAATGGAACAAAAAGGAAAAGGGTGAGCTCAACTAGCCCAGTAAAGAATATTATGACTAAGATAATGTACAACAAATTATCCTTCGTCTTTCAGGGGAAAAATCGATAGAATACAATAGACAACAAGTTTTAGATCAACAATCTAGCAATGAAATAATAATTCATTAGAAGAGTTAAGTAGAGAATGAAATCTACTATCATCTATGAATTTAAAAGTCCATCATCGATATTTTATCACTGTAACATCAATCAATATACATTATAAATCAAATAGTCATCTTTGCACTACAAGCCAAAGATATTCATCTGTTGGTCATGTTTATCTCAACACCTGTTCATCTTTGCACTACGGGCTAAAGATATTCATCAGTTGGTCATGTTCATCTAAACACCTGTTTATCTTTGCACTATGGGCCAAAAATATTCATCAGAAAATCATTCATCTTTGCATTACAGGCCAAAGATATTCAGTAATATCATCATTTAGGACTGAGGATGATGAAAAATATTTTAAAGGAAACGAATCCAGTGAAACAAAAGAACAAATATTAAGGATTCGTACTTTACACAATCCAAGTTCAAAAATACTTCATAAATAATCAGAGTGGAGTAAAATTCAAGATTGAAGACCAAAACATAGATCCAATCAAAGATAGGAATCATAACAGACGATCTTGGACACAGAAAAGAAAATATAATTTTTTCTGTGAATAGTGTCGTATTCGTGAATAGTGCCATATACGTGAATAGTGCCGTATACGTGAATAGTAACTCCGACACTAAAAGATAGAAATTTTACAAAAAAAATTATCATGCTTCGTGAATAGTACTCGTGAATAGTAACTCATGAATAGTAATTCGTGAATAGTAACTCATGAATAGTAACTCATGAATAGTAACCCCGACATGAAAAAGTTCTAAATTTGATAAAAAGTTCCAACCAATATTTCGGCATAATGCTATTGAATAAATAATATCATTTTCGAATAAAATAACATCCCTTACCTCGCAAAAAGCAAAGATTGATTGGAATCTTTGGATATAGTCTTTGAAAGAATTTGCACCGTATAATAATACTCAAAGTACTAAAAATACTCACAAAATACGCTCGATATTATAGAGAGAGAAAGAGAGAGAAATCTTTAGTTTCTGGTGTGATTTTCAATTCTAACCTAAGCACCCTATTTATAGGAAATTGCTTAGAACACCAAAGCAGAAAATTTAATATAATAATAATATATATAATCAAATTTCCTACGAACACAAATCTGGTTCAAACTTCAGCCACACATGTGCCAAAAACAATAAAAACGTTTTTCTTAATAAAAATAATTAAAACTTCCAAAAATAAATTATTTCGGAACTTCAATAATTCATAATAAATAGCCATTTTATCGTAAAAATTGAATCTAAACTTGTTTTTATAGGAAATTCAATTCTCTACAACTTTGCGAAAAGAGTTTTCCAAATTCCAAATGTAAATTGACCAAATCCATAAACCAAGCGATTTTACAAAGCTATAATCAAATTTCGATTCGAAATGGGGTCCACCGACACACAAAAACATGTGTTAATCATTTAATGCAACAAAAATACTCTTCCTCCTCATATACTCATATATCCCACATTCATTGTAAAAATATCATCATTATTTTATTATAATAATATAATAAAATATTAATTTATCAAAAAAAATAAAATATCAATTTTTAACAATTGTCACATTAAAAATTTTCTCCATCTATATCCACATAAAATCAATATTTTTCTCATCATATAAATCAATAATTAATTATTCAAAAATAATATTACAGAATCACAATATTGACAACCAGACAGTTCCCAAGAAAGAGGGGGCTTTCCAATAAGAATTTCTCCTCACTTCATGGCAATTGAATTAGGTGACCAAACCTCTCCTTAGACAGAACTTTCTAGACATTGCCAATAATGTTTTCTAATAATATTATTCAGATAATATGAATTATTGCTTCGATAATGGAAAATACTGTGTAGTGACAATTATTCAAACAACAGTAATATAAAATATCAACGCAACAATTATTGAATCAATAAAATAAAATACTTGAATAATAACTCACATAATGATTATTGAGTAGTGCCTTCTTATGTAAGAATCAATAATTGGTGCAATACTGGTATCATCTTGTGCAACAACGCGTATTCTTCGTGTTTTAACCACCGAGTATTCCAACAAGATTAATTTGTAACAACTTCTGTAGATTATTTATAAACTACTTATACTTGTCATTTTCTTCATCCAATCGCTTTTTCGTTATGGGCCCACACAAAGGTCACTACCAATATACAAATATTCCCCAACAAAGAAGAATATTCCACGACCAAACGAATATTCTCCGACAACAATGAGTATTTTATAACCACTTGCTTATTTAAAATATTTACGCATTTTACCCATAACTAACCACATTAATCAAATCAACCCTTACTATTTCAAAATA
Source organism: Panax ginseng (assembly GCA_020205605.1). Classification (NCBI taxonomy): domain Eukaryota; kingdom Viridiplantae; phylum Streptophyta; class Magnoliopsida; order Apiales; family Araliaceae; genus Panax; species Panax ginseng. Next base: position 83,722,017 of record CM035145.1, read on the forward strand.
ATAATTAAAGAAATTAAATCTTTATTTATAAAAAGTTGGGGTCTTACACTCTATTTATGTATAGAGAAAATCGGATTTTTGAGAATTAAATTTTTATTTTTATTAAATGAATTTAATTAATTATTTATGGAGCAAGCTAATCGAACGTCATTCTCTGACCTATAAATGTTAGAATGTCATAGGATTTTGGCTACATGGTAGAATTAAACTGTTTGAATTTTCAAGACGAAAATAAAAGCTTTCCGAGAATTTTTTTGAAAAACACTATTCACGCATTTCTGCTCTGGAATTATTTTTGAACTTCCGAGAAATACGTAACGATAGAATATCGAGGTGAGATGGAATATCCTATAATATTTCAGTTATGAAAAACGTAATATTTCACCTGTGGACTTAAAACCTAACGTTTAAGGAAAATGATTTACGAGAAGGAAATGTAATGCGATTAATGAATTAAGCGATGATTGTATAATACGTAGGTATTGTACGAGGTAGAGAATACGAGTATGATACGAGGTATTATACGAGTACGTATGAATATCGATCGATAGCTTGATGTACAGAGATATACACGTGGTGAGCGAAGAGCTTGTGAACCAAGTAGAGAGCTCAGTACTATCTTGCATGGCGGAGGTACCAATAGTGATTCTAGAGGAGTTTGGGCGGAGGAGTACTTTTCTCGAGGAAGACTACTCAGGGAGAGATGGATATAACATCATACCTTAGTATGATGAATGAGATGGAGGCAGAAAGAGAGGTAACATCGATTACTATGGTGGTACCTACACTGGAGTCATCGCCTCCAGATGCAATGGAAGCATTGTATCTGGCAGCGCTTGACATGAATGCGCAAATTGAGTGAAGTTGTGCGTAAAAGCGAATGACAAGATTAGTGCTATTTATGTAGAAGAATTAGTGACGATTTTGAGTCGAGCATGATGAGAAGGTGCTCATGATAAATCTGACTAGGATTTTAAGGGCGGAGGTAGAGCGAGCTTCGTAGGGAGTCGGGGAGAAGGATCGAAAGATAGCCCGGATGTCTTACATCCATGAGAGCGCTCATAAGGATTTCAAGCTGAAAGTTGCTTGTTATTCCAATAAGTCAGGACAAACCTGTCATACTATTAGTCGGGATACTGTAGTGGCGATTGCGAATGAGAAACACGAGGATGCTGTTATGCATTATTAGAAATTTAAGATTTTAAGTATGTGTGTAGTGACGTAGAACCCTCTTTTAAAGGGTAGTCTTTTTGTAAATCCTAACTTTTGTGAGGTTCAATTGTGGGATAGAAAATGTAATAGCTTTTGGCTATAGAGAACAAGTTGTAAATTGTTTCAAACTATGAAAGAGCATATGAATATAAATAAGTTTTCATTGAGATGATTTGTTCTGGTGCGAGTTGGTATGTGGCGATTAATAACGAAGTAAGTAAATAGATAATAATGAATTTTATTTATTTAATCAGGAAATGCCGCTAAGGAAAAGATAACGTAATCAGGAAGCGAAATCACATAATGATAATTAATGGGGTCAACACAACCTTATGTAAGAGTTCGTTAATTTATTAACGACTGCATTAACCGAACTGGGGGTAGAATACCTGCGGAACCTAGGGTAGCTAGAACGATTACCTATAAATGGTTTAAAAGCGTAGGTCCGCCAGAGTTCAAAGGAACGACGGACCTAATAGAGTCCCAGACATGGGTAAAAGTAATAGAGAAGGCGTTTTGTTATTACAAACGTAGGTGAGCCGCAGAAGTTTTCTTTTGTGACTTACCTAAGGAAGAGTAAAGCCAACTTTTGGTGGGAGGCTCACCAGGGTGGGGCTGGAACAGAGGTAGTAACGTGGGAACAATTCAAGAAGGTTTTCTTCGAGAATTATTTTCCCTATAAGACATGTGAGGGAGGATAGACACTGAGTTCTTAGAACTTAAGTAAGGGGACATGACATTTCCCCAGTACGCGACTAAATTCAACGAACGGGCAAGGTTTGTTTCACATCAAGTGGACATGAAGGAGGTGAAGGCTTGTAGGTTGGAGCAGGGCCTGAAACCCTAGCTCTATAGTGGGATTTTGGTGATCTAGAGTGTTTTTTATCGGATCATTCTGGAAAAGGTGATTATAGCATAAGGTGATAGTGAGTTATAGACTCAATACCACAAAGAGGGAAAAGAATGACAGCAAGAGAGAGGGAGGGATCAAGGCAGAGAATGCCAGCGGCAGTATGAAAAAATAAATAAATTTAACTCTGGGAATACTGGAATGGGACAAGGGGACCCTAAGCGTAAGATCGAAGAGTGTAAGATAGGTGGAAAGACTCATCTAGGAGTCTGTCTGGAAGGGATTATAAATACCTTTAAAACATTAAGGTAGAGAAGGAGGAAATAACTTTCGTTAAATTATATTCGTGAAAATTATTTCATGGATAATAGAAGTAAGTAGGTATCGATGAGATAAGTCATTGTTCATGTTGAGTGAATTTGAGGAAATTCTCGGTATGAATGGGTTGATTAACCATAGAGCTATAACAAATAGTTATAAGTAAAGTGTGAACCTTTAGTTTTCTCGAGAAAATCTAAGGTAGTAATTTACTGATAATAAAATACCGCGACATTATTATTGTCGAAACTATGACTCAAGTTAGGTTGGTGTTAAGGAAGAGGATGAGTTGTTACTGTTGCATATCGACTATCGTAATAGGAGTAAGATAACAGTTAAGGATAAATACCCATGGCCCAATGATCGATGATCTATTTGGTCACTTGAGAGGGCAAAGAATTTTATAAAGATAGATGTATGTATGGGGTATAGTTGGTTGGAAGTAAGGAAGAAGGAGGAGGTACCTAAGATGACGTTTAGAATTGCGTTATGGTTATGACAAGTTTACGGTTATGTCATTTAGGTTGACTAATGCTGGAAGTAGGTTTTTTCCGTAAGGCGCCAATCAAGTCGGTGGCCAATTTGATAGTTACCCTTATGGGATGCTATGGTTGAAGGTACCATTAAGCGTCCACAGATTTAAAAAAAGGTTGATTAAGGCACCTGTATTATCTTTATCAGATGATACGAGGAAGTTTTGTAGTGTATCTCAATGTTTGCATAGATGTTATGATTGCGTGCTCTTATAGCATGGCAATGTCATTGTGTATGCATCACGCCAGTTAAAGGGTTATGAGGAGGTCTATCCTACTTATTATCTATAATTGGCAGCAGTAGTTTTTGAATTAAAAATATGGAGATAGTATTTATACGGAGAGAAGCGTGAGATATACAAGGACTCTAAGAGTCTGAAATATATCTCCACACAGAAGAGTTGAATATGTAGTAGAGAGAGGATTATGATATCTTATATCATTCAGGGAAGGTAAACGTTGTAGCCGACGCATTAAGTAGGAGGGGTAGGGAAAGCTATCGATGCTAACGACTCAGAATGAGTTAATAACGGAAATGGTAAGATCATAGTTAGAAGTTAAATTATGGAATGAAGGGGTAAAATTGTTATTCAAAATGTAGACTTAATCCACGATAATGGAATGAGTTAAGTAAGTACAACTAAGTAACGAGGGATGCAAGCGAATGAAGAAGATGATGCAGGATAAGTAGAAGACTAAGTATAGTCTTATTTTGAGGGAGGAATTTGAGTTCCATATAAATATAAGTTAAAAGAATAAACTAAGATGATATAGAGATCGCGTAATGTGTTAATAAGTGTTTAACTTCCAACTCAGATTATTGATAGGAAGTGATAAGTCATGTGAATTAAGATAATACCTTCGATGAAGGTGAAATAAAAGAACCCCAATGTCAAAGAAGCATTGTGGGGAACTCAAGATTAAAATAAAGGAAAAATTATCCTCTACGGTGTAGGTATTATTAGCGAGATTAAGGGACGTAATCCTTATAAGGAGGGAAGAGTGTAACGCATTTCAGAAAAATCGGATTTTGAGAATTAAATTTTATTTTATTAAATGAATTTAATTAATTATTTATGGAGCAAGCTAATCGAACGTCGTTCTCTGACCTATAAATGTCAGAATGTCGTAGGATTTTGGCTACATGGTAGAATTAAAGTGTTTGAATTTTCAAGACGAAAATAAAAGTTTTCCGAGAAATTTTTTGAAAAACACTATTCACGCATTTCTGCTCGAGAATTATTTTTGAACTTCCGAGAAATACGTAACGATAGAATATCGAGGTGAGATGGAATATCCAATAATATTTCAGTTAAGGAAAACGTAATATTTCGCCTGTGGACTTAAAATGTAACGTTTAAGGAAAATGATTTACGAGAAGGAAATGTAATGCGATTAATGAATTAAGCGATGATTGTATAATACGCAGTATTATGCGAGGTAGAGAATACTGAGTATGATACGAGGTATTATACTGATGTACGTATGAATGATGGTATATGGTATATATTGAATAAATATACGAGGGGAATACTGAGATGAATACGTGATTATACGTTATAAGGCTTTAAGCTCAATGTATTGAATTTGTAGAATTGGTAGGATTTGTTAAGTATTATGTGAGCCCAAGTATTGAATGGTTAAGTCCAATGTGAATTTATTAATGTAAGCCCAATGTTTGTTTAATTACAAGCCCAAGGTAATTTAATGTGCAAGCCCAATGATTAAGTAAGTTAATTAAGCTAAGGCCCAAAGTAAATATCCAATGGGTAAGAACCATGGAGCAACCCATGGGTGATTCAAAGTGATGAGCAAGTAACTTAGTGGCTAAGTTATGTGATTAGCAAGAACACTTAAGGGTTAAGTAAATGTGGTGATCAAGTATTGGATATATGTTGTAATGACCAAGTATTTTAAGTGGGGAGCAAGATAACTTAGAGGCTAAGTGTTGTGGTAGTCAAGTTTACTTAAGGGCTAGGTAATGAATAGTAAGGATGTGGAGGATTTAATGACTAATCTACCCTCACTTTGAGATGCCTATAAATAGAGAGCTTTGCATTCATTTGTTGGTTGTTCAAAATTCATCCAACTTCTCTCAAGCTAAACAACTTATTTGGTTGAGAGAATAAGCACTTATAAAGTTAGACTTTCTTTGTTAGCCTTTCCACCTATAACTTATAGCTTATTGGTTAGAGAGAGTAAGTGAGAATAAGCTAGCAAGTTAATCTTTGAAGTTCAAGAATCAAGAAGGAGATTAAAGATTTACCAAGTGTTATTCAAAAGTAAGTGATCTTAAACCATGTTTCTTTCTCTCTTCCATTGATAGAGAAGGGGGTATTGGTAGAACAAGCATGCTAAGAAGGGGTTGAAATGACGAATCAAATGGCTTAAGTCTTAATAAGCCGTATACGTAATGAATAAGAAATCCAAACCAAGAATAAGTTATGAATTCATAAGGAACTTATATGAACTTTTTATATGTTTTCTTAAGAAGATGGTATGATAATAAGAAGCAAGGATGGTGGTTAAAAGATTGAAGCCATAGGAAATCATGAGAAAAGAAGTCATAAGTTATGAGAAATGGAAATATAAGTAGTTTATATTTTCATAAGTTACAAATTCACAATGAACTAGTAATAACTTATCATGTTTATAAGTTAATGAAGCATGAATGTCAAGATATTAATATGATGGATTGAATCCAAGTGAAATGGTCTACAAATCTCAAGTAACAAAGTTTCGCCAGAATTCACACGATTAGACGACAATCGTCGAATTCGTGAAATTCTCGGAATGGAAGTCGAATTTTGATATTGAGTTTGGAAACATTGGTTTTCAATGGAGACAAGTCGTATTTGTCATTATAGAGTTGTGGATTCGAAAATGGCCGGATTCCGACTTAGAACGAAGAAACGAGCATTGAACATTCACGAACGTTTATCGTTTTCGTTAAAAAGGGACTAATAGGTGAAATTTTAGCAAACGAAGTCGAATAGATAAAATTCTTGCATAAACGCATAGAGTACTACGTACTTTGTGAACCGTACACTCTTGAATGAGCCAATTCGGACTTATAACGAAGAAGTTACGAGTCCGGGAATCTCGCAAAGTTGAAAATCATCAAAAACTATTCATGGCTCAGAGTTCGCCATTGCATGGACTCAAGCTTAAATGACCAGCCACAGCCACCAAAGTGAGCTTTAGATCTCATAAACTCAAACCAGTAGCAATACGATAGTTAACAAAGGGACTCACGCCAAGCGTCCGAGTCCTGGCCTCCAAGCCCTAATAAGCGAGACGCCACAGTCATTAAGACAACAAAGGATCACCGTAGCCGCAGTATACAGGTCTTAAAAAAGCTAGACAATAAAGAAATATTTACAAGTAGAAGATGAAGGGAAATTGTTGAGTAACGAACTAATGAACTTAATTAAACATTATCAAGTCATAATTGAACCCCAAGTATGATCACTTAGGGTTAAAAGAAAGTCAATTGAAGATGAACGCAAATGATATTCAATGTTAATACTTCACCAATGACGATCGAGTTTCGATTAATAATGTACGGACGTTAGTAAGCCATGAGGAAGGATAATTAACTCGAACCGAGTTGTATTAATGAAATAATTTCACTTAAGTATAAGAGAACGAAGTTAGTAAGAATGATGTAAGAGAATGACGGAAAGGCCGAACCAATAAATAACAAATCTAATACGAGATTAGATTGAGAAGAAGGGTAAGATTATTTAGGAACTGAGTATGTTCATTCATGACCTAATGTGGTATGTTATGTGCTTATGTGTTGTAGAAACTGTAAAGGCTCAAAGGAAACGTAATTGTACTATAGCAGACGCTGAAGGCAAGTTTTTCTTAAATGCTTGTCTAACCTTCGTGTTAGCCAGGTTTTCAAAATGATTCACGATATGAGATGTATGTATGCTTTCAAAGAAAGGGTCGAAGCCAGTTTTAACTTGGCTAGACTAATCTTGATAGATTGACTAATTTCTTTATAAGTCTTTTAATATAGAATTGCTAACGCTATCCTATGCCAACTCTTTGGTACGGATTCAAGGTAAGCTTGAATATGCATAAACAAATGTATTTTCATCAAGTATTCGATGGGCACGTGAGGTTGCCACAACTTAAACGTACACACTTTTAATGGATGTAGTGTTGATAAACATAGGGTACTATAGGCTGATCACCTAGATGTACTCGTAAGCTATGCCGGACTTACGGACTTCGTGCCGGGTTGTCCTTTTCAAAGAAACTATAAGACGTTCACGTCTTGAATTAGAATTGATGATTCATGGAATATTGTTATTAAAAAACGTTTTGAAGGAAAAAGGAAAGCTATTTTGAATTATTGATAGTACTTCGTAACTATCATCCAGTTATTGAAGATATACGATTCTTATGCTTCAAGCATGCTTTTAAAATGAAATTGTTATACTTTCTGAGCTTGTTATGCTCATTCTTGCTTGAACCATATGAATGCAAATGGGCGATATATGATCAAGGATTCTTCTAAGGATAAAGAGAAGGCTAAAGTGAACGTGTAGATTACCTATGTAATAGTATAGGTTTATAATGATAATATTTGATATTATGACATGAACAAATGTAACGGTTATAAAGAACCTGGGGAATAGTAGTATTGTTTTGGAATATATATAAGACATATTCGTTCTTTTGAGGCATGTCAATTGAATGATTGTGTGAACTGTAGCACCGTGGAGCACCATATGTCGGGTTGAAAGAGACTCGGATTTGGGGGCGTCACACTGACAAAGAGTGCTTCTGTTCAAGTATCGCACATCGGGTAACACAATTTTAAATTGTTACATCTCTTTGCTCCACGATCGCTTGTCGTTCTTCAGCCTGCTCTTCTAACTCATGAATACGATTTTGCAATTCTACATTTTGATCATAAAGTTTTTCTAATAAATTCTCCTCAGGTTCCTCTTCTTCCTCATTCTCAACTGCTACCTCTGCGACTATCTCGGGTGCAACTATCAATTCTTCACTCACCACATGTATATCTCTAATTCCTTCTTCGCCTGACATCACATTATCCTGGATATTAATCTGTGGTGACTCCACGATCTCATGTGCTTCATTTCTTATCTCAACATTTTTGGATGCCATTTTCCAATACTGCCACAAAACAAGGGTTAATTAATATATCACATATTATCCCTATACTCTGACCGACCAGTTAAATACCAAATAAACTTAGGTAGGTCATTCTAGCGAAGGAATTCCCCGTCTCTCCCCTCCCAGTTCTTGTCTCACATCTCAGCCAGGGATCATATCCCTAAGCTTTGATACCAACTGTGATGCCCCCAAAACAGGTATACATCACCCATCTTGAGTCGCTAGATACAAGGTACTGAATACAAATACAACTTAATTATACAACAGTCGTGTAAAATACGACAAAACATAGGCTGTGGGTTTTAATACAAATATTGTCATCTAGACAATATCCACACTCAATGGAGTCCTCATTACATTTATTATCACACTATTTCACGTAATAGTGAGGACTACTAATGCACCATCTAGGATCATCACTGCGTTCTCCGACTAGTCCCATTTACGTTCTCATTTCACAGAGAGAACAATGAAAGAAAGGGTGAGCTCAACTAGCCCAAAGAAGAAATATTATGACTAAGATAATGCGTAATAAATTATCATTATTAGCCTTCAATGATGTTAAACCGATAAAATATAATAAACATCAAGTTTAATCTACAGTGAACAAGCAATCCATTAGAAGAGTCAAGTAGAGAATAAAATCTACTATCTTCTATGATTTAAAAGGTTTTTCATCACTTTTATCGCTGAGACTCAGCTTAATAAATAAAATTGAATCATCCCTGCTCCACGGCCAAGGATATTCATGTAATCATCAATGGTCAAGACTATACCGAATAATCCCTGGTCATAATCATACCAACAACCTGTCCACCAATGAACTACGAATAATGAGGACTTTTACCACATCATTCGTCACATTACTAAGTTATGATTATACCGAATAATCCCTGGTCATAATCATACCAAGTCTATCTATGCACGTAAGAGAAATATGACTTTCAACATAATATAAGCACCAGGATAATGACAATTCAATAAAACTGGTTGAAGAATAAATTTTAAAGATTTATTAGTTAATTTATCCTGAACTTAATAACGTCCAAATTATCAACTTGATACTGCTTTGTGAAGTAAAATTCAAGAATGCTCAGAAGAATATTTCTATGAAAAGATACTGGATGAAGCGCAAATATCAAGGATATTCCACTAATTTCATAGAGTATAGAAGCCAAAACTTTAACCAACTGAGTATAATAGAATATATGAAATTGTAAATGGATTTTCACCCACCATGCGGTAATCCACGTATACAGATTATTTCCATAATTTAATAAGGAATGAATACAAAGGATCATTCACCATGCATGTGGTAATCCACATAGACATGTTATTCCACCAAAAAAATAAAGAATGGAATAACAGAAGGATTCACCATGCGTGCAATAGACTGCACAGACATGTTATTCCCAACATAATAATAAATAATGGAACCAATTAAGTGGTAGTAAACGCACAAAATGTGATATATTAAGCGAATAATAAATAATAGAACAGTCCGTCCAAATAGAACGCATACGCATACATGATATTCAAACGAATAATAAATAATGGAAGCAGTCCGTGCGAACGCGACGAATGTGATATTCCGACGTAATGATAAAGAACGGAATATTAGAAGAATTTCACCATGTATGCGGTACTTAGTATAAACAGGTTATTCCAACAGAATAATAAGAATGGAATAACAGAAGAATTTCACCAAGTAATGGGTATCCATGAATACAAAAGTTATTCCAATGTAATAATAAAGAATGGAATAATGTGTTCTCTTCACGAATAAGAAAGAAAGAATACCCTTATGAGTACAACAAATAATATCCCCTACCTTAGAAAGAAGAGTAATGGATATAGAAGTAGTAAAGTAGCAGAACACTTTTCTTCTTTCACTCAATAGTTTCTCTCTCTAGAGTTTTAGTGAATTCGTAAGAAATAATGAAGGAATGAGCTTCTATTTATAGGAGAATGGACTGAATAGTAACTAATTCATGAACGGTCCAGATTGATTTACTTTTAAACGGACGGTCCATATTGGTTTACTATTAAAAATTAAAGCAACGGTCCATACTGATTTACTATTAAAACTTTAAACCAGCGATCTATATTGATTTACTATTATAACTTTCCACCAACGGTCCATATTAATTTACTATTATATCTTCAACTAACGGTCTGAAAAATTAGCACATCTCCTCATGGAATAATATTGTACCTAAAAATGATTTGGACCGAAAAGTAATATATCTTACGGGTGAATAGTACCCTGTGAATAGTAACTCGTGAATAGTAACTTATGAATAGTAACTCATGAATAGTAACTCGTGAATAGTAACTTATGAATAGTAACTCGTGAATAGTACTCCGACACGAAAAGTGCCCCGAATACCCGATTGAACAATATAACCTCCAGACATCAATTATTATCGAAAAAATATCAATTTCCACTAACACAAATAATTCCAACACAATGGAACTATAAATTCATCTTTAATCAACACGAACTTATTCATCATTAATATTATAATTCACAATATTTAACAACCGTGTCGTTCCTGTGAGGAAAGAGGGGCTTTCGATAAGGGATTTCTCCTTATTGGCGCACAATTAGGTGACCAAACCTCTCCTTGACAGAACTTCTAGACATTGTCAATATTACAAATAATAATATGAATAACTTTGCCGTCTCAATTATTGATTTAATAATATAACATATTATGCAGATGATACTATAACAATAATTGAATCAATAATATGAGAGATATGATGCAGCAATTATCGTAGCAATAATTGAGTATAACTGAGTGACTTCTCACGTAAGCATCAATAATCAATACCGTGTGCTACTATACAACTACGCGTATTACTGTACTTTTACTACCGGGTAGTTCAACAGTTTTAACGGTAACACCTCTGCCGTTATTTTTATAGAAAGATAATTTTGTCGTTTTCTAACTACGATAATACTTCCGTTGTGGGGTCCACCAATGATTGTGCCGTCGTACAATATTACCTATTAAAATGAATATTTCCCGACCAATCAAATATTATATAACCACTTGCTTACTTTGCAAAATTTATAAATACTATCCACAACTATAATATTATATCAAATCCACACCATAATATTAAAAATTTATTTTGAGAAAATTAAATATTTATTCATAAAATCTGGGGCTCACAAAAGTGGTTCTCAAATTCTTGCAGAAGAATATTTTTACGAGGTTTGGCACGCCGAGAGCTATTATAAGTGATGAAGGTAGTCACTTCTGCAACAGATCGTTTATAGCTCTCTTGGCAAAGTATGGGGTCAACCATAAGGTCGCTCCAACATATCATCCCCAAACCAGTGGATAAGCTGAGGTTTCGAATAGGGAGGTGAAAATAATCTTGGAAAAGGTGGTAAACCCGGATCGAAAGGATTAGTCTCTCAGGTTGGACGATGCACTATGGGCTTACCGAACTGCATATAAAACACCGATTGGTATGTCACCATACCAATTACTATACGGGAAATCTTGTCACCTACCTGTCGAGTTACAACATAAGGCCTACTGGGAAATTTAGAAATTGAACTTCGATCAAGCAGCTGCGGGTGAAAAGAGGCTACTCTAGTTAAATGAACTCGATGAATTCCGACTTCAAGCATACGAGAACTCTAAGTTATACAAAAAAAAAGTCAAGAAATGGCACGACAAGAAAATAATACAAAGAACATTCGACCTGGGGCAATTAGTATTGATGTTCAACTCATACTTGAGGTTGTTCCCAGGCAAGCTTAAATCAAGGTGGTCGGGACCATTCACCATCAAAACAGATTTCTCACATGGCGCCGTTGAACTATATAGTAGAAACCCATTGGAGACTTTCAAGGTTAACGGTCAACGATTGGAGCACTATTGGGGCGGCGAGTCCAATTGGGACATCATCACAATCACATTGTCTGATGCACCATAAATAGGAAATAGTCAGGTTGAACGACTTAAAATCATGCGCTAATTGGGAGGCAACCCAATCATCTTTTTATTTTTCATATGTTTCAGTCATGCTAGTTAGATTATAGTTTAGATTAATTAGGATATAATAATTTCATTAAGTAGTCACTAAGTTGTATTGTGCTTGATAATTGATTTACCATGTTTAAAATGCTCAATCTTTACTCATAGCTATGTATCATGGTTTGCAGGAGTTAATTTGATAATGGGTTGGAGTAGCAATGAAGAAAAAAAGAGAACAGATTCAGTTGAGAAAGTACACCCCCGCCAGGGCAGGTCCTCACAAACCAAATACCCCCACCGGGGTGGGGGTCTTTCACGTTCGAAGTCAGGGAGCATGCTCGTCGGGGCGGGCCTATAAGACTTACTACCCCCCGCCGGGGCGGGGGTCCTTGATTTGAAACAGTTTGCTCGGCAGTTACATGTTAAATAAACTTCTTCCTATTACTTTTTTCTCAAATAAACTTCCAACTCCCATCCATTAGACTCACTCTCTACCGACGATTTTGGCAACTTACACTACATCTTCCCACTTCATTATCACACACCCACTACTTCAGTTCATTACTCCAACCTTCAAGCCTCTCTATTACCTCCGTCCACTTCTATAAATTCAGTCCTTCTTGACCCAAACTTACCACATACTTTCAACTCCATCTTCAAAAAGTTGCGAATTAAGCACATTATTAGGGCAAACGTATAGAAGTTGAGAGTGAGTCACATTTCTTCAAGCTATTCATCTTCTATCACCATAATTACCACAAAATTCTTCAATTTTGGGGGAAGAAACCACTGTGCACACCATGTGTTCGATAGAGTGTGTGAGTCAAGTTTGGGGGGAAATAGTTGTGTTAAGGCTTCCTCAATTCAATGGCGTCTCAACCCTCATCAAAATGACAAAGGGGAGAAAGTTTATGGCCCGCACAACCGACACAGACCTTTGATAGTCGTAAATTCAAAAGTGCCATCGCCGCCGACCGTTACGACTACATGGTGACTAAAGCACTTACACCGGAGAGGGGGTTGGCACCGGATCATGTGGATGGGGAGATGATGCAACAGATTTTTCAAAAAGGAACCCGATGTCGCCGTTGTTAACGTGGTCAATGAATTTTATGCTAACGCCGAGGACAAAGCCCTTTTTAATGCTTTTGTGCATGGTATATTGGTTCCGTTCAGTACCGATGCCATCAACACTTATTAACAATTACGAGTGCCTAGACAGTGTCAATATGCTCACTTACGTGATTTCGATCCTGACTTTGAGGATGTTCTCAAAGAAATAACTAAGCCGGGAACAACATGGATCAAGGGTCGAAAAGGGGGTACGGTTTTTCACAGCAAGGATCTCAGCAGGTATGGGAAGATTTGGTACGCCTTCTTATGTGCTAAATTGTTTCCATCCATGCACACTTCCAATGTGACCAAAGAGAAGACACTACTGTTATATGCGATTATGTAAGATTTCATCATCGACGTTGGGGCCAAAAATAGTTTTTCCATTCGCCGATGCTTGCGAGGAAATTTTTCAGGCGGCTTGCCACACCCATCACTCATTTGTGGGTTGTGTCGCCAAGTGGGTGTTCGATGGTCTGATGCTGAACCCACTCAGATGCCGCTGCTGCTACTAGATTCCAGAATGATCGCGCGGTACTCGGTGTGGGCTGGGGGTGATTCACATCCTAGAGGTTTAGGCTTTGTATTTTTATCAGCTTCAGAGGACGAAGCTGACGCTGAAGACACCTCGGATGATGAGGATGCGACGATGGGTGAGCAAGGAACAGAGGCGATACCACAGTCTGATGCAATATCTAGCACTTACTTTCTTGCGTTTCAACGCCAAATGGATGAGCACAACACGACGGGAGATGCGGCGACTTGCAACGAGGCAGGATTGCATGTTTGACGCAATGAACCTGTTGTTCGTATCATTGAACATGACACTCCAAAGCTTCAATCCTAATGCTCAATTTCCATACCAGCAACCGGCCCCAATGCTACGATTTCCACCAAGTGACTATGAGGAAGAAGAACACAACACACCACCTCCCCAGGCTTAAAGTGATTACAGGGAAGTCCTCATCTTTTTATTGCTATATCTATAAAATGAGGGCATTGTAATTGTCATGTTTGGGGGATTTATTTTCATGTTTGCATATTTAAGTTCATTAAGCTAGGTTTGCATAGTAGTTTATTGTTTAGTTTATGTTGTTCAATTGTTTCATTCATGTAATCATATAATTGTATAGTAGCTTAGGAGCATAAATAGTTTTTATTTAGTTGCATTCATGTTATTTTTACCCTACATATATAAAAAAATATAATATAATATAATATATATATATAATATTTTAATTAGAAATGTTTTGTTTTGCATATATCCAGCAGTTCATTATAGTTCATTTTATTTTGGCTAATGATGAGATTGAGATTAAGTAAACAAATACAACACTGCTTTTTAGAACCGTGATGTAGTTTTTGTTATGAATTGAATCTTGTTCTTTTTTGAAACTGGTATAAAAAGGGTAGCACGTGAATAGCATCTGTGTCGACTAATTAGATCAAATTGATACATAAAGAGTTTTTAAAGGATAATGCTAGTGTAAATGAGAAAAGGACAAGGATGGGCAGTGAAGGCGAAGAATTGGGCAAGAACATAAGTTTGGGGGGAATAAATGCGGGGTACATAAGCATTATATGCATATAAAAAAAATACAATATATATCGTGGCTAGTCTTGTTTCAGGGCCTTTGTTACTTGAGCAAGTACGCCCGTAGGGGTGTCTTAACACCTAGCGCCCTAAGGTCTTTTATGGTCTAGGATTCTTTAGTTGAAAGCTCGCTAAGGGGTAGCACTGTTAGCCAAATGGAATGAGACATTGCACAATCATATAAAAAAAGAATAAAATGGGAAAAGAGCAAAAAGCCCCCGTAAAGAAAAAAGAAAAAAGATAATTGTATATGTATAAAGTATAAGTACCCTGTGTGAACCCTTGATAGTGGTAATTGACCATTTTTAGTTGGAACTCGTCTGCTTTTGAACTTTTTGAGTTTACTCTGTATGATTCCTTCTAAGAAATTTGTTATGTATTGAATTTGAATCTGTATCAGTTAGCTTGGATGTTGAACACACACACACTATACCAGTAATAATGAGGCAAAGAAGATGGTTGAAGCTGATAAAAGACTATGACTACGAGATTTTCTATCATCCTGGAAAGGCGAATGTTGTTGCTGATGCTTTAAGTAGGAAGGGACGGGAAAAGTTAATGATGTTTACAGCTTAGGAGAAGTTAGTGTCGAAAATGGCTAAGATGGAATTGGAAATTAAATATCCGACAGAATCTGATGAAATGTTGTTCCAGATAGGAAGCGGTTCAATGTTGGTGGATAAGGTGAAACATGAACAACTTCAGGATGAAGACTGCGAAAAGATAAACCAAAAAATATCTGTAGGTGAGGAAAACAAATTCAAAATCGATTCGAAAGGGTTACTTCAATTCGAAGGGAGAATTTGGGTTCCGCCAGTACAAGAGGTTAAAGAGAAAATTCTGAGTGAAGCTCATAACTCAAGATATTTGATTCACCTTGGGAGTACAAAGATGTACCAGGATCTTAGACATCATTTTTGGTGGCCAAATATGAAAAAGGATGTGGCTGAGTGCGTGGCAAAATGTTTAACGTGCCAGAAAGTTAAAGCTGAGCATCAAAGGCCAAACGGATTATTGCAACCGTTGGAGATACCAGAATAGAAATGAGAGCATATCACAATGGATTTTGTGGTAGGTCTTCCAACAACCCAACAAGGTTACGATGCCATTTGGGTGATTGTCGATCGATTGACAAATTCGACACACTTCTTACCAATCAAGATTAGATTTAACCTAGATCGATTGCCAAAACTATACGTTAAGGAAATTATTTCAAGACACGGTGTACCTGTGTCAATTGTAGCAGACAAAGATCCACGTTTCACATCAAATTTCTGGAAACGATTACAAGAGTGCTTGGGGACACAGCTGAAAATGAGCATAGCGTACCATCCTCAAATCAACGGACAGAGTCCAGACACTAGAGGACATGCTCAGAGCATGTATTATGGATTTCAAGGGAAATTGGGACGATCATTTACCGTTGGTTAAATTTTCCTATAATAATAGTTATCACGCGGGTATTGGCATGCCGCCTTATGAAACATTGTACGGCAGGAAATACAGAACTCCTTTATGCTAGGATGAGGTAAGTGAACGTCAACTATTGGGTCCAGATTTGGTACAACAAACTGCTGAAATTATCAAAGTCATTCGAGAAAGATTGATAGCTGCACAGGATAGACAGAAGAAATATGCCGATCAACACCGACAAAATTGGGAATTCGATGTTTGTAGTTATGTGTTCTATTATGCATAATGTTGCATAATATCTGCATAGTATTTTGCATAGTAATTTTTTTTTTATATAAAACAGAATACTTTTATAAAGTTATCTATTTTATTAGACAATAAGTAGAATATATTATATTTTATTATGCATAGTGTTTGCATAGTGCCTGCATAGTGTTTGCATAGTAAAATCTTTTATAAATGTTATTCGTTTTATTAGATTATAAATAGAATATATTATATTTTATTTAAAAGATTTTGCTTTAAATATGGATAGTCGATTAATGTAAATCAATCAAACTGCTCATGAGTTAGTTACTATGCAACCCATTTTTCTAAAAATAGAAGCTCATTCCTTCATTATTTTCTTACGAATTCAATTTGAAACTCTAGAGAGATAAACTATAGAGAGAAAGAAGAAAGTATTCTCGCTACTTCACTACTTATATATCCAAAGACTCTTCTTCTTAAGGTAGGGAATATTATTTGTTGTACTAAAGTAAGGGGTGTTATTCTTTTGTATTCATGAAGAGAACTTATGTTATTCCATTCTTTATTATTCATTGGAATAACTTTGATACGCTGCTACCCTATACTTGGTGACATTCTTCTATTATCCCGTCTTTACTATTTTGTTGGAATATCCTGTTCACATGCGTTTCTGTGGGACCTAATTCCATCTTTATTATTCTGTTGGAATATCCTCATGCATGCGCGTTTCTGCCGGGACCTAGTTCTGTCTTAATTATTATTACATTTGGAATATCCACATGCATGCGCTTTTACTGCCGGACTGATTCCGCCTTATTAGTATTCATTGGAATAACTTTGCTCTGCTGAAATACCGCATGCATGGTGATTTCTGTTGTTATTCCATTCTTTATTATTCTTTGGAACATCCTCGCCGCATGCAATTTACTTTGACTGGTTCCGTTATTTAGTATTTTGTTGGAATAACATGTCTATGCGAAGTACCGCATGCATGGTGATTTCTTTTGTTATTCCATTCTTTATTATACTCAGTTGATTAAAACTTTGACTTTTATACTCCATGAAATTAGTGGAATATCCTTGATAATTATGCTTCATCCAGTATCTTTTCATGGAAATATTCTTCTGAGCATTCTTGAATTTTACTCTACAAAGCAGTATCATGTTGACAATTTGGACGTTATTGGTTCTTGGACAAATTAATTCTTGAACTTGTTTTATTGAATTCTTATATCATTGTCATCATCCTCATATTTATATTTTTTTGAAAGTCATCCGTGGCACAGTAGTGCATAGATGGACTTGGTATGATTATGACCGAGGATTATTCTATGTAATCATAACCGTAATGTTACAAATGATGTGGTAAAGCCCTCATTGGCCCGTAGTGCATTGATGGATGATTGTTGGCATGATCATGACCATTAATGAATACACAAATATTCTTGGCCCGTAGTGCATTGATAATTGTGGTCGATATTAAAGAATATCCTTGGGCAGTAGTGCGTGGGTGATTCGATGATGTGGATTATTTATTAAAATCGAGTCCCAGCCGATAAAAGTGATGAAAACCTTTTAAATCATAAAAGATAGTAGATTTTATTCTCTACTTGACTCTTCTAATGGATTGCTTGTTCATTGCAGCTAAACTTGATAGTTATTATATTTTATCATTTGACATTTGTTGAAGGCTAACGATAAATTATTCTGCATTATCTTAGTCATAATATTTCTTACTGGGCTAGTTGAGCTCACCCTTTCTTTCATTGTTCTCTTCAGGAAATGAGAACGTAGCTGGGACTAGTCGGGGAACAGAGTGATGGTCCTAGATAGTGCATTAGTAGTCATCACTATTCTGTGAAATAGTGTGATAATAATTGTAATGAGGACTCCTTTTGAGTTTGTATACTCTCTAGTAGACAATATTTGTATTCAAACTCACAACCTATGTTTTGTCGTATTTTACATGACTGTTGTATAATTAAGTTGTATTTGAATTCTGTACCATGTATCTGGCGACTCAAGATGGGTGATGTATACCTAATTTTGGGGGCGTCACAGTTGGTATCAAAGCTTAGAGATATGATCCCTGGCTAAGATGTGAGACTAGAACTAGGAGGGGAGAGACGGGGAATTCCTTCGCTAGTATGACCTACTTAAATTTATTTTGTATTTAAATTGGTTGTTCAGAGTTTAGAGATAATATGTTACATGTCAACTAACCCTTGTTTTGTGGAAGTATCTGAAAATGACATCCGAGAATGTTGAGAATAGCAATGGAGCACAAGAGACCGTTGAGTCTCCACATATTAATAATCAGGATAATGTGCATCAGGAAGGTGACAATCCACATGCAAACAACAACACGAACCAAATGATGAATGATGGATTGTTCAGAGGCTTTATGTAATTCATGCAACATCAGGTGAGAGCGGCTCCTGTCCGAAATGTAGGTGGGAACTCTGGAAACTCTCGGACGATCATCGCTAAATAGTTCAAGGAGCTGGGACCACCGGAGTTTATTGGAGAGCCAAAACCACTTAAGGTGGAAGCATGGATAAAGCAGATCACCAAGATATTTGATGTCTTGGGATGCTCCGAGGAGCAAAAGGTTCTCTTCGCCACCTTCATGTTGCGTGAAGAGGCGACATCTTGTGGGAATCAGAAACGCAAAAGCAACCCGACTTTGGACTCAAGATGTCTTGGGAGAAGTTCCAAGAGCTATTCAACGACAAGTACTTTCCCGAGAGTTTTCGTCACATGAAAGAAGTGGAGTTTATCAAATTGGAAGAAAACAATATGACCGTGTCGCAATACGAGGCTAAAGTTGAGGAGTTATCCCAGTTTGCATCCCATTTGGTCGATAATGAGGAGGGAATGACGCGAATGTTTTTAAGAGGTTTTAAACCGGAGATACGTCAATATCTTATTTCTCATAAACTGTGTTTGTACTCAGATGTTGTAAATAGGGCTCAGTTATTAGAGCGCGGTAATGATTCAACGCAACCAAGAGAAAGTAGCCGGTAGCATAAAAATACCAGTGGTATCAGTCATCGAAACGGTGACAACAAACGTGGAGGGAATCAACATGCCAGAAATGGTAACCACTTCAGTGGTAATCATGGCCAAGACAGTAAAAATGGACATTTCAAGAAAAGGAGATTCAACAATGATGGAAGGACGTCAAAGACCAAAGACCAAGTTGTTAAAGAAGGAGAACGCCCACCTATCATATGCTTCAAATGCGAAGGGGAGGGACACATCAGTCCAAACTACGCGATGCCGTCCAAACATGTTATAATTATGGAAGAGAAGGTCACTTAGCCTGATTTTATCATTCACCAAGACAAGTTCAGCCAGATGGAGGCACCAAAGGCCGTCCCCCGAAAAGTCAAAGCCGTAGTGTAAGGGAGGCGTTTGTTGTGACCTCCTCGGAGAAGCAAGGAACCCGAATGAGGTCATCACGGGTAAGCTTATCATAAACTCTAGCGAAAAGTCTATACCTTATTTGATACTGGTTCTACCCATTCTTTTATTTCTCCTACTTGCTTTTGAACGATTAAATTTGACTACGGAGAAATTAGACTTTGACTTATCTAGAAAACTCCATTGGGAGAAACCTTCATTACATCCACTGTTTATAAGTCTTGTTTGGTTCAAATCGGTACCCTCACATTACCTGTCAATCTTATTTCATTAAAAATACTTGCATTTGACGTGATTCTAGGGATTGATTGGTTAACTACTCATAATGCTAAAATTGATTGTTTTCGTAAGGTTGTTAGCTTTCATATTCCTAAACAACCTATTATGCGAATTCAAGCGACCAAACCATTAAAATCAATCACCGTCATCTCAAGCCATAAAACTATTCGTTTATTGAAAAATGGATGTCAAGCTTTCTTAGCCCACGTCACAGATCTAAACAAAAATACGTCAGTTTTGAATGATATTTCTATTGTTAATGAATTTCCTGACGTATTCCCTGAAGAACTTCCTGGCCTACCCGCAGAGCGTGAAATTAAATTTTGTATCGACCTTGAACCTGGTACAAAACCTATTTCCAAAGCCCCATATCGAATGACTCCTATTGAACTTCAGGAGTTAAAGACCCAACTACAGGAATTGTTAGACATCGGTTTCATTCATCCTAGTACTTCTCCTTGGGGTGATCCTGTTCTATTCGTGAAAAAGAAAGATGGGAGTATGCGACTTTATATTGATTATTGGGAGTTGAATCATGTCAGCATCAAAAATAGGTACCCATTGCTACGTATTGATGACCTGTTTGACAAGTTGAAAGGAGCCAAATTCTTTTCAAAGATTGATCTTCGTTCCAGATATCACCAATTGAAGATTAGAACCGATGACATTCCAAAGACAAATTTTTCGTAACTAAGATGCGGGCATTATGAATTTCTAGTCATGTCCTTTGGATTGACTAATGCTCCTGCTGCCTTCATGGATATGATGAACCGAGTTTTCAAGGAATATTTGGATCACTTTGTGGTCATCTTTATTGATGACATCCTTATTTATTCCAAAAGCCGTGAAGATCATGAGCAACACTTGAGGCTGATACTCCAAAAGCTTCGTGAATACAAGCTGTATGCCAAGTAAAAGAAATGCGAGTTCTGGCTTGAAGAAGTAGCATTCCTTGGGCACGTGGTACCAAGTCATGGAATATCTGTTGACCCAGCAAAGATTGAAGCTATTCAAAGCTGGGAGCAACCTAAATCAGTGACCGAAGTACGTAGCTTTCTCGGCTTAGCTGGTTATTATCGGAGATTCGTAGAAGGGTTTTCTTGAATCGCTACTCCACTAACTCAAATTGACTTTTGGAAGATACAAAGTTCTACCGAGCGAGGAATATGAGAAGGGTTTTCAAGAACTCAAGAGGAGACTAATTTCAGCACTTGTTCTGACAATACCATCTAGTTCAGAGGGATTTGTCATCTACAGTGATGCTTCGGGCAAAGAGTTAGGATGTGTTCTCATGCAACATGGGAAAGTTATAGTCTATGCCTCACGACAACTCAAAGAATATGAGAGGAATTATCCTACTCATGATCTAGAGTTGGCAGTTGTTGTCTTTGCACTAAAGATTTGGAGGCATTACTTGTATGGGGAGAAAGTTGAGATCTTTACGGATCATAAAAGCCTCAAATATCTCTTCACTCAAAAGGAACTCAACAAGCGACAACGACGTTGGCTTAAACTGTTATAAGATTATGATCATACCATCCAATACCATCCTGGAAAAGCGAACGTGGTAGCAGACGCATTGAGTAGAAGATCATATGCGGGTACGAGTGCAATATTGTCAACGCAAAGGCCCATTTTGTATGACTTACAAAGGATGGAGATAGAGATAAAGACTCCAGGGACCCATGTGATGATGGCGAATATACGAGTAGAACCGACTTTAATTGATAAAATTAAAGGCGCTCAAATACTGATCCAGAAATGATGCGTATGAGGAAGAAAGTGCAAGAAGGTGCAATGCCGGAAGCAAGAATCGATGATGAAGGAATACTTCGAGTCAACTCCAGACTTTGTGTTCCTAACGATGTTGAGTTAAAGTATAAAATAATTATGGAGGAGCACAACACACCGTTTGCAATCCATCCTGGGAGTACCAAAATGTATCGTGATCTTTGTCATACATTTTGGTGGAGCAATATGAAGAAAGAGATAGCGTTGTTTATCTCAAGGTGTCTAACTTGTCAACGAGTCAAGGCGGAGCATCAAGTACCAAAAGGTCCATTGCAACCACTTGAAATTCTAGAATAGAAGTGGGAGCACATTACCATGGATTTTGTTACCGGTCTTCCCAAAGTTTCTCAAGGCATAGATGCGATTTGGGTCATTGTTGATAGATTGACCAAGTCTGCTCATTTCTTACCGATACGAAAAACTTATATACTTGAAAGTCTTGCTCGTATGTACATAAACAAGGTTGTAAGATTGCATGGTATGCCAGTATCCATAGTTTCTGATCGAGACCCAAGATTTACTTCAAGATTTTGGGTTAGTTTGCAAAAAGCCATGGGCACGGATTTAAGATTTAGCTCGGCATATCATCCTCAGACGGATGGGCAGTCGGAGGGGACGATTCAAACTCTTGAAGATCTATTAAGACTCTGTGTCCTTGACTTCAAGGGAAGTTGGGACAAGTTCTTACCATTGGTGGAGTTTTCCTACAACAACAGTTATCAAACAAGTATTTGCATGGCTCCATTCGAAGCGTTGTATGGAAGAAAGTGTCGTTCTTTAGTATGCTGGGATGAGGTGGGTGAAGCAAAGTTGTTGGGACCAGAGTTGGTACGTATGACTACGGAAAAGATTCAAATGATCCAACAACGTATAAAAACCTCACAAGATCGACAAAAGAGTTATGCTGATCTTCATCGAAAGGACGTGGAATTCGATATAGGAGATCATGTGTTGTTACGTGTTGCTCCATAGAAGGGAGTTACGAGATTTGGAAAGAGAGGAAAGCTCAATCCTCGATTCATCGGCCCATTTTTAATCCTTGATCGAGTAGGAACTTTGGCCTATAGACTCGCTTTACCGCAAAGTATGTCTCGTGTTTATAACGTTTTTCACATATCCATGTTACGTAAATATGTGGAAGACCCGAACCACATTATTGAGTTAGAACCAGACGAAATAGCGGAAGATTTGACGTATGAGGAGGTTCCTGTTCAAATCTTGGATAAGAAGGAACATATTCTTCGCTCCAAGGTTATACCTCAAGTCAAAGTTTTGTGGAAAAACCACGATGTTGAGGAAATGACTTGGGAGATAGAATCTGAAATGAAATCAAGGTATCCTTACCTCTTTGATATACCAGGTATGTACCCTAATTTCGAGGGCAAAATTTCATAAGAAGGGGAGATTGTAAAACCCCAACTTTTTGAATAAAGATGAATTTTCTATAAATATTATTTTTGAATATTATGGAGTGAAATTGATATAATGTTTTAGTTGTGGGTAATATTTATAAATTTTGCAAAGTACGCAAGGAATATTCATTTTAACAGGGAATATTCGTACAACGGCACAATCATTGGTGAACCCCACAACGGAATTATTGTCGGATTGAGAAAACGACAAAAATACTTTATGAAAATAACGGCGGAAGTTTTACCGTTAACTGTTGAAACACCCGGTGTTAAAAGTACAGTAATACGCGTGGTTGCATAGTAGCACACGATATTAATTATTGATGCTTACATGATAAGTCACTCAGTTTTGTTGGTATTATTAATGTAATAATACAAAAAATCTTTTTATATAAAACAGAATACTTTTACAAAGTTATTCTATAAATAGAATATATTATATTCTATTATACATAGTGTCTGCATAGTATTTTGTATAGTAAAATCTTTTTATATAAAACAGAATACTTTTATAAAGTTATCTATTTTATTAGACAATAATTATAATATATTATATTTTATTATGCATAGTGTTTGCATAGTGCCTGCATAGTGGTTGCATAGTAAAATTTTTTATAAAAGTTATTCGTTTTATTAGATTATAAATAGAATATATTATATTTTATTTAAAAGATTTTGCTTTAAATATGGACCGTTAGATTAAAGTAAATCAATCTGGACCGTTCATGAGTTAGTTACTATGCGGTCCATTTTTCTATAAATAGAAGCTCATTCCTTCATTATTTTCTTACGAATTCACTGAAACTCTAGAGAGATAAACTATAGAGAGAAGAAGAAAGTATTCTGCTACTTCACTACTTATATATCCTATACTCTTCTTCTTAAGGTAGGGAATATTATTTGTTGTACTCGTAAGGGGTGTTATTCTTTTGTATTCATGAGATAACTTATGTTATTCCATTCTTTATTATTCTGTTGGAATAACCTGTATACGTGGGCTACCCTATACTTGGTGACATTCTTCTATTATCCCGTCTTTACTATTCTGTTGAAATATCATGTCTGTGCATTTTACGCCGGACCTGATTCCGTCTTTATTATTTTGTTGGAATATCTTGTCTGTGCGTTTTACGCCGGACTTGGTTCCGTCTTTATTATTATTCTGTTAGAATATCCTGTCTGTGCGTTTTACGCCGTACCTGATTCCGTCATTATTAGTATTCTGTTGGAATAACATGTCTATGCGAAGTACCGCATGCATGGTGATTTCAGTTGTTATTCCATTCTTTATTATTACATTGGAACATCCCGCTTCGGTGCAATTTCACTTTGACACAGTTTCGTTATTTAGTATTCATTGGAATAACTCGCTCATGCATCTGAAGTACCGCATGTATGGTGATTTCTTTTGTTATTCCATTCTTTATTATACTCAGTTGATTAAAACCTTGACTTCTATCCTCCATGAAATTAGTGGAATATCCTTGATATTTGCGCTTCATCCAATATCTTTTCATGAAAATATTCTTCTGAGCATTCTTGAATTTTACTCTACAAAGCAGTATCATGTTGACAATTTGGACGTTATTGGTTCTTGGACAAATTAATTCTTGAACTTGTTTTATTGAATTCTTATATCATTGTCATCATCCTCATATTTATATTTTTGAAAGTCATCTGTATTCCTCAGAGTGCATAGATTGACTTGGTATGATTATGACCAGGGATTATTCGGTGTAATCATGACCGTATTGTTACAAATGATGTGGTAAAAGTCCTCATTGGCCTGTAATGCATTGATGGACAGTTGTTGGCATGATCATGACCATTAATGAATATACAAATATTCTTGGCCCGTAGTGCATGGATAATTATGGTTGTGATACTAAAGAATATCCTTGGCCATAGTGCAAGGGTGATTCGATGATGTGGATTATATATTAAGCTGAGTCCCAGCGATAAAAGTGATGAAAAACCTTTTAAATCATAAAAGATAGTAGATTTTATTCTCTACTTGACTCTTCTAATGGATTGCTTCTAATGGACTTGGTTCTAAAAGATAGTAGATTTTATATTTTATCAGTTTAACACTGTTGAAGGTTAATGATAAATTATTCTGCATTATCTTAGTCATAATATTTCTTATTGGGCTAGTTGAGCTCACCCTTTCTTTCATTGTTCTCTTCAGGAAATGAGAACGTTACTGGGACTAGTCGGGGAATAGAGTGATGGTCCTTTTGAGTTTGTATACTCTCTAGTAGACAATATTTGTATTCAAACTCACAGCCTATGTTTTGTCGTATTTTACACAACTGTTGTATAATTAAGTTGTATTTGAATTCTGTACCATGTATCTGGCGACTCAAGATGGGTGATGTATACCTAATTTTGGGGGTGTCACATTATTAAAATAATCTAGTTGGGGTTTTAAGTGGTAACCAAACAAGGCCTTGTGGCCTTTGGCTTATTCAACTGACGTCTGTTTGTGTTTTATAACGGAAGTGTACGTGGGTTAGTGGAGGCCATTTTATTACTCTGCGTCTTATTTCTTTGCCTAAGGCTAAACTAAGAACAGAGAGTTGGTTAGAAAGGGGAAAAACACAGAGAGAATTGTTAAGAGATTGAGGGATTTGCTGTGGAAGGGGAAGGAATTGAAGCTATTCTATATCAATTTCTTCAATAATCAAGGATTTAAGGTATAATTGCTTCTAATTTATATGTTTTAATTTCTTAGTAGTTATTCCCTGTAAATTTATAGTTATATTAGAGTGATATATATACTTGCATATATGGTCATATACTGTTAATTATCTTAAATGAGTGTTGTTAAAGTATCAAATTCGTGTAAATTGGTTGTAGGAAGAAAAGGAAAATAACAGTGTTTATGTTTGAAAATGGCTTTAGAAAGTATGAAAATTGGTGCTCTATATGTGTTATAATCTGTAATTTGTCATTGGATTATGTTAATATGTTAAGAAACGAAAGCGGCGTAGTTCGAATCATATCAATTGATTAAGAAACGAATTCGTGGTGATTGAATTCCTCAAAATGATGTATATGTAATTTTTTGTATATAGAATGATGTTTAGCATGTGTAACTATGATATTTCAAAGTTTTAGATGTTGAAGTTTGGTGAATTTCTGTGGAATTGGGATTTTTGGCCTATAACAGAGTAATTTTGCGCTCAGTAAAATCTGAATGCATTATGCAGCAGACTCATGACCTCTTGGCGCTTGGCCAGCAAAACCATGTGATATAATAATATCCTAAGGTAATACTAAGCGGTGCAAGACCGTGAGTCAATCGAGACGATAAAATCTCGCTACTTACTGCAGACTTTGGACATTCATTATAACTTAGCTTAATGATTATATTAATGTGTCAAATGTGTAATAACAAGGTTAAAACAAAAACGTATCATGTGGTTAGTCAACCTAAAATGTAAAGTTAGTACGTTGTGAAAATGATATGTATGATTTAAGAAACTTATTGATCAATGAATAATTGTTATGGAATGTACCCTTGTGATTCTGAAATATGTATGGTAAGGTAGGATTTGTACTAAATTAATAAGTTTAACTAGAAGTTGGTGTTATTTTGTAAATGGATGTTAACATGTCTAATAGATATTGTGATTCCACTAAAATGTGTAGGTGAACGTGGGTTTTAATATGATAGCTTACGCTTGAGGCAAGTTTCTTATCCTAATCTTTTATTGAGCAAGTATCCCTATCCTATGCTCCTTAATTATTCAGCAAGGTTTACTTATCATTATCTCGAGAGAGTTTTACTTTTCTAAATCATGATATTATTATTCGAAGCATATATTGTTCTAATACATTGATTCAAAGGAGATTGTTCTAATTCTTTTGAATATAGCACCTTGCATGTTTATCATGGCTGCTCAGTTATACATTATTGTAGTAAACATTCAAGAAGTAAGCAAACTTTTATTGATTTCATTCATTTATAATTGAATAAGTGTTCTAAAATTCTAGAAACATTGAAAGAGCTAGTTCTAAACTAAACTTTCTTTAGTGCGTAAATTCTAAATTCAAGCATTTAAATAAACTTTAACTAATTCTTCATCACTTAGACATCTTGCCCTTTCCCTTGCTAGTAGATGGATCATCACCTCTTTCAACTTTAGTTGCATTGTTTAATTGCAAGAGTGAGCAAACAATTGCTCATTGACATAAAGGTAGTATAATAACAACATGAGAGTGAACAACGAATACTGAATAATAAAGAACTTGTTCCACGAATCAAAATAGAAAACAAGTTCGAACTTTAATTATCTGAGGGTCTTAAGACCACGAACTTTGTCCACGGTGTTTAGGTATTATTACCTTAACCTTAACAGTCATTAGACTGTACAGACTCTCCTTGACATACTCAGGGGGATCATCCCTTTGTACCATGTATTGTGCACAAACATCTAAACGTTACATGTACAAAATCCCCTATGTTAAGGTTGTTCGTCTCAGTTTGAATTTAGAATTTCCGCACTAAAGAAAGTTTAGTTTGGAACTAGCTTATCAATGTTTCTAGAATTTTAGAATACTTATTCAAATTAAAAAATAAAGGTTTAATACAATAATGTATAACTGAATAAGGCTATTAAAGTCAAAGATCGGATATCAATAATATATAACTGAATAAGCATAATATATATTCAAAGTATTATATTCAAGGAATTAAAACAATCTCCTTTGAATCAATATGTTAGAACAATATATGTTTTGAATACTAATAACAAGAAATGAGAATGTGAAACTCAACCGATGTAACGAATTAGGTTACATTAGCTTATACAATCATTCATCATAATAGAATCAATAGTCTTGCTCAATGACAAAGATAAGGTTTAGAAACTTGCACAATTATTATAAGAGTAAGGTTAAAGAACTTGCCTTGTTTGTAAGCTACACAAGTGTAAAATAATCTCCAATTATCCTACATACATTATTAAAACAACAACAACAATTAGTTGTATGAACATTAGCTTTAAGGATTTAAACCATCATTTAGGTCCTAACCTTAACTTAGCATCTAACCATATAGGTTAACACATTTAACAAATCTAAAATCTCACTACGAGCCAACATAACTTAATCGTTCACCTCTAACTTTGAAAACGCCACATTTGGTTTCATTTTATAACTTATTTAACAATTATTTAAAAATCTTTTACACTTTGTATTACAACGCATGACAACCCGATATTGTAGTCTATATTGTGTCTTAACATTATTAACATGCATGTTAAACCAATACAAGTCTGTTACACATGATCTACCATTAAGCGGTCAAGACTCATACATTTCGTAGTATATAGCATACAACACGCCCATATTTAAGCTTGGAACCCAAGCCAGCACAGGCAGCTTGCTTTTGCTTCTGGCACTTTTAGCAAGCAATGTATTGCTATTTTTTGTACTTGGTAAACCTGCAGAGATGAAAGCAATAATAACAATAGCCGACTTTAGCCCAACAAACACGAATTTCACCCATCAAATAGTGAAATTAACATCTATAATTGGTACAGATTATTACAAACATGTTTGATAACATTTACAACCAATTAACACAATTTATCATCAACTAAAACTAGTTTAATTTCTCAAAATTCCATGTTTTCATATAAAACTCCATTTTTGAACTTCTTACACAAAAATCATCACTGTGACTTCGATTCTTGTCCGAATTACTTCGTTCAAATTACGTATGTGCGTTTCTTAATAGACTAGCATAATCAAGACTCAATTTACAGTTTAGCATACGAATTGGCCACTAGAATTGGTACTATTCACAAGCCATATGGAAAAATATACACTGTCATAATTTTCTTCCTTTTTAAACTGTAATTTGCATACGAATTCTTTCTTTACATACAAACTCAAACATAACCAACACATATAATCACCACAATTCAATTGTCTAGCAACAATTCAACAAAATTGAATTTACAGAACATATAAATTATGTCGTAAACTCGTACATGTATATAAATATATATACATAATACTAAGGTTTAGATAATATACCTCCAATTTTCTTGAAACCCTTGTTATCACCACTAAATTTTCTTTGGAAAACTCAAGAATTCTCTTCCTTCTCTCTTAGCTTTTCTCTCAGATTTACATTATCTAGCCTTAGGAGAAAATAAGACGCGAACTAATTAAATAAACCGATATGGCTTAAATTCCCAATGCCTCTTTCGCTTAACAAAAACAAAAGACGCCAATGAGAAAAACCAAAGGCCACAAGGCCTTGTTTGGCTAAACACCTATTTCCCAAACCAAATTATTATTATATTATTTATATTATATAGTTAATTGTCACACCCTAATTTAGTTAACCTAGATAACTTTAGTTTAAAAATCTTATTATTGTTAGATATATAATTAATAAATAATTATATATCTAATTTAATTAATAAATTAAAAACATCACTTTATTTAATTTATTTATTTCCATTAAATTAAATAATTCATTTAGTTTAATTATTCTCTTAAATATTAAACAATTGATTTAATTTAATTATTTCCTTAAATTAAATCCCTCAATAAAATTATCATTATTCAATTTAATTACTAAATTAATTCACCACAATTATCAATTATTTATTTTCCTTAATAAATAAATTATTTAAAATATTTATTTAATTTAATAAATATTTAAATTAAATTAAAAATTTCTCGATCGTTACATCATTCCCTCCTTAAAAGGATTCTGTCCCCAGAATCACAACTCGAAAAATTAATTCATTACATTCTTCCCTCCTTAACAAGATTCTGTCCCCAAAATCGCTATACAAAATTAAGCAAACAAGTGAGGATAATTCTTCATCATAACATCTTCAAGTTCCCACGTAGCTTCCTCAGCATTGTGGTTCCTCCAGATTACCTTAACAGAAGGTATTACCTTATTCCTCAGTACTTGCTCTTTTCTGTCAACAATTTGAACAAGGACTTCTTCATATGTTAAGTCTTTTTCAAACTGCAACGACTCATATTATATAACATGTTTATAGTCAGGCTTATATGGTCTCAACACCGAGATGTGGAAAACATTATGGATATGTACCAATTCTGGAGGTAAAGCTACCTCGTATGCTACTTTGCCAATTCGTCGAAACACTTCAAAAGGACCTATAAACCTAGGGCTTAATTTCCCTTTCTTACCAAATCGAATTTTTCCCTTCCAGGGAGATACTTTCAAGAAAACATAACTACCAACATCGAATTCGACGGTTTCGATGGTTTCTTCTGTTTATCCTGTGCAGCTAGCAATCTTGCTTGAATCACCTTGATGATTTCGACGGTTTGTTGCACCAACTCTGGACCCAATAGTTGATGTTCACCTACCTCATCCCAGCATAACGTAGTTCTGCATTTTCTGCCGTATAACGCTTCGTAAGGCGGCATGCCAATACTCGCGTGATAACTATTATTATAAGAAAATTCCACCAATGGCAGATGATCATCCCAATTTCCTTTGAAATCCATTATACATGCTCTAAGCATATCTTCTAGTGTTTGGATGGTTCTCTCGCTTTGTCCGTCAGTTTGAGGATGGTACGCTATCCTCATTCTCAGTTGTGTTCCCAAACATTCTTGTAATCGTTTCCAGAAATTTGATGTGAAACGTGGATCTCTGTCTGATACAATGGACACAGGTACACCGTGTCTTGAAATTATTTCCTTCACGTACAGTTTTACTAACCGATCTAGGGTAAATTGAATCTTGATTGGCAAAAAGTGAGCCGACTTCGTCAATCGATCGACAATCACCCAAATGGAGTCATAACCTTGCTGAGTCGTTGGAAGACCTACCACAAAATCCATTGTGATATGCACCCATTTCCATTCTGGTATCTCCAACGGTTGTAACAATCCGCTTGGCCTTTGATGTTCAGCTTTAACCTTCTGACACGTTAAGCATTTCTCCACACACTCAGCCACATCCTTCTTCATATTCGGCCACCAAAAATAATGTCTAAGATCCTGGTACATTTTCGTACTTCCAAGGTGAATTGAATATCTTAAGTTGTGAGCTTCACTCAGAACTTCTTCTTTAACTTCCAGTACTAGCGGAACCCAAATTCTCCCTTCGAATTGAAGTAACCCTTCCGAATCGATTTTTAATTTGTTTCCCTCACCTTCAGATATCTTCTGTTTTATCTTGTCGCAGTCTTCATCCTGAATTTGTGCATTCTTCACTTTCTCTACCAACGTTGAACTGTTTCCCACCTGGAATAACTTTTCATCGGTTTCTGTCGGATATCTAATTTCCAACTCCATTTTAGCCATTTCGACACTAACTTATCCCGAGCGCAACAACAACATTAACTTCTCTCGTCCTTCCTCGCTAAAGCATCAACAACAACAACAATCGCCTTTCCGGGATGATAGAAAATCTCGCAATCATAATCTTTGATCAGTTCCAACCATCTTCTTTGTCGCATGTTCAAATCTTTTTGTGTAAAGATATACTTCAGACTTTTATGGTCAGTATATATCTCACACCTCTCTCCGTACAGGTAATGTCTCCAAATCTTTAGGGCAAACACCACCGCAGCCAACTCCAAGTCATGAGTCGGATACCCTTTCTCATAATCTTTTAATTGACGTGATGCATATGCAATAACTCTGTCGTTCTGCATAAGCATACATCCTAGTCCTTTATGCGATGCATCATTATACACCACAAAATTCCCTGTATCATCAGGCAATGACAACACAGGTGCTGAGCTCAATCTCTTCTTTAATTAGTGAAAACTTTCCTCACACTTCTCCGTCCAAACAAACTTAACCGCTTTCTCCTCGTTTAAATCCAAATTAACTGGTCACGATTTCGTAAAAGTCCTGAATAAAACGCCTATAGTAACCTGTCAACCCTAAGAAACTCCTTATCTCTGACTGTGTCTTCGATTGATCCCAGTTTACTACATCTTCAACTTTTGATGGATCTACCAAAATTCCATCTTTATCAATAACAAACATGCCCGAGAAACTGTACACGTTCCATCCAAAACTCACATTTTGAAAATTTTGCGTACAACTTCTCTTCTCTCAATGTCTCCAACGTTAATCATAACTGTTCTACATGTTCTTCCTTGGTCTTAGAATACACAAAGATATCATCAATAAACACTACCACAAATTTATCTAAGAATGGTTTAAACACCCTATTCATTAAATCCATGAACGCTGCAGGTGCATTGGTTAAACCAAATGACATAACCAAAAACTCGTAATGACCATACCGAGTTCTGAATGCCGTCTTCGGTACGTCTTCTGGCCTCACCTTCAATTGATGATAACCACTCCTCAAGTCTATCTTTGAAAAATATCTCGCACCCTTCAGTTGATGAAACAGGTCATCGATTCTTGGTAACAGATACTTATTTTAATTGTGACCTTATTCAATTCTCTGTAATCAATGCAGAGCTGTATTGATCCATCCTTCTTCTTAACAAATAACACTGGCGCTCTCCACGGCGATACGCTCGGCTGGATATACTTTTTATCGAGAAATTCTTGCAGTTGCACCATCAACTCTTTCATTTCCATCGGGGCCATTCTGTACGGTGCCTTAGATATCGAACATATTCCTGGTACTAAATCAATCATGAACTCGATTTGTCGATCTGGCGGAAGACCCAACAAATCGTCTGGAAATACGTATGCAAAATCTCTTATTATCGGTATCTCTTCTAACTTCACACTTTTCTTCTATGTATCAACTATGTAGGCTAAGTATCCTACACATCCTTGTCTTAACAACTTCTTGGCTTGCATCACCGCCGACAACTTGCTTGCTTGTCGAGGTGATTCTTTATATAACACAACCTTTGATTTTGAGTCATAAGTTTAACACACTTTCTTTGGCAATTAATTACTGCTCCGTGATTGAATAACCAATCCATTCCCAGTATAACATCAAACTCCCCTAGTCTAATTGGTATCAAGTCTACCCTCATCTCATGACCCTTTATAACCACTTTACAATTCTTATATACAAATCTAACAGGAATCACTTCCTTATTTGCAATCTCTATGCATAAGGGAAAATCTAATTCTTACTGAGGCAATCTTAAGTTTTGAGCAAATTCATCAGATATAAATGAACAAGTAGCACCCGAATCAAATAGTACATAAGCATTAATACCATTAATCGGAATGATACCTGACACCACATCCTTAGATCGACGAAAGATCCCATTTGGTCATATTGAAAGTTCTCACAATAGGTCGGCTTGACTGAGCTAGTCCAGTGATAGTCAATGCACCACCACCGTTGTTGTTTCCTTTTCCACCACTTGCACTTCCTACTGGCTTCTTGGGAGAATCACGAGCCATGTGATCCTTCGAACCGCAGGTAAAACATGCTCCTTTCTTCGGACTAAAATAGTTCAGTGCAATATGTCCTTCCTGACCACAGTTGAAATACACCCGCTTTCCCTTCAAACATACCCCAGTATGGTTCTTTCAACAAGTATCACAAGCTTCAAACTTTTTCTTCACGACTTCCTGTTTATTCTCAGAGTCGAATTCTCGTTCCACTTCCTCTTCTGATTGTTACTTCCAACATTACTTCCAGCAGCCTTATTTTCACTATCATTCTTCCTCTTCTTCTGATCTTGGTTATACTTGGTCAAGGCATCGCTTCCACCTTCCGCGATAATTGCCTTTTCCAGTACAGCCGCAAATGTATTTAACCGGAACATTAAAACCTTGCTATACAACCAGGGTTTCAATCCTTGTTTGAACCTTCTCGCCTTACGCTCATCCGTATTGACTTGATAAGTGGAAAACCTTGCTAACTCATTAAACTTTGCAGGATATTCTGGCACCATCATAGTTCCTTGCTTAAGCTCAAGGAATTTCACCTCCAACTGGTTCTGAGAACTCGCTAGAAAGTACATTTCAAAGAACATCTTCTTAAATCTATCCCACGCTACCACTCATTGTCCTCCACGAACTTTATTTGCCTGCCACCAGTAGCTAGCTTCGGACTTAATCATAAACGTCGCGAACACAGTCTTCTGATCTTCGTTAACTCTAGCAATGTCAAACACTTTTTCCATTTCCATGATCCAGGTTTGAGCTTCCATTGGATTCATAGACCCTTGAAACTCTGGCGGTCCAACCGCTTTGAATTCCTTGAAAGTCGTAACTTGAGCTTGCGGTTGATTCGCAAGTGCTCCCATCAATAAAGCTACCAATTGTTGAACTGGATTAGCGTTGACCTCATCGTTATTGTTAGTAGACCCCTCAGTGGGTGCTTGTTGACGTGGTTGTCTTCTTCTAGGAGGCATTTTCTGTTAAGATATACGCTTATTAATTCATTACTCAACTTCTTGGGTATTTAAAGTTTAACTTAAACATTTCAAGATTGAAGCTTTAACACATAACATTTCAAATAAACTCTAATATTTTATTCATTCATAAAGTTTTAAACATACTAAAGATAGCATATCTGCTATAAACATCCACTTTCCTGAACTAAACCAGTTTCAGGATTACATACTCATACTATCCCTTTATTTATCTCAAAATAAGGGATTCATAACTTATTTATTCACATAATTAACCACATATTATTATCACTCTTATTCTATCTAGGCATAATTATCACTCTCGACGCTCTTCCTCCATGATACGGTACGCCGTCATACGATCCATCACGAACCACGACGAGTCTTTAAATTGAGGTGGGTAATAATGAACTCGATCCTGGGCCCTATCAATCACCGAACTATAAGCATAATCCATCTCCTTCATCTTGGCTTTCTTCACTTGGACCTTAGCCTCAGCACGGTCTGCACGTTGAGTCACCTTCATACAAGCATCCTATGCTCTTGCACGATTAGCTTATTCTTCTTTGAAATCATCTTTCAGCTTCTCCATGTCAGTCTTCATCTTCTCATTCACTACTAACAAGTCTTCATGCTGACCCTTGGTATGAACTAGATCCCATTCTGTGTTTCCAAGTTTTGAATCAAGTTCCTGAATCTCTACCTCCTTCTGTTCCAACGCAATGTGATGCATCTCAACCATCTCCTTCAGCTCCTCAACATTATCCTGTAACTCTATGTTACTACCATACAGAGCATCATACATCTCTCAAATTATATCTGAGTTTGGTGGAAACTCCTCAGGATCCTCCTTATCATCATCCTCCTCTATCTCCTCAGGACTATCCTCCTCGGGATCGGTCATAGGCTCATCTTCCTGGATCAACTATCCCCGCACTACATGAATATCACGGGGTTCGTCATCTCTAGGTACCTGAGGTATCACCTCCCTAGCTAGACTGGACCCTCCTTCGTTAGACATCCTGTCAATAAAATATTTTAAGTTTTACTTAACATTATCGATACTCGCGAGCACATAAGTTATTAAAACATAGCACATAATGTCTTTTATTGTTTAGTTTCAATGGATGCCTTAATCCATTCCTTAAAACCCGATAAGATTTAAACACCTCTATGTTTTTTATTTCCTTAAAGGCTACTTCCTAAGGTTTTCCCCAACCTAAGGTTCATAACCTAAAGCTTTGATACCAACCTGTCACACCCCCAAATCCGGGTACTTCATTTCCACCGAATTTGGTGCTCACTATAAAAATAATTATATCCAACTACCCATAATAAAGGATAAAACATTAAATAAATAACTAAACAATAATCTCTCCTATTAAAGGGTTACATCATAATCTCAACATAAATCCCAGGTAATCTACCTTAAAATTTTTACATCAGTTTGCAGAATATATTATAAAATAAAACAAATCTTAAAACTTCAAGCATTTAAATAAACTTTAACTAATTCTTCATCACTTAGACATCTTGCCCTTTCTCTTGCTAGTAGATGGATCATCACTTCTTTCAACTTTAGCTGCATTGTTTAATTGCAAGAGTGAGGAAACAATTGCTCACTGACATAAAGGTAGTATAATAAAAACATGAGAGTGAACAACGAATATTGAATAATAAAGAACTTGTTCCACGAATCAAAATAGAAAACAAGTTCGAACTTTAATTATCGGAGGGTCTTAAGACCACGAACTATGTCCACGGTGTTTAGGTATTATTACCTTAACCTTAACAGTCATTAGACTGTACAGACTCTCCTTGACATACTCAGGGGGATCATCCCTTTGTACCATGTATTGTGCACAAACATCTAAACGTTACACGTACAAAATCCCCTATGTTAAGGTTGTTCGTCTCAGTTTGAATTTAGAATTTCCGCACTAAAGAAAGTTTAGTTTGGAACTAGCTTATCAGTGTTTCTAGAATTTTAGAACACTTATTCAAATTAAACAATAAAGGTTTAATACAATAATGTATAACTGAATAAGGCTATCAAAGATCGGATATCAATAATATATAACTGAATAAGCATGATATATATGCAAAGTATTATATTCAAGGAATTAAAACAATCTCCTTTGAATCAATATGTTAGAACAATATATGTTTTTAATACTAATAACAAGAAATGAGAATGTGAAACTCATCCGATGTAACGAATTAGGTTACATGAGCTTATTCAATCATTCATCATAATAGAATCAATAGTCTTGCTCAATGACAAAGATAAGGTTTAGAAACTTGCACAATTATTATAAGAGTAGGGTTAAAGAACTTGCCTTGTTTGTAAGCTACACAAGTGTAAAATAATCTCCAATTATCCTACATACATTATTAAAACAACAACAACAATTAGTTGTATGCACATTAGCTTTAAGGATTTAAACCATCATTTAGGTCCTCACCTTAACTTAGCATCTAATCATAAAGGTTAACACACTTAACGAATCTGAAATCTCACTACGAGCCAACATAACTTAATCGTTCACCTCTAACTTTGAAAACACCACATTTGGTTTCATTTTATAACTTATTTAACAATTATTTAAAAATCTGTTACACTTTGTATTACAACACATGACAACCCGTTATTGTAGTCTATATTGTGTCTTAACATTATTAACATGCATGCTAAACCAATACAAGTCTGTTACACATGATCTGCCATTAAGCAGACTTCACTACCATAGTTTAGGGTATATAGTGCAATTGCGCCGGCTTATACTTAAGCTTGAACTCAAGGCATATAATGCTGAGTTTCTTACCTTAACTTGCACAACAGCAATTGCTACTTCACGTATGCAGACAGCGTAAATGGCGCGAATGAAGAGCCAATTTTAGCCCAACAAACACGAATTTCACCCATCAAATAGTGAAATTAACATCTACAATTGGTACATACTATTACAAACATGTTTGATAACATTTACAACCAATTAACACAATTTATCATCAACTAAAACTAGTTTAATTTCTAAAAATTCCATGTTTTCGTATAAAACT
The DNA here is from genome assembly GCA_020205605.1 of Panax ginseng. Classification (NCBI taxonomy): domain Eukaryota; kingdom Viridiplantae; phylum Streptophyta; class Magnoliopsida; order Apiales; family Araliaceae; genus Panax; species Panax ginseng. The sequence continues at coordinate 83,759,752 of CM035145.1, forward strand.
CCATTTTGAACTTCTTACACAAAAATCATCACTGTGAAGTCGATTCTTGTCTGAATTACTTCGTTCAAATTACGTTATGTGCGTTTCTTAATAGACTAGCATAATCAAGACTCAATTTACAGTTTAGCATACGAATTGGCTACTAGAATTGGTACTATTCACAAGCCATATGGAAAAATATACACTGTCATAATTTTCTTCCTTTTTAAACTGTAATTTGCATACGAATTCTTGTTTTACATTCAAACTCAAACATAACCAACACATATAATCACCACAATTCAATTATCTAGCAACAATTCATCAAAATCGAATTCACAGAACATATAAATTATGCCGTAAACTCATACATGTATATAAATATATATACATAATACTAAGGTTTAGATAATATACCTCCAAATTTCTTGAAACCGTTGTTATCACCACTGAATTTTCTTTGGAAAACTCAAGAATTCTCTTCCTTCTCTCTTAGCTTTTTTCTATATTTTTGTTATCTAGCTGTAGACACTCGAAATTTTCTATACTACTATCACTAACATTGTAGGAGGACAGATTCATCTTTTAAGAGGGAAACCTGAAAGACAATCCATACCAGATACTACCAGAAGCTCAACATCAACCCTAGAGCCCACTTTGGGAGTAACAGTTCCAACCTCAAATATAACCCTGAGGCATGCAGATCCAATACCGGAACACACACCGGAGAAGACCGATTAATCTCGGAGATAACCCCGAGGTATCCAGGTCTCGGCCCATCCATGGGAATAGCCACCAACCTTGGTGATAACCCCAAGGAATGCAGTTTCGGCGATAACCCCGGAAATACTTGTTTCAAATTTGACCAGCTTCAATCTCGGTGCTCACAACGAGATACACTGTACCAACCAGGCGATAACATCAGGAAGACAGGTACACCTCAAAGATGACGATGAGGACCTTCAACAAAATGTAGCAGTCCAATCTCAATAAGCTCGAAAGTAACGCGTCATGCTTTGCTCAATAATCCGTGATAACACCGGTGAGGGGCAACATCGTCATCTAGCCAATGCAATGCCATGCCACATCGTCTCAACGTCTCTATGCAACGGTGTCCCATAAGACTAACCAATCCCGAGTGACTATTGTGTGGGGTAACAGATGAAAGTTGTAGCTTGAAGACCGGAGGGCATCGTCCCATCTTCAATGACTTCATACAAACTCTAATCCCATGCCATCGTACAAATATCAACAACGGCAGTCTGAAGTAGGTCCTGTATACCTCAAACGGATGCCCGGATTGCACTTCTTAAAGTTCGAGTGGACACTACAATGCCTGAGTGCACGTACTTTGAGACGACCCGACCCAAAAAACCCGAGCCTACCCGGGTTGCCTCTGGTACACCTACGGCTAAATTGCCTATAAATAGAGGGCTTGGGCAGCTCATTTTGAAAGAGAAAATGGCGAGGAAGCCCTGCCCAATTTGCTCTGCACTCACCCCATGCAGTGTACTTTCTCATATATAGCCCTTTTGTACCAACAAAAGCCAGTGTTTACCCACTTTAAAGATATATAAGTCTTCTTTGGCAGTCAACTGTAAGCCTTCTCACACACTTTAGAGTCTTTCTCTTCATCTCTGTACACACCCTTCTTCACGTTGAGAGTCGTGTTGCGCGCATTTGCCCGGACTTTGGTCCGTTGTTTTATTTCAGTTTATATATATATATATATATATATATATATATATATATTTATATCTGCACTACCATTACCAAGTTATGCCTCGATTGAGCCTAAACTTCGGTCTGGAGCGTTTATTTGCTTTTCTATATATATATATATATATATATATGAATTGTGGGTCGAACTTTGTTCGATGAGCCTAGACTTCGGTCTGGAGCGTTTACTTCTTTAATATATATATATTTATATATATTAACTGTGTGTTGAACTCGCTCGATGAGCCCGGGTTTTACATCCCAATGCGTTTACTCTGCTTTTGTATATATATATATATATATATATATATATATATATATATATATATATATTATATATATATATAACTGCTGTCGAACTCTGCTCGATGAGCCCGGATTTTACATTCGGTGCGTTTATTGCTTTTGTATATATATATATATATATATATATATATATATTCATCCTGCCTGGAGTTTTCTTCGTGACAGTTGATCGCTTTTACACCTTTATTTACATTTCGTCCCGCCTGGAGTTTGCTTCGTGGCGGTTGACCGTATTTACAGCTTCATTTACGTTTCGTTCCGCCTGGAGTTTCCTCCATGGCGGTTGATAGCTTTTATAGCTTTATTTACATTTCTGATCCCCCATGGAGGTGCTTCGTGGTTGGTGATCATGTCTGTATATATATTTACAACTTTTATATATATACCTGCTTCCTGCTTTCATATAAATTGCGGTATCATGTGATCACATATTCAGCCTATTGGATCTAGATTCATTTCCCGTGATGGACATTTTCAGCTGTAAGGAGCTTGTAAATTATTCTACGGTGTCTGAATTTCCTCAGATGGTTCTCATACCCACGAGGAAGTCGGCATTATTTTGTACATTATTTCCGCATTTAATGCCTCGCATCTCAGTAAAATAAAATCAATCAAGTCAACACTTAATAAAATGGGAGTGTAAAAGGTCTCAATTACTATTGAGCATCGTGGTTTAAAAACCTTTATTTATAAAACATCACTGCCATATCTTGCTAAAACTGAATTTTTACATAAATTCAAACCTTGTGTATATAGGTGCAAACGAGGCCTCACACTACTTCCACATAACAGCACATTGACCCACACACACACATTCAGATAATAGTTTCTTGAAAAGAGGCGGTTACCATGGTAACACGGATGTCGGGGGGTGCCTAACACCTTCCCTCCGCATAACCAAGTCCCCGGACCCTAATGAATCTCGATTTCACTGACCCGTTTAGCAGTGTCACATCACTGGGTCAATGTGCAAACCTTTTCTCGGTTGTGTTCGTACAACCATTTAAAAAACCAACAGGGGACTCTTAACTGTCCATCGTCGACATTATACATGTCGGGCCTTTTTCACTTGTTTTTTTCAAATAAATCTCAGCTAAAATGAGAACACCAATGAACAAGTAATGGAAAGGGACATCTAAAAATCCCGACGTCGACAGGTGGTGACTCTGCTGGGGACTCTAGTAAGAGGACTTAAGCCGCTATTACAATCTTTTCAAAACTGTTATCTGCTTGTGTGTGGATGTTGCATTTACATTTGATGAATGTGTATGAATGCATTTCCTTAATTCACTTAGTTCTTCGCACCATAACTGCTTGTGCTATTAGTGCTTCGCACCATATCTGCTTGTGATATTAGTGCTTCGCACATGTTATCATTTTCATACGGTGAGACGCGATGTATGTGAATGTATGTTGTCCGTCCCTCCACCGTGAGGCTATCCTGTCTTGTTTGATTACCGGACTCGTGAGAAGACTAATTCTCCGAGGCTCGTGAAAGGCACCACCCAAATTTGCTCCAGTTGAAAGACCTGGATTAACTTCCCTGGCCAAGTAGATTGCGATGATTTGGGAACCTTCATGCCAAAAAGCCGCGAGAGTAACCTAAGATAGATCAGCCTCTGATAAACCCAAAACAGAGGAAAGTCTCTTCATGCTCTCATATCAAATTACTTGTAAACACAATTACCTGTAATTACATTCCATATATATCTCCAATGAGAAATATGAAGAAATATATACACATACATATTAACATGGTACAAACAGCTGACATCCGTTTTGCAGGATCAAAATTCCTAAAATTGATACATCACATAGCATGTTATTATATACACTCCCTTAAGACTAAACTATGCAAGTCTTTCGCAGGGAACCAATCGGACCTACTACTCGGTCAAAGTCCAAGAAGGCAACAGACCTACAGTCAATCATGTCGTCATTTGACCAAATTGAACTTAATCCAGTTTCTCGCAAAGAATTCGACGGATTAAGCAAACAAATTACAAATTTGGTTGTTCTACTCAAAGAATTACACCAGTCTACACAGGGTCAGAAAATACCTGTACATGCTGAATCCTCCACACAAGGAGGAACCCAGGTCATTACAATACCTGAACTGTAGTTGGATACGACCAACAAAACTCATGATGCTGCCCATCCCACTGGAAATCTATACACTGGTGACATAAAAAAGAAAGTCCTCCAAATGGAAGAGACCCTTCATGCTATCAACGGAATTGGAACACACGGGAGTGTTTCATATGCTGATTTGTGTATTTTTCCTGGTGTTCATTATCCAGAAAAATTTAAAACTCCTGATTTTGAAAAATATGACGGGTTAGAAGATCCTTACACACACTTAAAGGTGTTTATTGGGGAACTTGGATCTTATGCAAAGGACAAAAAGCTTAGAATGCAATTGTTCCAAAAGAGTCTAACTGGAGAAGCCCGGTCGTGGTACACAAGATTAGACAATTCAAAGATACATAGCTGGGAAGAGCTAGCACATGCTTTCCTCACTCAATACAGCTTTCAAACTCAAATGGCTCCTGATCGGTATCAAATTACCAAGATCAAGAAATAGTATAACGAGTCTTGTAGAGAGTATGCTCAAAGGTGGAGACGCCTGGCTGCCCAAGTTAGTCCTTCTATGACATAATTAGATATGGTCATGACTTTCATAGACATACAAGAAGCTCCTTTCTATGAGAGAGTTTTAGCCAGCATCGGAAAACCATTTTCTGAAATGGTCAAACATGGGGAGATGGTGAGATGGGATTGAAGTCCAAAAGATTCAAGACCTAGTCAGCACTCAAAGTCATGGTTTGATCACATCCAAATTCGAAATTATGGGAACAACTTCTGAGGGTCCATAAAAAGAAAGAGGAAGATGTTTCCCTGATACTATAGGGACAAAAAGGTAACCAGAACATGCCTATTCAAAGGAGAAACTACACTCCCTTTCAAGCACAGCATGTGAACCCTCCAATACCAAAAGGTGGAGAAGTCAAACGTCCTTGAGTGTTTACACCCTTAGGGGATACCCTCTAGAACATTCTTAATCTTTTGACAACACAGAAGAAAATTATGCATCTTCTTCCATCAGCCAACCCTAATGGACGGGGTTTCAATGCTGCTCGAAAATGTGCTTATCATGCCGTGGCACCTGGACATGATACTCAGGATTGTTGGACATTGAAACATAAGATCCAGGACCTGATAGACAACAGAGAGATCGTGGTCACCAAACCAGATCAACCTCACGTTCAAGACAACCCTCTTCCTCAACACAAAGAAGAAGAGGTCAACATGATAAATTTGAGTAATGGACAGAATTCCAATTTCAGCTGTGAATCCTCCCAGACCCTCAAAGACGGTGATGACAAATTGGATTATGACAAGTTCCAGTTCACAATGGAACAAAAGATAAAAGCTTTAGGCAAGCAAATTAAGCAATTGGCGGAATTGATGACTTATCAACATCAAGTGACACGTCAGTTAATCAGCCAGGAGCATGCCAGTCTCCTACCTCTTGTCATGAACATTCCCTCGTTATTTTCAGAAAATGAAATGCTGGAAGACAGAGTGACCAAGAGAGCAAATGCCAAGGCCCGTCGGGATTTTTCCAATAAAAGGGAATTCACCTATTTAGGCCAACCTATGGAGGAAATCCTTCATATGTTAATCAATAAAGGAAGGATCAGTTCCTTTCTACCTCCAATCAACCCCCGTTCAAGATGGTACAATTCTGATGGAGTATGTCAATATCACTCCAAGTCTCGCGGTCACAGCACAGAAGAATGCTGGGCACTCCGCCACCTTATTCAAAATCTAATTGACAGTGGTGTCCTGCGCCTGGCGATTTATTTATACCGTGTTAAGTGCAAGTGAGAATTCAGGTCCTACTAAGTGGAAGAGTGTGGTAGCAGTCATATCCACTAAAACTGATGGGATTAACAAATCACTCACAATGCCAACAATTCAACTCAAGGGATGCAACAATCCTTTGAAAGTGGCCGCTTCCGAGCCACTCAACTTGCCGTACAGAGCACAATATCCTATTGTTAGCCTGGGCAATGTTCCGTGGAACTATGGAGAAGGTGAAGGATCCACCTCACATACAACGGCTACAGTATCGAAGGAAAATCCACTGTATCTTCCCCAACGGGTGATGAAGCCTACCATCAAATCAAAGGGGAAAATACCCATGGAGAAAATTGAAAAATTCCTCTGCACTATGGGTTATAACGAAGCCACGGTGGTTTTAAGCTTAAAAGAAGCTCCACAACAAATATCAATTTTGGACTTGGTCCTAACTTCCGAGGATCACCGAAATGTCTTGTTGAAGGTTTTAGAAGAAGCCTATCTGCCGACATCAGTTGATACGGAAAAATTTCAACACATGGTTGATCACATTTTCAACAACAATGTGATATCCTTCGCTGATGATGACATACCTCTCGAAGGGACCGGTCATTGCAAGCCATTGCACATTGCGGTCTTGTCCTCCGGATACATGTTAGCTGGAGTTTTAATAGATGGAGGTTCATCTCTTAATATCTGTCCATATGCTACCTTGTTGAAGATGAATATCAATCTCAACCGAATTCAGAGTAGCCATACTATCATCAAAGCTTTTGATGGAGCCCGCCGGAATTCGGTCGGAGTAATTGAGCTGCCAATCGAAATTGGTCCTCATACATTCTACGTATCTTTCCATGTGCTCAAGATAGATTTGGGATACAACCTGCTCTTGGGGCGGCAATGGATTCATATGGCTGGGGCAGTCCCCTCTACTCTTCACCAACAGTTGAAATACATTATCAACAATAGCCTGGTCATGGTCAACGCTGAACCAGAGTGTCCTTAGCACGGAGCCATACCATTCATCAATGCCAATGCAGACGTTGAGCCAATCAGTTTTCATGCTTTGGAAATAAGCAATACCCAATACCATGCTATTGGAACGCCATTGTCCGAACCCAAGATTTCTGCCGAGGAAATGTCGGCTACTCAAGAATAGATGTCATTGGGTTATAAACCTGGACAAGGGATGGGTAAAGATTGCCAGGGTATAAAGTACCCAATTCGATTAACCTAGCAAACTAGAATAGCTGGGCTAGGCTATTTTGTCAGTTCTAGTCATAGGAATCCTCATAAGCATCAGTAGATTCCTTCGGCTTCAACCGTGTGGCGTTTATCTTCGCCTTCAAACTCTAAGTCCGCACAACCTCCTATAAAGGTGCCAGCCAATGTAATGGCTATGTTATTTCCCAAGCCGGTACCGGTAAAGGAGAAAGAAATCTTTGTTCCAAATCCCACAGTAGAAGAGGAGGAACGAAGAATCAAGCAAGACGTCATCCGAATAATGTCAGGCATACGCATCATCGTTTATGATGAACATACCAACAAATATACCACAGACGATGATTGCCCAGACGTAATGGCCATCATTCGGGACAGGGAGGATGATGACAATCCCTCCATCATTGCGGTTCACCCAGACTTTGCCCTTGCAAATTGGAACAGCATTCCTTGCATTGGTTGGCAAGGGTAAAGCAGGTAGAGACTCTTTCTGCCCTGTCGATATAATATCTGCTTACATTTCTGTACAGTATTAGCAGTTTATTTTGCCAGTATATGCTAACACTGTGTATGACCAACATATTTCATATATACTAAGTGAAAGCATATTTTGTTTCAGGACTCTGAGTTTAGATGTGTCTATACTTGCTGATACGGTGCCTCTTCTCCACAAGGATTGTACCTTTGATGTAGAGATGAATTCTACCTTGATGGATATACAGGATGACATTGAGGTGCCTCCAGAAATTCAAGATTGGGTCAAAGACAAACCCAAACCCAACCTTGATCAAACCACTTCTTTCAATCTCGGAACCTTAAAAAGCCCTAAGTTAATCCAGATTGGTTCAGACCTTACCCCAGACCAACGGAATGACATGGTTACGCTACTAACCCAATTCTAGGATGTGTTTGCATGGTCTCATGAAGACATGGTGGGTTTGTCCACTGATATTGTCCTTCATCGCCTTCCCATTAAAGAGGGATTTAAGCCAATCAAGCAAAAGCTCAGGCGATTGAAACCTGAGTGGAGTTTAAAGGTGAAAGAAGAAATTGTGAAACAATTTCAAGCTGGCATCATCATGGTGTGATAGCTTTCTCGTGCCCGTGCCTAAACCTAGAGGGAAGGTGCGAGTTTGCGTGGATTACCGGGACTTGAACAAAGCTTGCTTAAAAGATATCTTTCTCGTGCCATTTATCCACATTCTTATTGACAATACTGCGCAATACGATATGTACTCCTTTGCTGATTGCTTTGCGGGGTATCATCAAATCATGGTTGCTGAGGAAGATCATGAGAAGACTGCTTTCATCATGCCTTGGGGAACCTTTTGTTATAGAAGGTTATCATTTGGCCTTATCAATGCCAGAGCCACCTATCAACGAGCTATGATGGCTCTTTTCCACGACTTAATGCACAAAGAGATCGAGATCTATGTGGATGACATCATTGTCAAGTCTCGGAAGGAGGATGACTATATAGACCATCTCAGGAAGTTGTTCAATAGGTTGCGTAAGTACAACTTGAAGTTGAATCCAGCTAAATGCGCCTTTGGTGTTAAATCAGGCAAGTTGCTAGGATTTCTAGTCAGCCACAAAGGGATTGAGCTGGATCCTGCCAAAGTCCAAGCCATCACATAAATGCCCATTCCTTAGACAGAGAAGGAAATACGGGGATTTTTGAGAAGAATCAACTTCATTATCAGGTTTATCTCCCAACTCACAAGAACCTATGAGCCAATGTTCAAGCTATTAAGGAAGAACTCCTCCATGAAATGGAATGATGAGTGTCAGAAGGCCTTCCTTACAATCAAGAAACAGCTAGTCAAAGCTCCCGTTTTGGTACCACCCAGGGATGATCTTCCCCTATTTATATACCTTTCCATAAGTAACAATGCCATGGGCTGCATGCTGGGACAGAAGGACGATAGAGGCCGAGAATGAGCTATCTATTACCTCAGCAAAAGGTTCAGCAACAGTGAACACAAGTACACTCTGATCGAAAGGACGTGTTGTGCTTTAGCATGGGCTTCCATGAGGTTACTGCATTACCTCATTAGTCACACAACCCATCTCATATCCCACGTGGATCCTCTCAAGTACGTGTTCAACAAACCCATTTTAAATTTCCGGGTGTCCAGATGGCAGTTGATCCTACAATAATTTGGCATCGTATATGTGACTCAAAAGTCCATCAAAGGTCAAGCAATTGTGGATCAACTGGCCGCTGCACCTTCAGGGGATTTCAAACCCATGGAAACATATTTTCCCGATGAAGGAGTAATGACAGTGCAGCAACACCATCAGTACGATACACGCCAATCGTGGAAGATGTATTTCGATGGAGCTGTTAATCTGGAAGGTTCTGGAGCTGGAGAAATTCTAGTATCTGGTACGGGGGAGCAGTATCCCGTCGCTGTCAAATTGCAGTTTGTCAGAACCAACAATACGGCTGAGTATGAAGGCTGTCTCATGGGGCTAAAACTTTTCCGTTTAATGGGCATCAGGCGGTTAACTGTCTTTGGAGAGTCAGAGTTGGTAATCAGGCAATCCACTAGAATCTATCAAACCAAGGAACTACATTTGCTGCCTTACCATCGACAGGTTTTGAAGATGGTCTTGGAGTTCGAAGAAATCTCCTTTTTACACATTCCTCGTAATAAGAATGACTTTGCGGACGCATTAGCAACTTTGGCCTCCTTGATTCGCATATCAGACAAGGAACACTTGCCAAGCGTAACAATTTCCCTGCACAAGGCCCCAGCCTATTGGAATTATGTTGGAGAAGTATCGGATGAGCTACCTCCCATCCAACATCCTTGGTATCAGCATATCAAGGAATATCTACGAGATGGATCTATACCCGCTGAGGCGAGCCCGACTGAGAAAAGGCGGATCCATCGACTTGCTATGAAATTCTACCTAAGTGGAGATGCGCTCTACAAAAGAGATGCAGGAATAGGTCTCCTCAGATGTTTAGACAAAGATCAAGCCCAAATGCTTATGGATGAAATCCATGGCGGAGTCTGTGGCCCCCTCGTTGTTAAGAAAGTCCTCAAGATAGGACATTATTGGCTATCTCTCAAAGCTGATTGCACTAACCACGTCAGAAGATACTATCAGTGCCAGATTCACGGGAATGCTATACACGCCCCTCCACGGGAACTCCACAATATGAGTTCACCTTGGCCCTTCTCAATATGGGGAATGGACGTTATCGGGCCCATTGAGCCTAAAGCCAGTAATGGTCATCGGTTTATCTTCACCATGATCGACTACTTCACCAAGTGGGTAGAAGCAACCTCCTTCCCAGGGTTACCAAAGAAGTCATCATTGCTTTCATCAAAAACAATGTCGTTTGTCGATACGGACAACCAGAGGTGATTGTGTCAGACAATGCCAAGAACCTCAATAACAAAATGATGGAGGAATTATGCAGTAAATTCCACATCAAACATCTCAACTTTGTCATCTATCGTCCGAAGATGAATGGTGATGTTGAAGCGGCTAACAAAAACATCAAGAAGATTATGCAAAAGATGTCCGCCAACAACAAATATTGGCCTGACCTATTGCCTCTGACTCTGTTAGCCTACAGACCTCAATGCGTACTTCTACTAGGGCAACCCCCTATGCATTAACCTATGGGATGGAAGCAGTGCTCCCCATAGAAAATTAAATGGAATCCCTTAGAGTGTTAATAGACGCTCAGCTGGATGAAGACCAATGGGTACAAGACAAGTATCACCAATTGTCTCTAATAGACGAAAGGTGAACCGCGACTATCTTCCATGGTCAGTTATATCAACAAAGGATCGCCAGATCCTACAACAAAGAAGTCTAGCTACGGCAGTTTAAACAACATGACTTGGTTTTGAAGAAGATCCTTGACAACCAAGATCAATCTAAGGGAAAATTCTCTCCTAATTGGGAAGGCCCGTTTGTTGTCAAAGAAGTATTGACAGGGGGCGCTCTCAGATTACAGGAAATGGACGACGATGAATTTTCACAACTCATCAACTCAGACGCCGTGAAACGGTACTATGTCTAATGTAATTCGCAAGCATCTTGGTGCGGAACCATCAGATCACCAGTCATTCCGGTTCTTTAACCCTTTACCACCTACAACTTTCCTACACTTTGCCCCTCAGGGAAACCTACATTTCAAGCCAGCAACCTGGCTCTCCTTTGCGTTCCTATAACTTAGATCTTCCCACCGCGGATTGAACCTCTCGCACTTGTAGTTTGGCTACCCATACATGGGATCAAACTTCTCATACCTGCAGTTTATCCTCAACCTAGGATTAAACTTTCTCCTCCCCGCACTCTGACCTACACATGGGATTACGCTTTTCGTCTCGCCCTAAGGGGCGAACTACGTCGACCTGATCTCCTCTTCAATAGGAGTACGTAGGCAACCATTTTATATGGCCCGGTTGCAATAAAACAAAAACAACCAAAAACATTTCTACACCATTTCGGCCATATACAATGTTGAACCTCTTACACCAGGTTCGAACTACACAGACCTGATCTCCTCTTCAATAGGAGTACGTAGGCAGCCATTCATGGTTCGGTCTCACCCCCTATCAAAACATAAACCATTGTCAATTAGTACTGGGATCATCTTTCAATCCACTACATTTCATTCGGCTTCAAACCAAAGGGATGGAATTACCTGAACTCCTCCCAAATAGGAGATTCGGCGACCATCTAAGCTGTGGTCATACCTTGAAGATTAACAACAATCCATAAGAGATGGAATTAACTAGGCTTCTCCTAAATAGAAGTACTGGTGACCATCTCAGTAATGCAGTCAATCTCGCAGAGAAAGCACACTCCTCTCCACATTTTCACCCAAAAATCAGTCCCAAGACACCAAAGATGGTAGGGATACACAGAGATCGATGATCCATTCTGAACTATCCAGAGACAACTCAATGTCCATCCACTCAAGAGGAATTCAGAATACATCAAGACCACAAGTCCTGAAGTAGCAGGCAAAATATCAAGCAAATAGCAAAGCATATCTAAAAGGGAAGTGATCTAAAAATATATTTCCCTGCCATATATATATATATCTTTGTTTGATATATACAATATAAATCAGTATATGAAAAATGGCTAAGCTTAGTGCATGCGGGGAAAATACAAGCTCATCTACAAGTTAGGGTATATGCGAGCTAACAAGCCCAACATGGCGTCCCTCTTAGAGGATGGAGGTGAAGCTGTGGTCTCCTGTATGAGAATATCCACACAACCCAACAAATTTGCAACCATCTGCACGGTGACCATATGCTCGTCAATATATGCGCTCATCTCTATGATCATGCCATTGGTAAGGGACCTCAAGGCAGTAATATCTGTGACGGCCACATCCCAGGCAGATATAGCATTATCTCGCTCGACTATCACTGCGTCTCGGGCTGATATGGCCTCATCCCGCTCAACAACAGCGGCATCTCTACGAGCTAATGCCTCGTCTCTCTCTAATAGAGCTGCGTCCCTCCCATCAAGGGCAGTCAACATCATAGATCGAACCTGATCTCTCTCGAAGGTCATCAAATGAAGACTCGCTTCTGGTAATCTTGTCTTGAAAGTCTTCAATCAACAGTATTGGTACTAGTAGAATCCGGAAGAAATGCTGGCAACCCAGCAGTGGGCTCCTCCTCGATGAATGAATCGATGTCCTCCATAGGCTCTACATCATCTGACTCGCTTGTCCGATCTCGCGATATTCACTGCGGTAGATAAAATCTATGTATCCATCTATGCGGAATACTCTGCAGAACAACCCGGATGACTGACAGAAAAAGTAGCTATCTCCCGTTGATCCCAACAAGCATACACACGGGATCGGTCCTCTCCTGAGAGATATCAAGAAGCTTAACGCTGACCTATCGCCCCCTCGAAAGGATGAAAGTCCTGAAACTGGTCAAACTGTGACATCAAGGCCAGTGGGTGATAAGTAGTCACACCCTTCAAACCAGCCAGAGGGAGGTAGTCCATGCGGGCGCGAGAGTAATGAAGTCAGATGGTGAGCTAAGCCACGAACACGCGGAATATACTAAAAGGATCTCTCGATATCCGCCAAAAATATGGACCAGACGAGCATCTATACACTCCGATGGTCGAAAGAAGGAGTATGGCATAGCTACATCATGGGTAAAACAATATCCATGTCGCCTAAGGGTACCAATCGGGTCTCAAGTGTGACATAAACCACACGTCAAAGACATGGCCCGAACTCCCAAAGAACACTCCCTGTAGGATAAGTGCAACAATAGGATCTTGTGCAGGTCTCTCGCTTTCAATCATAGGTACAATGGTACGACCGTCTCTAAGAGCTCTCACAGCCATGATGACACCAATATCTATATCGTGGCATATAGACATACGACAGTACGCACAGCAGAAGTACATCAACCCTGGTCAAGCGGCAATGATCCTCTGGTGCGGTAAAATCCCCAGAATGCCGTGAATAGCTATCCTCAGAGCCAAATCTGTCATACAAAAAATGCTGGGATATCACATGGCTAGATGTCAGCTCATCCTGTACTACTCTGCGCCGCAATTTAGTGAGAGTCATGAATCATCTACTCTTGTCTCCCAAAGCCAAGTGCACGCAAGGTCTGTCTAAAGGCAGCATCGTCAATCGTGCATACTCCTCTAGAGTAGGAGTCAACTCGTGGGTCCCGAATCGGAAATCAGGCCTATCCGGTATCCAATGCTCTAGCATCCCATCTATAAACCCTGTGGGAACCTGAAATGTCAATAAGGTCATGGTATGTTGTAGCAAATGATCTACAGTCACCCTGTCTGCTGGTGACATGTTATCATACCACGATCGCATACCCAATGCCACCAATGATGGTGGGGTATGATCTATACTGACTAATCGTCAAGAAGACATCATATGGGGTCGTGTCATAAGACCATCCAGGGGTCAATGCCGAATATCTCTAGACATACATATATATGCATAACATGATACATGCATAACAGATAATGGATGGCAATATGATATAGGGAATGGAAAAACTGTGCATACATTCCTAAGTATATCATCATCTAATACATCATCTTTGTACAACTACAAATACAGAGAAATGGGGCACTGACGCCCTACTACTAACAGAGGCCTATCAAAAGATATAACGAGAATACACATCAGAAGAAGACCAAGGTGTCGATGTCCACATCATTAATCCTGTCCACCTGATGTAACTCCTCCTGAGTCACTGGATCTCTATCAACAGGGATGTCAGGCCTATACAAAGGAGGATCTGCGCCGGCAAAACCGAATGGGTCATCTGAAGGGCCAGCGCCTGAGCTGGAGGGAACAAATGAATCCGCCTCTGCTGGATCTCTGCCCAAATGCTGGATAAATATATGTGCCTGGTCCAACTGCTGGGTCAAACTATCAATCTGGGTCATATGAATCGGATCTCGGACGCAAGCTACTGGAACGTCTCCTGGGTACATGAACCCTCTGACAATGCAAACCCGTCAACCCCCAACAATGGGAAATCAGTGACGGGTGACTGTGATCCAGGCCAATGATGCCTGGCAGGAGGCAAAATCGGCATATGGATCTCCCCTGTGGTGCTCCTAATAGCACGCTCTCCTAAATAGAGCTCCCAGCCTCCATCTGTGAAGAGAGGAACTCTCCTGGTGGAAATCAAGTACTCGACTCCAGTCGGGTATCCATTCTCAAAGCCGATGGTCAGGTGTTCCCCTGAATAGGGAATCTATGTGATGGTGTCAGCTGTCAGCAACTCCAGCTGCATACGGTAGTGAGTGAAGCCCTCAGCTACAGGGACCTCCGACAAAATAGAATGGTGCCATCATCGTCCTCGTGGATATGTATCTAAACCTAACACACTCACAGGATACAAGCACGGGAAATGACAACACAATGGAAAAATATATGCTATCAGTAAACATTTTTAACCTCTAAATGGGAAATGACAAGAGAAATACTCACTAGCAGAGATGGATAAAAGCCTAGCCAAGCTTCGGTCAAACCCTGTGAGTGCATATGCATGCCCCTGAGGAAATAGGCAAAGCTATAGGAACCCCAATCATACTCTCCAATACGGTCCACATCACGTGTGGCGATCGAAAAAGAAAAGACACCAGAGAAGAGTTATACTGCTATGAAGCGACTGAATGATCATCGAGAACAATCGCCATGGAACGCGAGCGATACGATTCTCGACATCATCAGGCATGGGCTCACTCAAAAGCCCGCTCATAGCATCTACGCTCAAAGGACTTGAACGGACAGCCCTGCCTTTGAGCTCCTCCGTCGGAACTCCTAACAAGGATCTGACGGCAGTGGGGGTAATATTCGTCGTGTAAGGCACTGGCTCCCCTCTAAACTCCATACCTATGATAAATCACCAATCCATAGGTGTCATCATCACCTCACAATCCAGCAGATGGAGTGACTAAGTCTGATGAAACTATGGCTCAGACAATGCCCTGAGGTAACCCCAGGGATAACGACGGGGAAGGATGGAGAAGAATGCCCCGAATCCCTACTCATTCACTACCGCTCTATAGTCAGGATGAAGCGCCTGGTACATGGAGTGAATGCTGAACCAATTCCCTCGAGGCTGTGTAAAAGCCGGAACCTGCATGAAATGCAGATCAACATCAAAAACACTTTGGTCCTCATCAATAAGAAAGAAGGAAGATCAAAGTCTAATGCCATACCTCGTTAGCATGTTAATACATCGATGGATGTCTGCTCAAATCACCCAGCAGCTCTAGGTTTGCCACCTGAATACTCGGGAGCTCCCTACGAGGGACATGTGCAGCAGGAGCGGGATCCTCAATCGGAATATCTGCCTCCTCGTCCTCGACGTCTGGTACATCTACCCGGACAAGACGAATCACGACCTCCACCAACCGACGAGGTTGTCAGACAAAACGGGGATGAGGCACTTCAGAAGCCCTCCGCCGTACGCCAAAAGTGGTCCTGTGGGAACTGCTCGGCTGATCCGGATCCATAAATATTTGGATAACAAGTCTCCAAATCACCTCAAAAAGGGTGTGGTATTTGCTTACCTAGAACTTTCTAAAGAGCATTTATGACTATATGCATTCATGCATTTACTTTAACATAAAATAGAGTTAAAATGAATGACTACCCAATGCCTACGTTTGAAATTTTTTTGACATAGTCCCCTTTGAAAATAGAACTATCCACATGCACATAGGCATGTCTAGGTGGCCATTCAGTAGCACACCTACTCCAAAGTCATATACATAATATATGCATTAAAAATCAAAATCATACATGCATAAGGTTAACCTCAATATCAGGAGTACTTTGCCTTTCTACCTTTGCTCATTGGACCTCAAATAGGACAAAAAATAGCAGAAAAGGTGCCAATTTGACTGTCTCAAAAGTTAAAATTTTCACATCGTTATGTTCAGCATGGTTTAATACTAACATTTACTATGTTGAATATTTTTTATCAAGTCATTTGTGCATATATAATCACTACTATGTGTTTAGATGCATTTCATCCTATAACTCGAAATCCAACGGATAAAAACTGGAAAAAATACATGCATACGTTATCAGGATAGTGTAGAACACTTGTACGGTGATATAATTAGCAGAAAATAGCCCGAACTGAGCAGATCTAAAGGAAGCTCACGGATTTCTCTTCGCGTGACAAGTTGAAAATGACTTGTGAGACCAACCTGCTGGATTTTATCATCCACGGTTGGCCGCAGGCTCACCTGCGGCTGCAGCAGGTGCACTAGCGGCACCCCTATATGGGTCCCACCCCTCCGGCTTAGTCCAGTTCGAGTTGCAAAGGAGTTTTTGTGGACTAAAAAGGTCAAATCGGGAATAAAAACGCCACGCGATTGAGAAAAATAGCATACAATCTTGGCCTTCTCAGATGAAACTTTGAGTCTGTACATCGCTCATTGGTAGTCACCCGTACATGAGGTATACTCTGCTAATGATTTCATTTGTCATGAATCACATCCGGCAATACCTTCTACAGGTCTGATGCCGCCAACTTCGGGTCGTTACCCTAAATGAGTCCCCGACGGGGGTTACAACGTATGTCCCCGACGGGGGTTACAACGTGAGTCCCCGATGGGGGTTACAACGTGAAGCCCCGACAAGGGATTACAACGCGAATTCAAGCCATTGACACACACATCAATGAAGGTCAAACAGCCTTGACGTTATCTCAACCAATAGCAATTAAACCTATCAGAGCTCTAGAGCTATTCGAGGATTTCACGCTCGATTGCTCATATTCCCCAGCGGATCTCTGGCGGGGGTCACAACGCAATGTTCCATTGATTCACGCATCAACGAAGGTCAAGCAACCTTTACAATTTACCCACAGAATCTCAGCAATTGATTCACACGTCAGCGAAGGTCAAACAGCCTTGACAGTATATCCCACAGGATTTTTTTTCAACTGTTGATTCACATGTCGGTGAAGTACACGTCAACGAAGGTTAGGCATCCCTGACAGCATTTGTTGTTGGCAGTAAATCCAACAGAATCTTGACATGTCCTGGCGATACCAATCAGGAAAGGTCAATGTTACCAAAGAGGATAGATGATGGAATATGTTATACAAATCCTCAAATAGACCAAGCTTTATCCCCACAGATCTCTGGCACATAAGAGGTACCTCTTCAGGATCAAGTCGTTATCAAGAACACATGAATTTGGTGATAACTCTAACATCAAACATCCTAACAGATTCGGCTTGCACGTCAAATCTGGTCAGCATTGCCTATCCCCAGTTGAAGCACCTAGGATCCAGCAATCATCCCCAGCATGTTGGGCTACAACCCCGCACACATGCATCATACATTTGTATCATTTTACTGCCCATAGTACCACATTTGTCTTCTTACGTTCAAGTGTCTAGGATTCTTTATCCTACCCATGCATCGCCATGCATGAGTATGATAAAGAGGGCCATCTATAGACACTCGAAATTTTCTATACCACTGTCACTAACATTGTAGGAGGACAGATTCGTCTTTTAAGAGGGAACCCTGAAAGATAATCCATACCAGATACTTCCGGAAGCTCAACATCAACCCCAGAGCCCACTCTTGGAGTAACAGTTCCAACCTCCGATATAACCCCGAGGCATGCAGATCCAATACCGAAACACACACACCGGAGAAGACCGATTAATCTCGGAGATAACCCCGAGGTATCCAGTCTCAGTCCCAACCATGGGAATAGCCACAAACCTTGGTGATAACCCCAAGGAATGCAGTTTCGGCGATAACTCCAGAAATTCTTGTTTCAAATGCGAACAGCTTCAATCTCGGCGCTCACAACGAGATACACTGTACCAACTTGGCGATAACATCGGGAAGACATGCACAACTCAAAGATGACAATGAGGACCTTCAACAAAATATAGCAATCCAATCTCAAATGAAGCTCGAGCAACGCGTCTCATTTATCAATTGATCCGTGATAATAACCCGGTGAGGCAACATCGTCATCTAGCCAACGTAATGCCACGCCACATCCTCTCAACGTCTCTATGCAACAGTGTCCCACAAGACTAACCAATCCCGAGTGACTATTGTGCGGGGTAACGGATGAAAGTTGAAGCTTGAAGACCGGAGGGCATCGTCCCATCTTCAATGACTTCGTACAAACTCTAATCCTATGCCATCGTACAACTCTCGACAACAACGGTCCAAAATAGGTCCTGTATATCTCAAACGGATGCTCGGATTTCACTTCTTAAAGTTCGAGTGGACATTACGATTACTGCGTGCGCATTTTGAGACGACCCGACCAAAAACTCTGCCCACCCGGGTTTCCTCCTGGTACACTGCTGGCTCAAATAGTAGGTACACTACCAGACTAAATTGCCTATAAATAGAGGGCTTGGGCAGCCCATTTTGAAAGAGAAAACGACGAGGAAGCCCTGCCCAATTTGCTCTGCACTCACCCCATGCAGTGTACTTTCCCATTTTAAACACATGTGAGCTCATATATAGCCCTTTTGTACCTACAAAAGCCAGTGTTTACACACTTTAAAGATATAGAAGTCTTCTTTGGCAGTCAATTGTAAGCCTTCTCACACACTTTAGAGTCTTTCTCTTCATCTCTGCACACGCCCTTCTTCACGTTTAGAGTCGTGTTGCGCGCATTTGCCCGGACTTTGGTCTGTGGTTTTATTTCAGTTTGTATATATATATATATATATATATATATTATATCTGGACTAACATTATCGAGTTATGCCTCGATTGAGCCTAGACTTCGGTCTGTAGCGTTTATTTGCTTTTCTATATATATATATATATATATATATATATATATATATATGAATTGTGGGTCGAACTTTGTTCGATGAGTCTAGACTTTGGTCTGGAGCGTTTACTACTTTAATATATATATACTTATATATATTAACTGTGTGTCGAACTCTGTTCAATGAGCCTGGGTTTTACATCCGGTGCGTTTACTCTGCTTTTGTATATATATATATATATTTACATATATATGAACTGTTGTCGAACTTTGTTCGATGAGCCTGGATTTTACATCCGGTGCATTTTTTACTTTTGTATATATATATATATTTGTCCTGCCTGGAGTTTCCTTCGTGGAAGTTGATCACTTTTACAGCTTTATTTACATTTCGTTCCGCCTGGAGTTTCCTTCATGGTGGTTGACCGTATTTACAGCTTTATTTACATTTCGTCCCGCCTGGAGTTTCCTCCGTTGTGGTGATAGCTTTTACAGCTTTATTTACATTTCTGATCCCCCATGGAGGTGCTTCGTGGTTGGTCATCATGTTTGTATATATATATTTATAGCTTTTATATATATACCTGCTTACTGCTTTCATATAAATTGCGTTATCATGTGCGCCTAGGAATCATGTGATCACAGATTCAGTCTATTGGATCTAGATTCGGTTCCTGTGATGGACATTTTCAGCTGTAAGCAGCTTGTAAATTATTCTATGGTGTCTAAATTTCCTCAGATGGTTCTCATACCCACGAGGAAGTTGGCATTATTTTGTACATTATTTCCGTACGAATGCCTCGCATCTGTAAAATAAAATCAATCAAGCCGAACACTTAATAAAGTGGGAGTGTAAAAGGTCTCAATTACTATTGAGCATCAGGGTTTGAAAAACCTCTTTTATAAAACATCACTGCCATATCTTGCTAAAACTGAATTTTTACATAAATTCAAACCCTGTGTATATAGGTGCGAACGAGGCCTCACACTACTTCCAAATAACAGCACATTGACCCACACACACACATTCAGATAATAGTTTCTTGAAAAGAGGCGGTCACCGTGGTAACACGGATGTCGGGGGGTGCCTAACACCTTCCCTCTGCATAACCAAGTTCCCGGACCCTAATGAATATCGGTTTCACCGACCTGTTTAGTAGTGTCACATCACTGTGTCAATGTGCAAACATTTTCTTAGTTGTTTTGGTACAACCATTTAAAAAACCAACTGGCAACTCTTAACAGTCCATCGTCGACATTATACATATCGGACCTTTTTCACTTATTTTTTTTAAACAAATCTCACCTAAAATGAGAACACCAAAGAACAAGTAACGGAAAGGGACATCTAAAAATCTCGACGTCGACACTAGCCTTAGGAGAAAATAAGACGTGAACGTATAAAATAAACTGATATGGCTTAAATTCGCACGTTCTCTTTCAGTTAACAAAAACAAAAGACGTCAGTTGAGAAAAACCAAAGGCCACAAGGCCTTGTTTGGCTAAACACCTATTTCCCAAACAAAATTATTATTATATTATTTATATTATATAGTTACTTGTCACACCCTAATTTAGTTAACCTAGATAACTTTAGTTTAAAAATCTTATTATCATTAGATATATAATTAATAAATAATTATATATCTAATTTAATTAATAAATTAGAAACATCACTTTATTTAATTTATTTATTTCCATTAAATTAAATAATTCATTTAGTTTAATTATTCTCTTAAATATTAAATAATTGATTTAATTTAATTATTTCCTTAAATTAAATCCCTCAATAAAATTATCACTATTCAATTTAATTACTAAATTAATTCACCACAATTATAAATTATTTATTTTCCTTAATAAATAAATTATTTAAACTATTTATTTAATTTAATAAATATTTAAATTAAATTACAAATTTCTCGATCGTTAAAGAATGGATTAAGGCATCCATCGAAACTAAACAATAAAAGACATTATGTGTTAATAACTTATGTGCTCGCGAGTATCAATAAGGTTAAGTAAAACTTAAAATATTTTGTTGTCAGGATGTCTGATGAAGGAGGATCCAGTCCAGCTAGGGAGGTGATACCCCATATACCTAGAGATGGCGAACCCCAGGATATTAACGTTGTGCCGGAACAATTGATTCAGGAGGATGAGCATGTGACTGATCCCGAGGAGGATAACTCTGAGGAGATAGAGGATGAGGATGAGGAAGAGGATCCTGTGGAGTTTCCACCAACTCCATATCGGCTGAGATGTATGATTCTTTGTACGACCATAACATAGAGTTACAGGATTGTGACACCCCCAAATCCCGGTACTTCATTATCTCAAGATTTGGTGTTTACTTAATCAAAACATTCATATCTAACTACCCAATCATAATATAATTGAATAATAAAACCTCCCCATACATGGTTACATTAATAAAAACATTATCTCCCAGGTTATCTAACCTTTAATTACAATCATTCAAATGCGGAAATTAAATAAATGCTTCATTACATCAATCAAATTAAAGTCTGATAAATAACTGTCAACATATTACAAGTCTTTAAAACTTGTTCATCTTCCCCTTGCCCTTACTGGTGCTAGGTACATCTACCTTCTCATCCTTAGCTGTAATGGTTGTATAAGCAAGAGTAAGCAACCAAAGCTCACTTTAAATTAGAATGAATAACTTTACAACATTTGCCAAATAATAGGCTTAATAGAACTGAATGATATGTTCTGTTAACATTCTGAAATATACTACTGAGGGTCTAATGACAACGAACCATGTCCATAGTTATAAGTAATCTTTTAACTTTAACTTTAATAGTCATATGACTATAAGGACTCCACGTACTTAGGGGGATCATCCCTTCGTACAATGTATTGTGCACAACCAATTCAATGTTAAGCGTAAACCCCTAATAATAAGGTTGTTCATCTCAGTATTTAGAATACAAGTCCGCACCAAAGTAAGTTTGGTTTGGATACACTTCAAAGTAATTTGGAATTCAACGGACATCAACTAAGGATTAGTTGAGTAAAAGGTAACAGTACTATGTTATGGAATAATCATAACTGAATAAACATTGCATTCTAAGTTCATGCTTTAGGAATAATCTAATAGCATAAGTGTTTAATAACTATCACATACCTTTCTTGAACAATATTAAGCCAATGTCATTTAGAATTGAACACTAAACATGCATAATGATTACCAATTTGAATAATAATAACTATTCAACAACAGTATATTGGATTAAATAAACTTACATGCTATTTGACAAGTTAAATACAAGAATAACTTGCTTAACATAAAACTAAGGTTTAGAGAACTTGCATCATCATGAACAAACTAGATACAAGAGCTTGTAAATTTGCAGTTTAAATAAGACAAGTAAACTTGCATAACAATAAACAAACTAACTCAACGAAAGTGTAGAGTTAGAAAACTTGCTCAATTGTAAAAGTAGAATTAGAGAACATGGTCAATATAAAAAGATAGGTTTAGAAACTTGCCTCGAGCGTAAGCTATAATATTAAACTCACGTTCACCTACATATAGGTTTAGAACCATAATCTATTAGATATACTAACATTCACGTTCCAACATAACACGCATTTCTAGTTAGACTTATTATTTTAGCACAAGTCTTAAGATACCATGCAAAAATCAGAAACTACAAGTGTTAACCTTCACAACACATGTTTACTATTCATCATGCTCACTACGTTCTAATATATCACGTTCATCACTTACTAATCATTCAAACTTTGAATCTACTAACCACATAGCATGATTCTGTTTTAGCTATATTATTACATGTTTATTATACTAACATATCACTAGACCAACGTACGTCGCTATCCTCGAAATCTAGCAGTGAGATCTACTTTACTTTATATCGCAGTATATGCATGCACACACTCAATTAATAACAAGAATCAAGGCTTGCTGACTACTGCAATTTTAGCCTTGTCACCTGGCATGAGCAATATGATGGGTCCACTACAATTTCAGGCGACCTTAACACGTAAAATAAATATACAACTATCATAAACATGATTGCTAACATATTCAACCACTTAGCACAATTTAACAACACTTCTAACTATTTTAATTTCTGAAAATTCATATTTTCATACTAGAACTCCATTTTTGACATCTCTTGCAAACATCATCACTATAATCTCTATACTTGGCCAAATTGCTTCGTTGAAATTACGTTGTGCTCTTTTCTTAATGAACTAACATATATAAGACTCAATTTATAGTTTAACATATGAATTGATCATCAAAATTTGTACTTACATAAGCCATATGAAAAATACATACACTGACATTATTTTCTTCCTACTGTCAAACGAAATTAACATACAATTCTGATTTAAACACAAATTCTAACCATCAAAAACTCATTCAACTACAAGTACTCAGTTGTATAATCGTTAACTTAGAATTTTGAATTCATAGAACATGAACAACACTATGCCATGATGCACATAAACATATATATACATATATATATATATATATATATATATATATATATATATATACACACACACACAATTCTAAGGTTATGTAAAAATACCTTTAATTTACTTGCAATCCTTACTATCACCACTGATAATCACTATGAAATCCTCAGGTTTCCTCTCAATTCTCTCTAAATGTTCTTTTCTCTTTTCTCAGCAACTAAAATGCATAAAAAGAAATTAACCTGATAGCTATAATGCGTAAAACTCAACTGATAGACATAATAATACGTATACTTATTACAATATTAGTTACACATAAAATATAACGTATATGTTATAAATTTATTTTATATTTTAATTATTTTATTTTATTTATATAATTTAAAATTAAAAAGGAAATCCAAAAGCCATAGGGCTTTGTTTGGCAAATCATTTAAAATTAAAGAGTTTATTTCCTTAAGCATTGTTTGGGTAAAACTAGATTAAAACTACTTTAATTTATTTTAATAACTCCTTATACTATAGATATTTCATATTTAATTTAATTAATTTAAATAATAATTAATTAAATAAATTATTTAATCACATAACTCACTTCAAATAATTAACCATCAAATTGAAATATCAATATAATAATAATTTCCTTAACTCATTAATTATTTATTTAACAAATAATTAACCAAATAAAATCAAATCAATTAAAAAAATATTTATTCAACGATAAACACATCCATTAAATATTTATATATAATTCAATAAATATTTAATATTACAATTAAAAAATCTTGAATGTTACATCATTCACTCCTTAAAAGGATTCTGTCCTCAGAATCATAATTCAAACAATAAATCATCACATTCTTCCCTTCTTACAAAGATTTTGTCCCCAGAATAGAAGACACGGATTAAACAAATAACTCAGGATAATTCTTCATCATTTCAGCTTCGAGTTCTCACGTTGCCTCTTCGACATTGTGGTTTCTCCATATCACCTTCACAGAAGGTATCACTTTATTTCTGAGCACTTGTTATTTCCTGTCGACTATCTGGATAGGAATCTCTTCATAAGACAAATCTTTATCGAATTGCAATGGTTCGTACTCGATCACGTGCTTGTAATCGGGTTTATACGGTCGTAACACCAAAATGTGAAAAACATTATGAATGTTTTCCAACTTTGGAGCTAGAGCTACCTCATAAGCCACTTCCCCCACTCTTCATAGTATCTCGAAAGGTCCAATAATTCTTGGGCTGATCTTTCCTTTCTTGCCAAAACGAATTTTCCCCTTCTAAGGAGAAACGTTTAGGAAAACGAAAGTTACTACTTCAAATTCGCGCTTCTACCTGTGTTGATCGGCATACTTTTTCTGTATGTCTTGGGCTGCTACCAATCTTGTCTTGACGAGTTTGACAAGCTCAGCAGTTTGTTGTACCAGTTCTGGTCCTAACAGTTGGCGTTCACCGACTTCATCCTAGCACAGTGGAGTTCTGCACTTTCTGCCGTATAATGCCTTGTAAGGCGGCATGCCGATGCTCGCGTGGTAACTGTTGTTGTAGGCAAATTCCACCAACGGTACATGTTCTTCCCAGCTCCCTTTGAAATCCATGATGCATGCTCTCAGCATATCTTCCAACGTTTGGATTGTTCGTTCATTTTGCCTGTCTGTTTGTGGATGGTATGATGTACTCAATCGCAATTGTGTTCCCATACATTATTGTAGTCTCTTCTAGAATTTTGACGTAAATCGCAAATCTCTATCTGACACAATTAACACTGGCACTCCATGCCTTGAAATGATCTCTTTAACGTACAACCTTTCCAATTGATCAAGATTGAACATAATCTTGATTGGTAAAAAGTGTGTTGATTTTGTCAGTATGTCCACTATCACGCAAGTCGCATCACATCCTCTTTGAGTAGTTGGAAGACCCACCACAAAATCCATTGTGATGTGTTCCCACTTCCATTCCGGTATTTCTAACGGTTGAAGTAATCCGCTTGGTCTTTGATGCTCGGCCGTGACTCTTTGACATGTCAAGCATTTCGCCACGCATTTAGCAACGTCTCTTTTCATGTTCGACCACCAAAAATGCCGTCGTAAATCTTGATACATCTTCGTACTTCCTGGATGAATCGAATATCTTGTGTTGTGTGCTTCGGTCAAGATTTCGTCTTTAAGCTCTGGTACTGCTGGAACCCAAATTCTTTCCTCGACCCGTAGTAGTCCTTCGGTATCGATCTTGTATTTTACATCACTACCCTCACCCACTTTCTCTTTGATCGTTTTGCATTCTTTATCTTGTAGTTGAGCATTCTTCACTTTGTCCACCAAAGTTGGACTAGCTTCTATCTGGTATAATCGTTCATCGGTTTCTTTTGGAAATTTTATTTCCAACTCTAGCATTGCCATTTTTGAAATAAGCTCTTCCTGGTTGGTTAACAACATCAATTTTTCCTGAACTTTTCTGCTTAAAGCATCTGCAACCACATTTGCTTTGCTCGGGTGATAAAAGATCTCACAATCGTAATCTTTTATCAATTCCATCCATCTTCTTTGACATATGTTTAGGTCCTTTTTTGTGAAAATATACTTCAGACTTTTATGGTATGTGTAGATCTCACATTTTTCTCCATAGAGATAGTGTCTCCATATCTTCAGAGCAAATACTACTGCAGCCAATTCCAAATCATGAGTCGGATAACCATTCTAATAATCCTTCAGTTGTCTTGATGCATACGTAATAACTTTTTCGTTCTGCATAAGAACACAACCCAACCCAACCCTTTATATGAGGCATCACTAAACACCACAAAGTTTCATGTACTATCTGGTAATGACAACACAGGTGCCACACTTAATTTCTTCTTCAAATCTTGAAAACTCTCTTCACACTTCTCCGTCCAAACAAATTTTACCGCTTTCCTTGTCAAATTTGTTAGCGGAGTGGCTATCTTAGTAAAATCTTGAATAAATCTTCTATAATAACCAGCCAGTCCCAAGAAACTCCTCACTTTTGACGGTGTTCTTGGTTGTTCCCAATTAATTACAGCTTCCACTTTTGATGGATCCACTGAAATCCCATCTTTGTCAATCACGTGCCCGAGAAATTGTACACGATCTAGCCAAAATTCGCACTTAAGAATTTCGCGTATAACTTTTCCTTTCTTAGTGTTTCCAATGTCAAACGTAAATGTTCCACGTGTTCTTCTTGAGTTTTGGAATACACCAGAATGTCGTCGATGAATACCACTACAAACTTGTCTAACAATGGTTCAAACACCTTGTTCATCAAATCCATGAATGCAGCAGGGGAATTGGTCAAACCAAAAGACATCACCAGAAACTCATAATGTCCATATCGAGTTCTGAATGCCGTTCTAGGTATATCCTCCTTCCTTACTTTCAATTGGTGATACCCACTTCTCAAATCTATTTTCGAGAAGTATTTAGCACCCTTCAACTGATCAAACAAGTCACCTATTCTTGGTAATGGATATTTGTTTTTAATAGTGACTTTGTTCAATTCTCTATAATTAATGCAAAGACGCATCGACCCATCCTTCTTCTTCACGAATAACACTGGTGCTCCCCACAGTGATACACTCGGTTGAATATACTTCTTATCCAGCAGTTCTTGCAATTGTACCATCAGTTCTTTCATTTCTACCGGAGCCATTCTGTACGGGTCCTTCGATATCGGTCTTTGTTTCGCCATTAAGTCGATCACGAACTCAATTTCTCTGTCGGTGAAGTCCCGGAAAATCCTCTGAAACACATCCTCAAATTCCCTCACCACTGGTATCTCTTCTAGTTTCACACTCTTCTTCTGAGTATTGACTATGTAAGCTAAATAGCCCACACAGCCTTGACTTAACAATTTCTTAGCCTGCATAATCGTCAGACATTTCATTTGTCTAGGTGACTTGCTACCAAAGAATATTACCTTTAACAGAGTCATAAGGTTTACACTTTTCTTTTGGCAATCGATTACCGCTCCATATTTGAACAACCAATCCATTCCCAAAATAATATCAAACTCTCCAAGTCTAATTGGAATCAAATCTACCATCAATATATTCTTCTTAATGTTCACCCTATAGTTCTTATATACGAATCTAACGGGGATTACTTCCTTATTTGCAATTTCTATGTTCAAAGGGAAATTCAGTTCTTCACTAGGCATTCCTAACCTCGTAGCAAATTTATCAGATATAAATGAGCAAGTACCACCCGAATCAAATAATACATAAACATTTATATCATTGATTGGGATAATACATGACACCACATCTTTTAATTGCACAACATCTTGCACAGTCATGTTGAAGGTTCTGGATGTGGGTTTGTTTGATGTTGTAGGTCCAACAATAGCCCATGTACCTCTATTGCTTCTGGTTGTCTCTCCAGCCTTCTTCTTAGGGCATTCACAAGCAATGTGATCCTTTGATCCTCACATGAAGCACACGTTCTTCTTAGGTTGAGTTCAATTTGGGGTGATGTGACCCTCCTGACCATAATTGAAGCATATTCGTTCCCCATCAAGCACGCACCCTTATGAAACTTCCTGCATGTAACACATGCTTCAAACTTCTTATTTTGCTGGTTACCCTGCTGGTTTCCAGTACCCACGCTTCCATTCCACTTAATCTTCAAATTGTTGTTGTTATTGTTGTTTCCACCACTACCACCTCCATTCTTAATCTCCACCTCATTCTTCTTCTTCTTCTTCTTCTTCTTCTTCTGTTCCTGATTGAACTTTGTCACTGCCTCGCCTCCACCTTCAGCGAGTATTTCTTTCTCCATCACTGCTGCGAAAGTCTTCAACTAGAACATGGAAACCCTATTATACAACCAGGGCTTCAGTCCCTATTCAAACCTCTTTGCCTTACATTCGTCCGTGCTGACTTGAGAAGGCGTAAACCTTGCCAACTCGTTGAATTTAGCGGCATACTCAGATACAGTCATCGTTCCTTTCTTTAGTTCCAAAAATTGCACTTCTAGCTGACTGTTCGAACTCTCTAGGAAATAGGTTTCGAAGAATATTTCCTTAAACCTATCCTAGGTCATCACCCTTGGCCCTTCAAGAATTTTATTGGCCTGCCACTGATAAGTGGATTTTATATCCATGAATCGATGTTCATTTCAAGCTTAATTCGTTGTTACTTCCTTATTTTTGTGTTCGTTTTCACTCGTTTCATGTTCTTTTATGTGCAAGGTAGTTATCATGGCAAGTGGTTAAGAAAGGAGGTCTTTTGGAGCAAGTTTGGCAAAATACATGAAATGGAAAAAATTCTTTAGCAGTGTACTAGCCCGTCGGGGTGGGCATGTTTTGCCTTGTACCCTCAGCCGGGGCGGGGGTGCCGAATTTTGGAGTCTCCTGTTGCTTGTTGAACTCTGCTGCCACATGGATTTGAGACTTGGTATGGCGTAGGGACTCTGTTTGATAAAGGTTTTTGGCTGGGACAGTATGGGATTGATATATTACTCAACTAACAACAAATCAAAGACACAGAAGGCATATTACGAAGATTATTTCTAGAAATTGATAGCAAGCTTTGGAGGAGTATTTTGAAGAGAATTTCCCGACGTTTGCCGATTAAGGCTACATGAAGTGTGGTTTCGCATTATTCTTCATCTTAGTTTTATATTTGTAATTGGAAGGATGTTTCCTTGGAATTATTCAGTTTTTATTTCATTCATTATGAACTAATTCGCTTATTAGGCTTATGGTGGATCCTTAGGTGAAACAATGATTTTGTAGTTTTGATTTCCAGTTCAATAAAGTATTTTCAGTTTATCTACATTAATTTGAGCGTGAATTTATGAATTGCTTGATCAACAATTCTTTGTAGATTTGTATGAAATCGAGAGAGGATATTCAAATCTAGAGTTAGTTAATATAGCATGTGTTCATGAATTTTGTGAATAGCAGAATCTTGATTTATGTTAAGGTAGAGATATGCTTGACATCGCATGTAATCGGATAGAGAACTTAATCTTAAACCTTCTTTAATTTCAGTTCACATAGAGATATAGTGAGTTGGTTGATTAAGGTGATTAACTTGTTTATATCTAAATTGTGGATTTAAGTTAATACGATATTAGTGCATCGAGAGGTGGCTAGTACTACATTCGCGTTCTTGATTAATAAACTGGGATAGTGAATTGAATTGGAATAAAGGTGTAGAAATCAGAGTGAAGCTTATGGTGAAATCATAAGTCTAATTCTCCATCAATTGTTTGAAATTCCGGATTTCAATATTTGTGGTTGTTTTGTGATAGTTTATTATTTATTAATTTAGTTTCTATAATTTTAAACCATTGAATTGAATAGTTTAATAGAATTAGGATTAATAGGAAATTGATAATTATGAAGTTAAATTTCTTGCTAATTTGTCTCCGTGGGAAAGATACTTTATTCATTACTATATTACTTGTTGACCACATATACTTGCGTGTTTTGCGTATATAGATTTTACCCAACAAGTTTTTGGCGCCGTTGCTGGGGACTTTAGTATAGATTTTATTATTTTTGCAATATCAGTTTAATTAGTCCAGTTTTACTTATACACTTTTTGTTTTGTTTTGTTCTTCTTATTTCAGGTTTTTGACATTGGTTTATTCAAACTCGATCCAAAAATCCAGAATTGCTTCCTTTTGAGGACGACATTGAGAGAAGGTTTCAGAGGTTAAGTAAGTGGATCAATGAAACAAGGGACAAATTCGAAAACTCTGATAAGGAAGAAGCAATGGCTGCCTAAGACAAGAAAGCGTTGAGGGATTTTGCAACAACTAAGGTGACTAAGATGTAGTCAAGTATGACCAGGACTGCAATCGCTGCGAATACTTTTGAAATCAAGCCTAGGACAATTCAAATGATGCAGAATTCAGTGCAGTTTGGGGGAATGGCAAATGACGATCCTAACGAGCATTTAATCAGTTTTTTGGAAATCTGCGACACTTTCAAGTAAAATGGGGTGTCAGATGAGGTAGTTAGACTTCGCTTGTTCCCATTCACTCTACAGGACAAGGTGAAGAGTTGGTTACACTCTCTACCAGCGGGTTCGATAACGACATGGGAGGACCTGGCTCAGAAATTCCTAGCAAAATTCTTCCCGCCAGCGAAAATTACAAAGATGAGGAACGAAATTACCATGTTTGATCAGCAATATGGGGAGTCACTGTATGAGGCATGGGAGAGATACAAAGAATTGCTCAGAAAATGCCCACATCATGGATTGCCCAAATGGTTACAGATGAATACATTTTACAATGCACTACATTGGAATCTCATAACGAGTATTGATGTCGCATCGGGGGGGAGCGTTTATGGCAAAGACTTATGAGGAGGCATACCAGTTGATAGAGACTATGGTTGCTAATAACTACCAGTGGCCCACGACAAGAATTCCATAACCTACAGTCGTTGGAGTGGTAGAGGTAGATGGAGTGACGGCAATAACATCGCAGATTTCAGCACTCTAAAAAGTTTAATGCTTGGTCAGGGGGAAAGACACAACAAGTTGCAGTTATTTGTGAATTGTGCGCGGGGGAACATTCTATGGATCAATGCCCAATTAACCCAGAATCAGTACAGTTCATGAGTAGCTTCAATCGAATTCCATAGAATACATACCAAAATACATATAATCAGGGAAATAGGAATCACCCTAATCAGTCGTGGAACAATAGTTAGAATCAACAAGTGCCACGACCATCGTATCCCCCAGGATTTCAGAATTAGCAACAAACAGTTCAACATCAAGAGAGGAAATTAGATTTAGAGGAATTGATATCAAGCTATATAACGAGTAATGAGGTAGCAATGAAGAATCAAGCAATGGCAATGAAAGCACAAGAAATAGCCATCAAGAATTTAGAGAATCAGATGGGACTGATAACGTCTTCTTTGAACAACAGACCACAAGGGACTCTAACGAGTGACACCGAAAGAAATCCAAAGGGAAATCATGAACAGTGTAACGCAATCACACTCAGGAGTGGTAAGGAGTTGGGTTCTAATTATGGTGAGAAAACTAGTACAAGAGACGAAGATGAGGATACAAGGAATGACTTCAACACGAAATCTACAGAGACAGCGGTGGAAAAAGGAAAGAAAGACAAACTAATTTCAGTTACACCACCGGTACCTTTTTCTCGAAGGCCAGAAAGTGAAAAGTTGAAGAATCAGTTTTCAAGGTTCATGGATATATTCAAACAACTACATATCAATATTCCATTTGCCGAAGCACTGGAGCAGATGCCGAGTTACATTAAGTTCATGAAAGTCATTCTATCGAAGAAACGCAAACTCCAGGATTTCGAAATAGTGGCATTGACCGAAGAATGCAGTGCAATACTGCAGCAAAAGCTCCCTCCTAAGTTAAAAGATCCGAGGAGTTTCATAATCCCGTGTGCAATTAGAAATCAAGACTTGGGAAGAGCGCTATGCGATCTAGGAGCGAGTATTAATTTGATGCCACTATCCATTTATCGAAAGCTGGGATTAAAGGAAGCAAAACCGACCAACATTAATCTACAGCTTGCAGATAGATCACTAACATATCCACTAGGAATAGTTAAAGACGTATTGGTTAAGGTTGATTCATTGATTTTTTCGGCCGATTTCGTGGTACTAGACTTTGAGGAAGACAAGGGCATCCCCATTATTTTGGGACGACCATTTCTAGCGATAGGACGAACACTAATTGACGTACCTAACGGAGAACTAATAATAAAAGTGTTTGATCAAGTAGTAACGGTGAAGGTGTTTAAAGAAATCCCAATCCTGACTAATAAGGAAGAATGCGAGTTACTCGAAAATTCTACACGCGTCAGGTTCAGGGATTGCAAGGAGGATAATGGTCTTAGGTTATTAATTGAGGATAGAATTCCAAATTCACAACCTAACACTCAAGTGAACGGACAAGCAATATAACAGTGTTGGTGTTATGCGACAAATAGAAATTAGGCTGCGGATAGCCCAACCGATCCTGGATGAAACAGGGAGTAGTCAGGCTGAACAATTTAAAATCAAGTGCTAATTGGGAGGCAACCCAAACTTTCGTTTATTTTTCATATTTTCATTCATAATTGTTAGAATATAGTTTTTATTAAGTTATTTAGTAGGTATTATATAGTAAAAGTCTTGTTAATCTCTCAAGCATGCTCAAAGTTATCAACAATCGAATAACTTTCATGTTTCATGGCTTGCAGGATGGGAAAACGCAAATTCAGTGGCATAACATGAAGAAAAGAGGAGAAAAGTGGCCAACTTACAGTGGGCATGCCCGTCGGGGCGGGCTCAATTAGCCTTGTACCCCCCGCCGGGGCGGGGGTCCTTGAATCTGGGCATATTTATTCGGCAGTTACACCACTCCTCTCCCCCACTCTCTTTAAACCTCCATTACAACCACAACCTCCAACATCCTTACACCACTACTTCTCACCCACGAATTGTTACATCCATTCCAACCACTATTCCATTACTCATCCCCACAACTCCAACCCATTAATCTAATACTTCACCCAATCACCCCTTTAATACTATTTCTCTCCCCTACACCACCTCTATATAAACCCTACCACATATATTCCATCTCCATCTCCAAGAATACGAATTCAGCAAGATATTGGGGTAAAGTTAGAGCAATTGAGTGTAAGTCATATTTCTACTGGGTCTTCATCTTCTCTCACCAGAATTTTCATAGAAATCACCAAGTTTGGGGGGAGAAAAGACTATGCCCACCAAGTGCTTGTCAGTGGGTGTGAGTTAAGTTGGGGGAAAAATACTGTGATTAAGTCAATAGAGAGCAAATGGCTTCGCAACCCACATCGAAACGCCAAAGGGGAGAGAGTTTCAATCCAGCAGCGCAATTTCCATACCAGCAGCAGATGCCACTGTCGAGGTTTCCACCTAGCGACTCAGACGAAGAAGAACAACCACCACCTCCACAGACTTGGGCGATTGCAGGGAAGTCCTCTAGCACTTGATTTTGATTATTCATCCAATGAGGGCATTGTATTACTTAAGTTTGGGGGATTTAAATTCTTGTTTGCATGCATATGTAGTAGTTAGGGTTATTTTTGTTTGCATTCTAGTTTGTATAGTAGCTTAGGTTATTACATAGTAGTTTAGGTTATTTTTGTTATTGCATTATTTTCATTTTTGTTATTATCACATTTTGTTATAAAAAAATAATAATAAAAAAAATTAGTTAGATATTGTGTTTGCATATGTCCAACAGTGTTGCATTTCATGTTATTTGTGGGCCAATGATGAGATTGTGAATAAGTTAACCAATACAGTATTGATTATTAGAATTATAATATAATTTCTGTTATGAATCGAATCTTGCGCTTGTTTGAAACTGTTATAAAATGTTTAGCACCGAATAACATCTTTGTTGACTGGTCAGTTGAAATTGATACATAAATAGTTTGTAAAGGATAATACTAGGGTAAATGAGAGAACGACAATGATAGGAAGTTAAGGCGAAGATTAGGCAAGATCCTAAGTTTTGGGGATTATATGTGGGGTATATAAGCTTGTTATAAAAAAAAGAAAAAAAATGAAACAAGTTGAGTCTTGTGGTGGGTTGAGGAGAAATACTCCCCATAAACAAAAGTGTGAGATGGAGCGTAAAACGCACTCACCAATCATCTATCTTAAAAAAAGGGTAAAAGAGCAAAAAGCCCCTGTGAAAATAAAAAAATGAGATAAAAGAAGTATAAGTACCCTGCATGAACCCTTGAATTTGGTATTGCTTAGTTTTAGTTGGAATGTGCCTATGTATGGAATTTTAAGTTTGCACTGTATGATTCCTTCTAAGAAGTTGAGTATGTATTGAATTTGAGTCTGTATCAGTTATCATGGATGTTGAACACACACGCACATTATACCAGTGATGATGGTTTAAGATTTGAGAATTAATACGGAATTATGGATTGGTTTTGGTAATTCATATTGTGGAGTTGCTTTTTTTCTTTGAGGCTGATAAGATAATTTTGATTCTGCAATACTGTTAGATTCGAAGGCATATAGGTTATATCGTATTCATTCCATCTCATATCATTGCATTGCATAGCATGTAGTTGTTTTGTGCTAGAGGACTAGCACAGTTTAAGCTTGGGGGATTTTGATAAGTTGATTTTATATGCACGAATCAATGTTCATTTCAAGCTTAATTCGTTGTTAATTCCTTTTTTTCGTGTTCGTTTTCACTAGTTTCATGTTCTTTTATGTGCAAGGCGGTTATCATGGCAACTGGTGAAGAAAGGAGGTCTTTTGGAGCAAGTTTGGCAAAATACATGAAATGGAAAAAATTCTTTAGCGATTATATTAGCTGCCATGCATGCGCATGTTGTTTTTTTTACCCCTTCTAGCAAGGCGGTGGTGCCAATTTGGAGTCTCCTGTTGCTTGTTGAACTCTGCTGCCACATGGATTTGAGACTTGGTGTGGCGTAGGGACTCTGTTTGATAAAGGTTTTCGGCTGGGACACTATGGGATGGATATATTACTCAACTAACAACAAATCAAAGACACAGAAGGCATATTACGAAGATTATTTCTAGAAATTGATAGCAAGCTTTGTATGAGTATTTTGAAGAGAATTTCCCGACGATTGTAGATTAAGGCTTCGTGAAGGGTGGTTTCACATTATTCTTCATCTGAGTTTTATATTTGTAATTGGAAGGATGTTTCTTTGGAATTATTCAGTTTTTATTTCATTCATTATGAACTAATTCGTTTATTAGGCTTATGATGGATCCTAAGGTGAAACAATGATTTTGTAGCTTTGATTTCCGGTTCAAAAAAGTATTTTCAGTTTATCTATACTAATTTGAGCGTGAATTTATGAATTGCTTGATCAACAGTTCTTTGTGAATTTGTATGGAATCGAGAGAGGATATTCGAATCTAGACTTAGGTAATATAGCATGTGTTCATGAATTTTGTGAATAATAGAATCTTTATTTATGTTAAGGTAGAGATATCCTAACATCGCATGTAATCGGTTAGAGAACTTAATCTTAAACCTTCTTTAATTTCAGTT
This sequence comes from Panax ginseng, assembly GCA_020205605.1. Classification (NCBI taxonomy): domain Eukaryota; kingdom Viridiplantae; phylum Streptophyta; class Magnoliopsida; order Apiales; family Araliaceae; genus Panax; species Panax ginseng. The sequence continues at coordinate 83,795,655 of CM035145.1, forward strand.
CACATATAGATATAGTGAGTTGGTTGATTAAGGTGTTTAACTTATTTCTATCTAAATTGTGGATTTAAGTTAATACGGTATTAGTGCATCGAGAGGTGGCTAGTATTACATTTGTGTTCTTGATTAATAAACTCGGATAGAGAATTGAATTGGAATAAAGGTGTAGAAATCAGAGTGAAGCTTAGGGGGAAATCATAAGTCTAATTCTCCATCAATTATTTGAAATTCCGGATTTCGATATTTGTGGTTATTTTGTGATAGTTTATTATTTATTAATTTAGTTTCTATAATTTTAAACCATTGAATTGAATAGTTTAATAGAATTAAGATTATTAGGAAATTGATAATTGTGAAGTTAAATTTCTTGCTAATTTGTCTCCGTGGGAATGATACTTTATTCATTACTATATTACTTGTTGACCACGTATACTTGCGTGTTTTGCGTATATAGATTTTACCCAACAGCCACCAATAACTAGCTTCTGATTTCAACATGAATATTCTTAAAGTAGTCTTCTGATCATCCCCTACCCTAGCGACATCGAACACCTTTTCTATCTCCATAATCCAGGTTTGTGGATTGACTTGATTCATGGACCCACGGAATTCAGGTTGTCCAACCGCCTTGAAATCCTTAAACATTGTTCCTTGGTTCTGTGGTTGATTCTGCAATACTCCTGTCAGTAGCGTCACTAGTTGTTAAACGGGGTAAGCATCAACATTGTTGTTATTGGTTCCTTCAGCGGTTCTCTGTCATGGTGGTTGACGTCTGGGAGGCATTTTCTGTTTAAAAATACACTCATTAGATTATTATTCTACTCTTTTAAGTACGTTCTACTTACCTTACATCTCATAAAAGAAATAACCACATAATCACGTAACACTTTGAATAACAACTTTTATTTATTCATAATCTCTTTGAAAATATAAAACAATAGCATCACTATTATTTACATTACTTTTTTGAAGTACAAACGTTTCAGGACAACATCATCATCATATCCCATAGGTTACATAACACTTGGGATTTACAATTTATTTAACATTTATTAATCGTATAACAACTACGATGTTCTACTAAGATACTACTTAGCCTTACTACGTTCTTCCTCCATGATCCAGAAAATTGTTCTGCGATCTAATACGTATGATGGCAGCGTCTTGAACTAAATAGGATATCCCATGACCCGGTCTTGAGCTCGATTAATCATGGTGTTGAATACTTTATCCATCGTCATCCTCTTTGCTTGTGCGTCACTTGCTGCTATTCCGGTTCATTGAAGAGTTTCCTCGTAGGCGTCTTCAACTCTTGTTCTCTTAGTAGCTTCTTCCTTTAGTTTGTTCTTCAGTTCAACGATCACCTCAATCAGTTTTTCATTCTCTCCTTCTGTGTGTACTAGCTTCTCCTCGACATTAGTCAATCGTTCCTCACGATCCTGGATCTCGCCGTCTTTCTGTGTCATTGCAGTCTGTTGTTCAGCTACTATCTCTTGTAATTCCTCAACTGTATCCTTAAGTTCCACGCTACGTTCGTAGACTTCATCGTACATACGAGCAGCTATCGAGGTTAGTGGAGTCTCTTCCTCCTCGTCCTTGTCATCCTCATCCTCATGTGGTAACTCAACGGGATCCTCCTCATCCGTCTCCACGTCATCATCTTCATCTTCAACTACTGTGACCAACGGGGCTGACTCCCGTGGCAGTAGTTGTTCCCAAACAACCTGAATGTTGCAAGGCTCCTCCTCTATAGGCATCTGAGGTCCCTCCTCCCTAGCCTGGCTGGATTCTCTGACATTAGTCATCCTGACAATAAAATTTTAATTTTTAATTATTAATCATTACTACTCGCCACTCACGAGCACATAAGTTATATACACATAAGCACATAAGTGTTTTATTACTTCCTCCTTAAAACTAGATAAGAGTTAATTACCACTATCTTTTCAAAGGTTACTTCCTAATGCTTTTCCCCACCTAAGGTTCATAACCTAAAGCTTTGATACCAACTTGTGACACCCCCAAATCCCGGTACTTCACTACCTCAAGATTTGGTGTTCACTTAATCAAAACATTCATATCTAACTACCCAATCGTAATATAATTGAATAATAAAACCTGCCCATACAGGGTTACATTAATAAAAACATTATCTCCCAGGTTATCTAACCTTTAATTACAATCATTCAAATGCGGAAATTAAATAAATGCTTCATTACATCAATCAAATTAAAGTCTGATAAATAACTGTCAACATATTACAAGTATTTAAAACTTGTTCATCTTCCCTTGCCCATCAAAAGTAGGGTACATCTACCTTCTCATCCTTAGCTGTAATGGTTATATAAGCAAGAGTGAGCAAACAAAGCTCAGTTGAAATAAGAATGAATAACTTTACAACATTTGCCAAATAATTGGCTCAATAGAACTGAATAATATGTTCTATTAACATTCTGAATATACTATTGAGGGTCTAATGACCACGAACCATGTCCACAGTTATAAGTAATCTTTCAACTTTAACTTTAACGGTCATATGACTATAAGGACTCCACGTACTTAGGGGGATCAGCCCTTCGTACAATGTATTGTGCAGAACCATTTCAACGCTAAGCGTAAACCCCTAATAATAGGGTTGTTCATCTCAGTATTTAGAATACAAGTCCGCACCAAAGTAAGTTTGGTTTGGATACACTTCAAAGTAATTTGGAATTCAATGGACATCAACTAAGGATTAGTTGAATAAAAGGTAACAATACATTGTTATGGAATAATCATAACTGAATAAACATTGCATTCTAAGTTCATGCTTTGAGAATAATCTAATAGCATAAGTGTTGAATAACTATCACATACCTTGCTTGAACAATATTAAGCTAAGGTCATTTAGAATTGAACACTAAACATACATAACGAATAGCAATTTGAATAATAATAACTATTCAACAACAGTATATTGGATTAAATAAACTTGCATGCTATTTGACAAGTTAAATACAAGAATAACTTGTTTAACATAAAACTAAGGTTTAGAGAACTTGCATCATCATGAACAAACTAGATACAAGAGCTTGCAAATTTGCAGTTTAAATAAGACAAGTAAACTTGCATAACAATAAACAAACTAACTCAACGAAAGTGTAGAGTTAGAAAACTTGCTCAATTGTAAAAGTAGAATTAGAGAACTTGCTCAATGTAAAAACATAGGTTTAGAAACTTGCCTCGAGCGTAAGCTATAATATTAAACTCACGTTCACCTACATATAGGTTTAGAACCATCATCTATTAGATATACTAACATTCACGTTCCAACATAACACGCATTTCTAGTTAGACTTATTATTTTAGCACAAGTATTAAGATACCATGATAAAATTAGAAACTACAAGTGTTAACCTTCACAACACATGTTTACTATTCATCATGTTCATCACTTACTAATCATTCAAACTTTGAATCTACTAACCACATAGCACGATTTTGTTTTAGCTATATTATTACATGTTTATTATACTAACACATCACTAGACCAACGTACGTCGCTATCCCGAAATCATGATGAGCGCATCGCTTCCGCTTCATATCGATGTATGGCGCAATGCAATTTAAGGCCACAAACAAATAGTAATAGTCATTGCTAGATTTTAGTTTAACACCAGGTAGCAATTGCTACCGGTGTAAAAAAGAGGCAGACTCGGTATGAATAGTAGCCATTTTTATCCCAACTAACACAAATTTCACCCACCAAACAGTGCAATTAACACATAAAATAAATATACAACTATCATAAACATGATTGCTAACATATTCAACCACTTAGCACAATTTAACAACACTTCTAACTATTTTAATTTCTCAAAATTCATATTTTCATACTAAAACTCCATTTTTGACATCTCTTGCAAACATCATCACTGTAATCTCTATACTTGGCCAAATTGCTTCTTTCAAATTACGTTGTGCTCGTTTCTTAATGAACTAAAATATACAAGACTCAATTTACAGTTTAACATATGAATTGATCATCAAAATTGGTACTTACATAAGCCATATGAGAAATACATACACTGCCATTATTTTCTTCTTACTGTCAAACGAAATTAACATACAATTCTAATTTAAACACAAATTCTATCCATAAAAAACTCATACAAGTGCAAGTACTCAGTTGTATAATCGTAAACTTAGAATTTTGAATTCACAGAACATGAACAACACTATGTCGTGATGCACATAAACACCCACACACACACACACACACACACACACACACACACACACACACACACACACACATATATATATATATATATATATATAATTAATACTAAGGTTATGTAAAAATACCTTTAATTTGCTTGCAATCCTTAATATCACCACTGATAATCACTATGAAATCCTTAGGTTTCCTCTCAATTCTCTCTAAATGTTCTTCTCTCTTTTCTCAGCAACTAAAATGCCTAAAAAGAAATTAACCTGATAGCTATAATGCGTAAAACTCAACTGATAGACGTAATAATACGTATACTTATTATAATATTAGTTACAAATAAAATATAACGTATATGTTATAAATTTATTTTATATTTTAATTATTTTATTTTATTTTATTTATATAATTTAAAATTAAAAAGGAAATCCAAAAGCCATAGGACTTTGTTCGGCAAATCATTTAAAATTAAAGAGTTTATATCCTTAAGCATTCTTTGGGTAAAACTAGATTAAAACTACTTTAATTTATTTTCATAACTCCTTATACTATAGTTATTTGTCACACTTTATTTAATCAAGCTTTCATGTTTAATTAAATTAATTTAAATAATAATTAATTAAATAAATCATTTAATCACATAACACACTACAAATAATTAACCATCAAATTGAAATATCAATATAATAATAATTTCATTAACTCATTAATTATTTATTTAACAAATAAATAACCAAATAAAATCAAATCAATTAAACAACTATTTATTCAACGATAAACACATCCATTAAATATTTATATATAATTCAATAAATATTTAATATTACAATTAAAAAATCTGGAATGTTACACGGATAATGTAGAGGAACTGAAAGAATTGATTGATATGCATCACGCTGCGATAGAGCAGAAGGATGTAGAGATTCTGGAACTTGACTCCAAACTTGGAAACACAGAGTGGGACTTAGTTCATACTAAGGGTCAGCATGAAGATCTGTTGGCAATGAATGAGAAGATGAAGACTGACATGGAGAAATTAAAAGAAGACTTCAAAGAGGAATCAGCTAAGCGTGCAAGAGCAGAGGACGCTTGGATGAAGGCGAATCAACGTGAAGACCGTGCTGAGGCTAAAGTCCAAGTGAAGAAGGCCAAAATGAACAAATGGATCATGCCTTTAATTCGGCGATTGATAGGGCCCATGATCGAGTCTTTTATTATCCACCTCAGTTTGAGAATTCGCCGTGGTTCATGATGGATCGTAGAACGACGTATCGTGTTATGGAAGAATAACGTCGAGAAGCCTTACGACGTCTTAATATGCCTATATAGGATAAGAGTGATAATAATATGTGGTTAATTATGTGAATAAATAAAGTTTTAAATCCCTTATTTTGAGATGAATAAAGGAGTAGTATTAGTATGTAATCCTGAAACTTGTTTGGTTCAGGAAAGTGGATGTTTATAGCAGATAGGCTATCTTTTATATGTTTTAAAGTATTATGAATGAATAAAATATCAAAGTTATTTGAAATGTTATATGTTATAACTTTAATATGAGAATGTTTAAAGTTAAACTTTAAAACATTCAGGGAGTTGAATAAATGAACTAATAAGCGTATATTTTAACAGAAAATGCCTCCTAGAAGAAGACAACCACGTCAACAACCACCTCCTAAGGGGTCTACTAATAATAACAATGACACCAATGCTAATCCGGTCCAGCAGTTGGTGACTATGTTGACGGGTGCACTTGTGAATCAACCGAAAGCTCAAGTTACGACCTTCAAGGAATTCAAAGCGGTTGGACCGCCAGAGTTTCAAGGTTCTATGAATCCAGTGGATGCCCAAACCTGGATCATGGAAATGGAAAAGGTGTTTGATGTTGCTAGAGTTAATGAAGATCAGAAGACTGCATTCACGACGTTCATACTGAAGTCCGAAGATAGCTACTAGTGGCAAGAAAATAAGGTTCGTGGGAGACAAGGAGTGATAATATGGGATAGATTTAAGTATATGTTTTTCGAAATGTACTTTCCAGTGAGTTCTCGAAATCAGTTGGAGGTGCAATTTCTGGAGTTGAAGCAAGGAATCATGATGATGCCAGAATATTCTGCGAAGTTTAACGAGTTAGCAAGGGTTGCCACTTATCAAGTCAATACAGATGAGCATAAGGCGAGAAGGTTCGAACAAGAATTGAAACCCTGGCTGTATAGCAAGGTTTCAATGTTCTAGTTAAATACATTTGCGGCTTGACCAAGTACAATCAAGAACATAAGAAGAGGAAGAATGATAGTGAAAATAAGGCTGGTGGAAGTAATAATCAGAAGAGGAAGTGGAACGAGAATTCGACTACGGGAGGACAACAAGGAAGTTAGCAGAAGAAAAAGTTTGAAGCTTATGCTACCTGTGGAAAGAACCATACTGGGGTATGTTTGAAGGGAAAGCGGGTGTGTTTCAACTGTGGTCAGGAGGGACACATTGCACCGAACTGTTTTAGTCCAAAAAAGGAGCATGTTTTACCTGCGGTTTGAAGGATCATATGGCTCGTGATTGCCCTAAAAAGCCAGCGGGGAGTGCAAGTGGAGGAAAGGGAAACAACAACGGTGGTGGTGCATTGACTATCACTGGACCAACACAGTCAAGCCGACCTACTACGAGAACTTTCAATATGATCGTGCAGGATGCTGTTCAGTCTAAGGATGTGTGGTGTCAGGTATCATTCCGATTAATGGTATTAATGCTTATGTACTGTTTGATTCGGGTGCTACTTGTTCATTTATATCCGATGAATTTGCCCAGAACTTAGATTTGCCTTAGGAAGAATTAGATTATCCTTTGAGCATAGAGATTGCAAATAGGGAAGTGATTCCTGTTAAGTTCATATATAAGAATTGTATAGTGGTTATAAAGAGTCAAGAAATGATGGTAGATTTGATACCAATTAGGCTGGGTGAGTTTGATGTTATCTTGGGAATAGATTAGTTATTCAATCACGGAGTAGTAATTGATTGCCAAAGAAAGTGTGTTAACCTTATGACTCCGTCAAAGGTTGTGTTCTATGGAAGCAAATCACCTCGACAAACAAGTTGTTTGACGGTGATGCAAACCAGGAAGTTGTTAAAACAAGGATGTATAGGATACTTAGCCTATATAGTTGATACACAGAAGAAAAGTGCGAAGTTAGAAGAGATACCGATCATAAGAGATTTTGCAGACGTATTTCCAGATGATTTGTCGGGTCTTCCGACAAATCAACAAATCGAGTTCGTGATTGATTTAGTACCAGGAACATGCCCGATATCTAACGCACTATACAGAATGGCCCCGGTAGAGATGAAAGAGTTGATGGTGCAATTGCAAGAATTGCTCGATGAGAAGTATATCCAGCCGAGCGTATCGCCATGGGGAGCGCCAGTGTTATTTGTTAAGAAGAAGGATGGATCGATGCGGCTCTGCATTGATTACAGAGAATTGAATAAGGTCACGATTAAAAATAAGTATCTGTTACCAAGAATCGACGACCTTTTTGATCAACTGAAGGGTGCGAGGTATTTTTCAAAGATAGATTTGAGGAATGGTTATCATCAGCTAGAGGTGAGGCCAAAAGACGTACCAAAGACGACATGCAGAACTCGGTATGGTTATTCTGAGTTTATGGTTATGTCATTTGGTTTAACCAATGCACCTGCAGCGTTCATGGATCTGATGAACATGGTGTTTAAACCATTCTTAGATAAATTTGTGGTGGTGTTTATTGATGATATCCTGGTGTATTCTAAAACCAAGGAACATGTAGAACACTTACGAGTGACGTTGGAGACATTGAGAAAAGAGAAGTTGTATGCTAAGTTCTCAAAATGTGAATTTTGGTTGGAACATGTACAGTTTCTCGGACACGTTATTGATAATGACAGAATTTCGGTGGATGCATCAAAAGTTGAAGCTGTAGTAAACTGGGATCAGTCGAAGACACCGTCAGAAGTAAGGAGTTTCTTAGGATTGGCAGGTTACTACAGGAGTTTTATTCAAGACTTTTCCAAGATCGCGACTCCGTTGACGAACTTAACTAGGAAGGCATTTAAGTTTGTTTGGATAGAGAATTGTGAGGAAAGTTTTCAAGAATTGAAGAAGAGGTGGAGTTCAGCACCTGTGTTGTCATTGCCTGATGATACAAGGAATTTTGTGGTATATAGTGACGTATTGCATAAAGGACTAGGCTTTGTGTTTATGCAGAATGATATAGTTATTGCGTATCATCACGACAGTTGAAAGATTACGAGAAAGGGTATCTGACTCATGACATAGAGTTGGCGGTGATGGTGTTTGCCCTAAAGATTTGGAGACATTATCTTTATGGAGAGAGGTGTGAGATATATAATGACCATAAAAGTCTGAAGTATATCTTTACACAAAAAGACTTGAATATGAGGCAAAGAAGATGGTTAGAGCTGATCAAAGACTATGACTGTGAGATTTTCTATCATCCCAGAAAGGCGAATGTTGTTGCTGATGCTTTAAATAGGAAGGGACGGGAAAAGTTAATGATGTTGACAGCTCTAGAGAAGTTAGTGTCGGAAATGGCTAAGATGGAATTGGAAATTAAATATCCGACAAAATCTGATGAAAAGTTGTTCCAGATAGGAAACGGTTCAACGTTGGTGGATAAGGTGAAAAATGCACAACTTCAGGATGAAGACTGTGAAAAGATAAAACAGAAAATATCTATAGGTGAGGAAAACAAATTCAAAATCGATTGGAAAGGGTTACTTCGATTCGAAGGGAGAATTTGGGTTCCGTCAGTACCAGATGTTAAAAAGAAAATTCTGAGTGAAGCTCATAACTCAATATATTCGATTCAGCCTGGGAGTACAAAGATGTACCAGGATCTTAGACATCATTTTTGGTGGCCAAATATTAAAAATGATGTGGCTGAGTGCGTGGCAAAATGTTTAACGTGCCAGAAAGTTAAAGCTGAGCATCAAAGGCCAAGCGGATTATTGTAACCATTGGAGATACCAGAATGGAAATGGGAGCATATCACAATGGATTTTGTGGTCGGTCTTCCAATGACCCAACAAGGTTATGATGCCATTTGGGTGATTGTCGATCGACTGAAAAATTCAGCACACTTCTTACCAAACCAAATTAGATTGAACCTAGATCGATTGGCAAAAATATACGAAGGAAATTATTTCAAGACATGGTGTACCTATGTCCATTGTATCAGACAAAGATCCACGTTTCACATTAAATTTCTGGAAATAATTACAAGAGTGCTTGGGGACACAACTGAAAATGAGCACATCGTACCATCCTCAAACCGACGGACAGAGTGAGAGAACCATCCAGACACTAGAGGACATGCCCAGAGCATGTATTATGGATTTCAAGGGAAATTGGGACAATCATATACCGTTGGTTTAATTTTCCTATAATAATAGTTATCCCGCGAGTATTGGCATGCCGCCTTATGAAACGTTGTACGGCCGGAAATGCAGAACTCCTTTATGCTGGGATGAGGTAGGTGAACGTCAACTATTGGGTCCATATTTGGTACAACAAACTATTAAAATTATCAAAGTCATTCGAGCAAGATTGATAGCTGCACAGGATAGACAGAAGAACTATGCCGATCAACACCGACAAAATCGGGAATTCGATGTTGGTAGTTATGTGTTCTTGAAAGTATCTCCCTGGAAGGGGAAAATATATTTTGGAAAGAAAGGAAAATTAAGCCCTAGGTTTATAGGACCTTTTGAAGTGTTTCGACGTGTGGGTGAAGTGGCATACGAGGTAGCTTTACCTCCAGAATTGGTGCATATACATAATATTTTCCACGTCTCGGTGTTGAGACCATATAAGCCTGACTATAAACATGTTATAGAATATGAGTCCTTACAGTTTGAGAAAGACTTAATATATGAAGAAGTTCATGTTCAAATTGTTGACAGAAAAGAGCAAGTACTGAGGAATAAGGTGATACCTTTGGTTAAGTTAATCTGGAGGAACCACAATGCTGAGGAAGCTACGTGGGAACTTGAAAGCGTTATGATGAAGAATTATCCTCAGTTGTTTGCTTGATTTTGTATAGCGATTCTGGAGACAGAATCTTGTTAAGGAAGGAAGAATGTAACGAATAAATTTTTTGAGTTGTGATTATGGGGACAGAATCATTTTAAGGAGGGAAGGATGTAACCATTAAGAAATTTTTATTTTAATTTAAATATTTATTGAATTAAATAAATATTTTAAATAATTTATTTATTGAGGAAAATAAATAATTGATGAATTGTGGTGTAATAATTTAGTTGAGTATGTGTGCTAACTAAATTAATGAGTGGTAATTTTATTATTTAAGGATTTAATTTAATGAAACAATTAAATCAAATAAATTGTTTAATATTAAAGGAAATAAATAAATTAAATAAAGTAATGTTTAAATCTAATTTATTAATTAAATTAGATATATAATTATTTATTAATTATAAGTATAATGATAATAAGATTATTGTTATTATTATTATTATAAGTTATTTAAATTAACTAAACTAAAGTTATTTAAATTAACTAAATTAAGGTGTGACACACGTAACTATATAATATAAATATTATTAAAATAATCTAGTTGGGGTTTTAAGTGGTAGCCAAACAAGGCCTTGTGGCCTTTGGCTTATTCAACTGACGTCTGTTTGGGTTTTATAACGGAAGTGTACGTGGGTTAGTGGAGGCCATTTTATTACTTTGTGTCTTATTTCTTTGCCTAAGGCTAAACTAAGAACAGAGAGTTGGTGAGAAAAGTGAAAAACACAGAGAGAATTGTTAAGAGATTGAGGGCTTTGCTGTGGAAGGGGAAGGAATTGAAGCCATTCTATATCAATTGCTTCAATAATCAAGGATTTAAGGAATAATTGCTTCTAATTTATATGTTTTGATTTTTTAATAGTTATTCCCTATAAATTTATAGTTATGTTAGAGTGATATATATACTTGCATATATGGTCATATACTGTTAATTATCTTATATGAGTGTTGTTAAAGTATCAAATTCGTGTAAATTGGTTGTAGGAAGAAAAGGAAAATAACAGTGTTTATGTTTGAAAAATGGCTTTAAAACATATGAAAATTGATGCTCTATATGTGTTATAATTTGTAATTTGTTATTTGATTATGTTAATATGTTAAGAAATGAAAGTGGCGTAGTTAGAATCATGTCAATTGATTAAGAAATGAATTCGTGGTGATCGAATTCATTAAAAGTATAAATATGAGGAAATTTGGAAAAACTATGGTTATGATTCCTCAAAATAATGTATATGTAATGTTTTTGTATATAGAATGATTTTTAGCATGTGTAACTATCATATTACAAAGTTTTAGATGTTGAAGTTTGGTGAATTTCTGTGGAATTGGGATTTTTGGCCTATAACAGAGTAATTTCGTTGTTCAGAAAAAGCTGAATCGGTAAGCGTAGCACGCGGTTGCACCTCTTAGCACTAAGCGCCACCCTCTTGGTGCGATAAGCGTAGTAGTAGCCATGCTGGTAGCGTAGTATCCTAAGGTAATACTATCATGGTCGTGCCAGTAGTCAGTCACAGACAGTAAAGTCTGCTACTTATGCAGACTTTGGACATTCATTATAACTTAGCTTAATGATTATGTTAATGTGTCAAATGTGTAATAACAAGGTTAAAACAAAAACATATCATGTGGTTAGTCACCCTAAAATGTAAAGTTAGTAAGTTGTGAAAATGATATGTATGATTTAAGAAACTTATTGATCAATGAATAAGTGTTATGGAATGTACACTTGTGATTCTGAAATATGTATGGTAAAGTAGGATTTGTACTAAATTAATAAGTTTAACTAGAAGTTGGTGTTATTTTGTAAGTGGATGTTAAAATGTCTAATAGATATTGTGATTCCACTAAAATGTGTAGGTGAACGTGAGTTTTAATATGATAGCTTACGCTTGAGGCATGTTTCTTATCCTAATCTTTTATTGAGCAAGTATCCCTAACCTATGCTACTTAATTATTCAGCAAGGTTTACTTATCATTATCTCGAGCGAGTTTTACTTTTCTAAATCGTGATATTATTATTCGAAGCATATATTGTTCTAATACATTGATTCAAAGGAGATTATTCTAATTCTTTTGAATATAGCACCTTGCATGTTTATCATGGTTGTTCAGTTATACATTCTTGTAGTAAACCTTCAGGAAGTAAGTAAACTTTTATTGATTTCATTTATTTATAATTGAATAAGTGTTCTAAAATTCTAGAAACACTGAAAGAGCTAGTTCAAAACTAAACTTTCTTTAGTGCGGAAATTCTAAATTCAAACTGAGATGAACAACCCTAACATAGGGGATTTTGTACGTGTAACGTTTAGATGTTTGTGCACAATACATGGTATAAAAGGCTGATCCCGCTAAGTACGTTAAGAAGAGTCTGTATAGTCTAAATGACTGTTAAGGTTGAGGTAATAATACCTAAATACCGAAGATATAGTTCGTGGTCTTAAGACCCTCATATATTAAATTCGAACTTGTTTTCTATTTTTAGATTCGTTGAACAAGTTCATTATTGTTCATCATTCGTTGTTCATTCTCATGTTGTTATTATTACTACTCTTTATATTAGTGAACAATTGTTTGCTCACTCTTGCAATTAACATTGCAGCTAAAGTTGAAAGAGCCGATGAGCCATCTACTAGCAAAGGAAAGGGCAAGATGTCCAAGTGTTGAAGAGTTATTTAGAATTTATTTAAATACATGATGTTATAAGACTTGTTTCTTTTATGATGTTTTCCGCAAACTTATGTAATAAATCAAGGTTAGATTACTTTATTATGGGTAGTTAGATGTAATTATTTTGATAGTGAGCACCAAATCCTATGGGAATGAAGTACCTGGATTTGGGGGTGTCACAGATTAAGATTCAAGGATTAGTAAAGAATTATCGATTGGTTTTGTTAATTAAGTGTTGTAGTGTTTGGTTGATTTTTCTGAGGCCGAAGGAATAAATTTGATTTTGTGATACTGTTGGATTCGTAGACATATAGTTAGATGCATTAAATCTCATTCCATTCAATTGCATAACATGTTAGTTTATTTGATTGCATGTGCTCGAGGACTAGCACGTCCTAAGTTTGGGGGATTTTGATAAGTGGATTTTATATCCACGAATCGGTTCCTAATCCAAGCTTAATCAGTGTTAATTTCGCGTGTTTATGTTCTATTTTACTTGTTTATTGTTTTTTAATGTGTAGGTGTGGTGGTGTGGCGTTTGAGCATAAAAGGAGTGCATTTGTGGCAACAAAGTGGCAAGAAGAGAGCTAGAAAGGAGGTTCAAACAAAATTAGGAAATATACCCTACCCCCGTCGGGGCTGGCATGTTTTAGCCTTGAACCCTCGCCGGGGCAGGGGGTCTTCAATCCTAGTTGACAGGAGCTAGGCCCGCCGGGGGCAAGCGTTTTCCATGCATATACCCCCGCCGGGGCGGGGGGTCCCGAAATCTGGCAGTCCTAATTCAATTTCAACAATGCTGGGACAGGGGGTTGAGCACTTGCATAGCGTATGGACTCTATATAATATGGGACTTTGACCAGAATTCAGGTGTTGCATATATATTGAGCAACAAACAACGAAATCATCATCATGCAAAGCAGTTAATGGAGTTTAAGGCTAGAATTTCATAGCGAGCTTTGGAGTGAAGATTTTGAAGAACTTTCCTATCGGTTGCGGATTAAGGCTAAAGTGAAGGGTGTTCTGCGTTATTCTTCTTCATTAGTTTTATATTTGTAATTGAGAAGATGTTATCTTTAATTTATTCAGTTATTATTTCATTTATGTTGAACTAAATACTTTTTAGGCTTATGACAGATCTTTAAGTGGAACGATGATTATGTAATCTTTGATTTTAGTTTAGTAAGCTATTATCCAGTTTATCTATATTAATTTGAGCTTGAATTTATGAATTGCCTGATCAACGATTCTTTGGGGACTTGTATGAATTCGAGAGATGAAATACAAGTCTAGACTTAATTAATATAGCATGTATTCTTGATTTATGTGAATTAACAAGATCTTGATGAATGTTAGGGTAGAGATATGCTTGACATCGCATGTAATCAGATAAAAAGCTTAAACTTAAACCTTCTTTAATTGTAATTCACATAGATATATAGTAGTTAGTTGATTAAAGTGTTTAACTTGATTCTATCTAAATTGTGGATTTGAGTTAATACGGTATTAGTGCATCGAGAGGTGGCTAGTTCTACATACGCGTTCTTGATTAATAAACTAGGATAATGAGTTAAACTAGAATAAAGGTGTAATAATCATAGTAATATTTAGAGTGAAGTCGGAAGCCTAATTCTCCATTATTTGTTTGAAAATTCAAGTTTTAGCTTTTATTGATTGTTTGGTGATTTTAATATTTTTAATACTTTTGGTTACAAACTGGAAATTGATTAGTTTAATAAAATTAGGATCAATAGAAAATTGGTAATTGTGAGAGTTAATTTCTTATTACAGTCTCTGAGGGAACAATACTCTACTTACTATTATATTACTTGTTGACCACTTATACTTGCGTGTTATGCATAATTAGATTTTACCCAACATATGACTCTATTAGTTGTTGGGCGGTTGTGCCCCATTTCCCTGTATTTTCTAGTTGTATAAAGAGATGATGTATTAGATGATGATGTATTTAGGAATGTATATATACTATTTTCCATTCCCTACATCATATTGCCATCTATTATTTGTCATGCATGTATTATGTTATACATATGTACGTCTAGAGATGTTAAGCATTGACCCCTGGATGGTCTTATGACACGACCCGTACAGATGTCTTCATCGACATTTATCCTCATTGATCACACCCCACCAGTATTGGTAGCCTCATATTTGAGATCGTGGTATGATAGTTTGTCACCCCCAAATCGGGTGGCCATAGATCAGCTGTTGCGGCACTCTGTGACCCTTCTGATGTTCTAGGTTCCATTGGGTGTTGTAGAGGGCATGCTGGAGCACTGGGTACCAGATAGGCAGGTGTTCCAGTTTGAGACCCAGGAGTTGACCCCTACCTTAGAGGAGTATGAGCGTCTGACAGATTTGCCACTGGACATTCCATTGGCTCGGATGGCTGTAGGAGATATGAGACGACAGTTTATGACCCTCACTGCTTTGAGACGTAGAGTGGCCCAGGATGAGATCTCCTTCGGGCATGTTGTTGTGGTAAAATCTATATACGCTCACACGCAAGTGCACATGGTCAACAAGTAATATAATGATAAGTCAAGTATCGTTCCCACAGAGACTTAATAAAAAATTAATCCTAATAATTACCAGCTTTATATTAATCCAAATATTATAAACTAACCAATTCAATGATTATAACTATTAACAACTAAAAACATAAAAATAATAAGCAATCAACAAACTCAAAAACTGTAATTTCAAGCAATAATGGAGAATTAGGCTAACGACTTCACTTTAGGTATCACTCCGATTATTACCTTATTTCAGTTCAATTCACTATCCTAGTTTATTAATCAAGAACACTCAAGTAGAACTAACCACCTCTCAATGCACTAATACCATATTCACTTAAATCCACAAATTAGATAGAATTAAGCTAAACACATTAATCAACTAATTCACTATATCTCTATGTGAATTACAATCAAATGAGGTTTAAATTCAAGTTCTCTATCCCATTACATGCGATGCTAAGCATGTCTCTACCCTAACATTCATCAAGATTCCATTCATTCATAGAATTCAAGAACACATGCTATAATGACCAAGTCTAGATTCATATTTCCTCTCTCGAGTTCATACAATTCCACACAAAATTGGTGATCAAGCAATTCATAAATTCAAACCCAAATCACTATAGATAAACTGAAAGATAGATTATTAAACTGAAATTCAAGGCTATATAATCATCGTTTAACCATAAGATCCGTCATAAGCCTAATAAGTAAATTAGTTCATCATAAATAAATTAAAAACTGAAATTATCAAAGAATTCATCATCCCAATTACAATAATTGAATTAAGGAGATAGAATGAATCCAGAACCACCCTTCTCCTTAGCTCCAATCTTGCAACTCTCGTGACTTAGACCTTCAAACCTTCCTCCAATGTCTTGCTCAAATTCGCCCTTTAGAATTGTTAATTTATTTTCTCCTTAATTGTGTGTTGTTGTTTCTTGTTAATCTCCAACCTCAGAAATGTATTCTAACCATAATTCGACATCAATTACAATTCTTAACCATGCCAAACTCAATCCTTTACGTCTCTGCAACATTACAGTCCGGACAGGTGTCCTTGCTTTTACAGTACCCCACTTGGCGGTGCTTCATAATTCTCAAGACCCCACCCCATGGGGTTTTGCATGTATAAAAGTCCGCCTTGAAAGTCCATTCTGCTTTTGTCAAACTTAAGCTCCTTTTCTTGCCAAGTTTCACCATGAATCTACCTGTTAAGTCCAAATGCCATGTCACCACACCTAAACATAAAACAACAATAAACAAGTAAAACGAAACATAAAAATAAAGAATTAACACAATTTAAGCTTGAATAAGAGGCCGATTCGTAGGTATAAAACCCACTCATCACATGTAGTGTCCATGCATTTTCTGATAGACAGATTTGGCTCGTTGGACAGTTATGCACATCACTCCGGGGATTTCACCACATCGAAGGATGAGTGGGGTGTTGCCAGAGTAGACGTACTCTTGATGTATGTAGTGGCTTATCTGTACATGCCACTGTAAATGGATCATTTAGACATTGATGTGATTATAGTAGTGCTGGCTCTTCGGGAGGGACATACCATTATACTGATGATTGTGGCAGAGACCTTGAGGTTGGCTACGAATTTCCACACCCATTATGCGGGGGTATTTATAGGCAGCTCAGTCTTGTTGTATGTGTGTTTTATATCACACCTGAGACCGATTGACACATTCCGACGCCATGGGTATTGTTTTTCCAATGAGATATCTATGTCTTACTCCTTTCAGCTGGTGGAGTGTACATGCGCTGCTTCTTGGTCGGTGTTCTTGGCAGGGATCGAGGATCCATTTGACATTTTGCCGTTTTCAGGGCTTAGTTCTCCCTACAGCTTCATTACTCATGCATCTGGCATGGATTATCTCCCTCTGGATGGATTGAGGGGTATGACCACATATTACCCACTAGATGTGATGGCACAGTTTGACCAGTTTTAAGATGTTCATCCCTTTGAGGGGGCGTTGGGTCAACGTTTATCTTCTCAATTTTTATCAACAGAGGATTTATCCTAGGTTTACGCTTATTGAGCCCAACATGAGAGGGCTGATTTTATTACTAGCCATTCGGGTCGTTCTACAGAGTATTTTGTATGGCTGGATGCAGAGATTACATCGGCCGGGGTTGTATCCACAGAGCCGGGTGTTGATTGTGACAGTGAGGAGCCCATGGAGGATACTGATTCTCCCACTGAGGATGAGCTATTTGATGGGTTGACAACAGCTCTGATTGATTCTCCCAGTACTGTCATTGTGACTCCATATTCGGTAGAGTATTTAGATCAGAGCTTACATCTGATGACATATAAGAGGATTCAGTTTAGAGCCTTGATGTTGAATGCTCTTTCTAGGAGAGATGTCACTCTAGTTGAGAGAGTTGATGCTTTAGCTCATAGAGATACCGTTGTTGCTGAGCGAGATGAGGCTAGATCATCTAGAGATGCAGTTGTTGCTGAACGGGATGGCGCTATATCTACCAGAGATGGCGCAATTACAGATATCACTGCATTGAGGACCCATACTGTTGATATCATTGCAGAGATGATCACATTCATTGATGAGCATAGTGTCAGCATGCAGATGGTTGTGGACCTCTTGGCTCGTATTGATACCCTTGGGCAGGAGCTCACAAAATTATCCCCTTCTTCTGAGAGGGATGCCATGCTAGATTTGATAACGCGAACATACATTGATTTGTAGATTGGCTTGGATTTTCCTGCACAAACTAGCTTAGCCATTTTTGTCATGTATAATACATATTGTATATATCAAACAGTATTATATATGGCAGGGAAATATATTTTTATTCACTTCCCTTTTAGTTATGCTTTGTTACTTGCTTGATATTTTCCTGTTTCTCCAGGGCTTGTGATCTTGATGTATTCTGAACTCCCCCTTCATGGATGGACATTGAGATGTCTCAGGATCTTTTAAAATGGATCGTTAATCTGTGTATTCCCTACCCTTTGGTGTCTTGGGACTGGTTTCTGCATGTGGTTATGGAGAGGATTGTGGCTTTCCTCTTTGAGGTTGACCACCCCCACAGATGGTCACCAGTACTCCTTTGTATTGGGGAGCCCAGGTAGTTCCATCTCTTATGGATTGGTATTTCTCTTTGAGGACTCAACCACAGCTTAGATGGTCGTTAGTTCTCCCATTGGTGTGAGGAGACCAGGTAGTTCCATCCCTTTGGTCTAAGCCGATGATGTGTGGTTTGAAAGATTGATCCCAGTACCATTTGATAAGTTTTTATGTTTTGGTAGGGGGTGAGACCGAACCATGCATGGCTGCCTACGTACTCCCATTAAGAAGTGGAGATCAGGTCCGCGTAGTTTGAACCTAGCGTGAAAAGGTTCAAAGTTGAAGGTGGTAAAGAGGGTGTAGAGATATTTTTTCTATAGTTAGACCGGACCATAAAAATGACTGCTTACGTACTCCCGAGTATTGGGGAGATCAGGTCTGCGTAGTTCGCCCCTAATGGGACAGACTGCAGATGTGAAAAGTTTAATCCTTGGTGGGACAAACTGAAGGTGTGAAATGTTTGATCCCTGGTGGGACAAACTGAAGATGTGAAAAGTTGTGATCCCTGGTGGGACAAACTAAAAGTGTGAATGGTTTTGAAAACCGGAGTTGAATCATGGATCTGATGATTAAGAACCAGGCTGTTAGTAAGAAGTATGTTTGTCCCTGATGGGGAAAACGGATGTGAAGAAATGTAACGCCCCCATATCTATACTCCCATGGTATCTGATATGGTGCTTACTAAGAATTAATATAATGCATTTAAATCTATACACCCATGGTATCTGATTAGAGGCTTATATTAAGGGACTATCAGATATAATTCTCATAAATCTAAAATTCACAGTATCCCATAACAGATGATAATTCTTAGGAGAACTATTACTGTTTTTGGAAACCCTCATTTAGATGTATGAACTATATCTGTGAATAGAATCTATCTATCCGAAATCTAGAATATCAATAATAACATGAACATTCTATATTACTAATATCCTCACCCAGATGTATAGTCTATGCCAATCAAATTTATACTATCATATTGATAGTAACTATCTATCTGAAATCCAGAGTATCAATAACAACATGAACAGTCCATGTTATTAATACCCTCACTTAGATAAATAGTTCCCAAGGATCTCAACTAGATTCGAAGAATTCTAACTTTACATCTATATATGTAAGAAAACATGGTTGCAGAAAATAAAGGATGTTATATATATATATCATAATATTAAGATTCCATTACATGATTCTCATAACGAGTTTCTTTTTACAAGGTATTTAAATAGACAAGAATATAATCTAATCTAAGCAGGGACGCTTCCTTATATCTACTCCAGATGTTCCAGGGTTACCATATAAAACTACAAAGGGAATTATTTGCAAGGGTGAGCTATGACATGCTCAGCAAGTTTTGTATTTATAACAATATATGATTTAAAGAAATACAACAATTCAAAATTCGACTGATAGTTGTTACCATTTCACTATAGATTTATATTTCTGTCAGTCACACAGACTTAGAAAATTATGTTTAGATATGAGATAGGGGATCAACATATTCAACATCTTAGGAGTATGCATCTCATCCTACCAGTGCTCAAATGCACCCAAATTTGTGTCAATATATTATCGACCGAATGATCCCATATGGGATACCCAACTTCAGAATAGGATGTCTTACTAAGCAATTTGGTTTTGACACAACAATTTATGCTTAACAATTAATATGAATAAACAATTCATTTCTTAGTTATGCTGAAGTTATAGTAATAACCTTTCAACAAGAGGTAATTCAATTGTAGGTGTAGTATATTATATCAACAGCATATCAAGATAAAAATCTTGTTCAATGAATAAATGGAGGTTGAGAAATTTTGCATAAGTAAGTTAATGTTTAAGAAGAACTTGAATAAAGATAATGAAGAAATAAGTTTAGGGTTTAGGAAACTTGCACGAAGAAATAAGTGAGAGATCACCAAGTTATGCTACTCAATTCGCTTTAATAAATACCTACGATGTTCATATATATAAATCTAACACGTTAGTATTGATAACAATACTCAAATATAGCATTTATATAAGATCGGGTTAGATTTGATAAGGTTTCGGTATTAAATGTCTTTAAAGAATTATTAAAATAAGTTGATATATGAACTAAATTTTATTTATAAATTTTATTATATTTTTAGATAATTTATATATCCATTTTAATAATTTTTAGAAGTTTTAAAGTATTTTTTTAAAATATCTATTTCTCCTTTAAATGATTTTTAAATCATTTATTTCTATTTTAGGTAATTAATATTTACTTAAAATTTTACAAAACATTGTTTATTATTTTTAAATAATTTATAATCATTTATTATGATTTTTATATCATTAATCTTATTTTTCAATAATTATTTAGTATTTATAAGTAATTATTTTAAGTACTTTATTATTTATTAAAATTTTAATAATATCCAAATAAAATAAAATATTTATTGAATTTATTTAAAAATATCAAATATTAATTATATTTATTTAATATAATTTTTAAAACTATTTTTGTATTTATTTATATTTATTTATTAATTATTTCTAATTTTTATAATTTATTTTTTAAAAAAATAATTTATGTCCGTCGCTAAAGCCCTTCAGTGACAGAAATTGTCGTTGTGGGTGTTCTTGAGTTTCTGGGCAACCGTTTCGTCATGTTAGAGGGACTAGTTTGACCATGGTTTATCTAACTATTGTTTTCGTTTTTGGGTTCAATCAAGTATTGATGTTATAGTACTCTTACAGTAGTACAACATGAATCAAATTTCAGGCTTTAACCTACATATAACATGAAGTTATAGAGGCTCAAAATCACTGTCAAAGTTATTCTTGGGTTTCTGGGCAACCCATAACAGTGGTCATGGTCGATCAACGGTTTTGTGATTTCAATATTTTTGATTCTGCGTATTGGATGTGTGTTGTGTTTGTTGTAACATGTAGTATATATGTCAGGGTACATATATATAACACTAACTTGAAAAAATCGTAAATCTAAGGTCTTTATTTAGTCTGGTCAAAGTACGAACCAACCGATGTTTCTTCGTATTCTTCTTGATTTTCTAGCGAAATTTAAAAACTTGGTCATATTCGGTCAACGGGTTTTGACCATTAGTTCCAGTAATCCTATGAGTTGTTTATGGAATTTAAGATCATAGATATTAGAACATATATCAGGGTGTTATTATAAAACAAAACATTACAAAAACAACAGACTGAAAGCGATCAAAAAGGTTGGTCAAAGTGGCCAGTACAACTATTCTTGAGTTTTCTAGGTAACCCAAAAAACTTAAATCCGTGAACGGTCAACGCAATTTGACCAATCATAACTTGCAATCTATGGTTCTAATGAACCTGCTATCTTTTCCAGATTAAAGACATACTAACAGGCTACAAGTAACATATATTTAACAGACCAAAACATAAACATACGTGAATCTACAAGCCCTAACATTCGGTTGTCAGACTTGGTTTTTCAAAATTTAAAGATTTCTAAAAACACTTAATTAAGGCATCTAGATGTTATGAAAACGTGTTCTACCAATCTAGCATACTTTCTTATATACTAATTCATATTTTTAAACATCTAAATAACAATAATAACACAAGATCAAAGAGCTAATTATGAATTAGGGTTTGCACCTTTCTTTGTTGATTTTAGATTCTAGCTACTGAATTTGATGCTGCTATCACCAATGCTTGATTTGGTAAGTATATAAGTGTATCTTGGCTTAGAAATTTCGTGAGTTTGCTCAGCCCTAGGGTTCCTATTTATAGAATTCTTTAACTTGGCTTTTTGGACATTTTCAAGCAACTTGCCCCCAAAAATATCTGATCTGATGACTATTATCATTCTTGGGAGTTACAAGCATGTCATGTGCTGCCTAGGAACTTGCAATGGTGACTCCTAACCTAGTTGTGAGCTAGTTAGGTTAGTTTAGTAGCTTAATTATGCCCTAATCTTCACTAATCTTGATTAGGGTTTTGTTTTTAATGATTAGGATTGTTAAATGATGTTTATTAGTACCTAATTGAAGTTTACTAACCATGATTAGGTGTTAAGATAATCTAATTAGGGTTAAATTAGCTAATTAGGGTTAGATTTACAAATTAGGGTTAGGGTTTTGCTGATTAGGTTTAGGGTTTGTTAATCTAGGGTTACTAACCTAGATTTCTCACTAATCCTAACAAGCACGACAAAGCATTTTGTCATTGTAAGCATGACAAAGTAACTTGTCAAAACAATTATACCAAAAAGTTCGTTTTGGAAAGAAAATTTTTAAGCACGACGTTTTTCGGACAAAATTTTATTTGATCAAATTTGTTAAACATAGTATATATTAGCACTTAACACATTCAGAACGGAGAAATTTTATTGATATAACAAAATTTTACATAACAGAATCTTATTAGGGTTTTTGGTTTTTACAGTCACCCCCACTAATAAGAATTTCGTCCTCGAAATTAAAGTACAAATTAAGTAAATAATTGAGGATAATTCTCTCGCATTTTATCTTCGAGCTCCCATGTAGCTTCTTCAACGTTTTGATTTCTCCAGATCACATTAACTGATGCTATCACTTTATTTCTCAGGACTTGTTCTTTACGGTCGACGATCTGCACAAGTTCTTCTACATAAGAAAGATCTTCTTCTATTTGAATTGGCTCATACTTTATAACGTGTTTATGATCAGGTTTTTATGGTCGTAATACAGACACGTGAAACACATTATGGATATGATTCAAGTCAGGAGGTAGTGCTATTTCATAAGCAACTTCACCAATCCTTCTCAAAATTTCAAAAGGTCCAATGAATCTCGGACTTAGTTTTCCTTTCTTGCCAAAACGTATTTTTCCATTCTAAGGAGATACCTTTAAGAATATATGGCTTCCTATGTTAAAGTTTCGTTGTTGACGACGTGGATCAACGTATTTTCTTTGTCGATCTTGAGATGCTTGTAATCGTTGACGTATAATTCTGATTGTTTTAGTAGTTTATTGAATTATTTCAGGTCCTAGCATTTGTCTTTCCCTGACTTCATCCCAACATAAAGGTGTTCTACACTTTCTTCCATATAAGGCCTCATAGGGGCATGATAACTATTCTTATAGGAAAATTCGACTAAAGGTAACTGATCTTCCCAACTTCCTTTGAAGTCTATGATACATGTTCTCAACATATCCTCTAATGTTTGTATGGTTCTCTCACTCTGTCCATCAGTCTGAGGATGATAAGTTGTACTCAATTTTAATTGTGTTCCTAAGTGTTTTTGAAGACTTTTCCAAAAATTTGAAGTAAAACGTGGATCTCGATCTAATACTATAGAAATAGGTACTCCATGCCTAGAGATAATTTCATTGATGTACAGTTTGGCAAGGTGATCCAAGTTATGAGTAATTTTAATAGGTAGAAAGTGAGCTGATTTGGTTAAACGGTCAACTATTACCCAAATGGCATTATGGACCTTTTGTGTCGCTGGAAGGCCAACCACAAAGTCCATGGTTATATGTTCCCACTTCCACTCAAGAATCGGTAAGGGTTGAAGTAAACCACTCGGCTTTTGATGCTCAGCCTTAACCCTTTGACACGTGAGACATTTGCTTACCCATTCGGCTATTTCTCTTTTCATATTTGACCACCAAAAGTGTCGACTTAAATCCTTGTACATTTTAGTACTGCCAGGATGTATGGCAAATTTAGAATTATGAGCTTCGTTTAAGATTTCGTCTTTTAAAGTTTGGTTTAACGGAACCCATATTCTATCTTCATATCTTATTATTCCATCCTTATCTATTCTGAATTTGTTATACTTGTCATGAGTTATATTAGACTTATATTTCAGACATTCTTTATCCTTGTATTGCATCTCTTTGATTCTATTAAGTAGAGATGAAACTCCTTCTAAAATATAAAATTTTTTGGTAGAGGTAGTTGGACATTCCACCTCAATTTTTAAATTTTCAAAGTCTTTTATTAACCTATCATTGGTGGTTACTCCATTCAATTTACTCTGATTCTTTCTACTCAACACATCAGCTATGACATTAGCTTTACTGGGATGATATAAGATTTCACAGTCAAAATCCTTTATCAGTTCTAACCATTTTCGCTGCCTCAAATTTAATTCCTTTTGTGTATAAATATATTTCAGACTTTTATGATCTGTATATATTTCGCACTTCTCCCCGTACAAGTAATGTCTCCAAATTTTTAGAGCGAAAACTACAACGGCTAACTCTAGGTCATGAGTAGGATACCTCTTCTCATAATCTTTAAGTTGTCGGGATGCATAAGCAATCACTTTCCCATGTTGCATCAACACACACCCTAAACCTTTGTGTGATGCATCACTAAATACTACAAGGCCTCATGTCTCATCTAGTAAGGACAACACTGGAGCCATGCTCAGTCGCTTCTTCAACTCTTGGAAGCTCTCTTCACATTTATATGTCCAGACATATTTTATTATCTTTCGAGTTAAATTGGTTAATGGGGTTGCTATTTTTGAAAAATCTTTTATAAACTATTGATCATAACCCGCTAAACCAAGAAAACTAAATACTTCTGTTGGAGTTGTTGGTTGTTCCCAATTCACAACCGTTTCGATCTTAGTTGGATCTACAGATATTCCATTCTTGTCAATCACATGACCTAAAAATTGAACTCTCTTTAACCAGAATTCACACTTGGAAAACTTTGCATAAAGTTGTTCCTTTCGTAGTATCTCCAAAATGACTCTCAAGTGTTCAGTATGCTCTTCCCTTGTTTTCGAGTATACCAGAATATCGTCGATAAACATGACAACAAATTTGTCCAAGCATGGTTTAAACACTCGGTTCATTAAATCCATAAATGTTGCCAGTGCATTTGTCAATCCAAAAGATATTACAAGAAACTCATAATGTCCATAGCGTGTCCTAAACGCTGTTTTCGGCACATCCTCCTTTCTTACCTTTAATTGATGATAACCTATTCTAAGGTCAATTTTTGAAAAATGTTCGGCCCCTTTAATTGGTCAAACAAATCATCAATCCTTGGTAAAGAATATTTATTCTAAATAGTTAATTTATTTAGCTCTCTATAGTCTATACATAGTCTCATAGTTCTATCCTTCTTCTTTACAAACAATACTGGTGCTCCCCATGGGGAAACACTAGGTTGTATGTACTTTTTATCTAAGAGTTCCTGTAATTGTATTAGTAACTCTTTCATTTCTATAGGTGCCATTCTGTATGGTGCCTTAGAAACTGGTGCCGTTCCGGGTGCAAGATCAATTATGAACTCAATTTCCCTATTTGGAGGTAAACCTGGTAAGTCATCCAGAAATACATCGGGAAAATCTTTAACTATAGGTATTTGATCTAATTTTACTCCTTCCTGTCGAGTATCAACTATGTAGGCCAAATAACCTAAACAACCTTTTCTAAGTAATCTTTCTGCCTGAACTATAGTCAAACATCGAGATTGCTTAGGTGAACAACTACCATTGAACACTACCTTTGACTTCGATGCAGTCATAAGTTTTATACGTTTTTTATGACAATCAATTATCGCGCTATGATTTACTAACCAATCCATTCCTAATATTACATCAAATTCCCCCAACTGAATTGGTATAAGATCTACCGTAAAATTATGTCCTTTTATTACCACACTACAGTTTTTGTATATGATTTCAACCGGAATCTTTTCATTATTTGCAATTTCTACACAAATAGGTTTGCTTAACTTTTCACAAGGTATATTCAAGTTCTTAGAAAAACATTTAGATATAAAAGAACAAGTAGCTCCAGAATCAAATAACACATATGCATTTAAAGTGTTGATAGGGATGATACCTGTCACCACGTCCTGTGAAGCAACAACATCCCTCACCGACATATTAAATGTTCTCGCGGTAGGTTAATTCTGAACCCCAACTACAGCTACTGTTGACTGATTATTCTCTGGTACTCTATTCTCATTTCTTCCTTAGTTCTTAGGTTTGGGACAATTCTTAGAAAACTGGTCCAACGAACCACAATTAAAACATTTATTTTTATTTGGGAGAGGACACTGTGGTGAAATATGTCCCGATTGTCCACAATTATAACATTTTCTAAGAAAACACACTCCTTTATGTTTCTTTCCGCAAGTAGAACAAGGTTTAATGATATTATTACCAAAGTTATTATTAGTATTACTTACCTTTTTCCCCGGGTTGTTAGAGAAAGTATTATCCCATTTTTGCTTGTTATTAAACCCACCTGAACTGGGTTATGTACTAAGTTTCCCTTTATCATTTTGACTCTTCTTATCCTGGTGAAATTTAGTAAGACTCTTATTCTTACTTTCGGCTATAGTAGCTTTCTCCAGTATTTCAGAGAAATTGTTTATTTGGAGTACTGACAACTTACTCTGAATCTGAGGTTTTAAACCCTCCTGAAACCTACGAGTCTTTCTAAGTTCAGTGGTTACTTGATGAAAAGCAAACCTAGACAGTCAGGTCTCCTTGTTTCAAATCTAAAATTTTTATTTCCATGCGATCTTTCAGGGATTGGGAAAAATAGTGTTAGTTCCCAGTAGGCACAATAGATCTAGAAAGGGGGGTTGAATAGATCCTTTTTAATTTCAGATACGTTTCTCTTTTATTTTGTATTGCTATTAAACAAGCATATGACAAACATGAGAATCTTTTCAAGCACAACGGAATAAGTAAAAGATCCCCTTCATTGATATATTCATAATCATACATACATTTTTCGTAGAGTTAGTTCAGTTGTAAGTAGTTAAAACATACATAGAAGTTATAGTAGTTAATAGACATAATGTAAAAGACACAAGGGGTTTTAAGTGGTTTAGAGACTCAAGCTCCTAATCCACTCTTCTGCTTTCAACTAGCAGGATTTCCACTAAGAAAGGGCAGCACCCTGAATCACTAAGATTCCTTGAGGCCAAACATCCTTGGGACTTGGTTCACTAAGAACTCTTCAAGGCCGAAGCAACCTTGGAACTCCTCTAGTCCCCTAGGAACTCTTCAAGCCCAGCAGGCTTGGAACTTCATTTAGTCCCTCCGGACAAGGACCCCTCAGGCCCTGACTTCTTGAGTTGTTTGTTTGTTGGAGTAGGTGTTAAGTTGCTAAGATGTCTTCATGATCTGAACATCTTCTGTACTTAGAAGCTTGGCGTGATCATCCTTAAAGTGCAGTTCAGTGTTGCATGATGCTCAGCTTCTTCAGTTACTCAACCACTTCGGATGACCCCTTGATGATTGCCTTGAAGATCATTCCTCTTGATACACGATGGCTGCACATGATGGGTTTCTAAGATGACTGTAAGCTCTTCTGCTTGGTACTTAGAAACTTTCTCATTCATGCCACCATGATGACGTTTGTGATCTCCCTTCTTGATACTTGATGTCTTCTCATGATGGACTTGCTAAGATGACTGTGAGCTCTTCTTTATGGTACTTAGAGTCTTCCCATGATGGACACCAAGATGACATGTTGTTCTTCTTTCTCTCGGCAGTTCAGAACACTCTTCTTATAGTAGAACTCTCACTTCTACATTGTAGAACTCTCACTTCTACTTCTTCATTGGTATGTATCTAAGTGTTCTTGGTGGTTCGTAGAGTGAGCCTTCGGACTCACTATTTTACATGGTTTAGAACAGTCCACCGTTACTCTAAACTCGGCAACTCCAGCAACCTTCGATCTTTGAAGCTCTAGCAGATTTAAACTCCTTCCCAATCTATCCGTTGGAAAGTAGCCGTTAAAAGCTACTCAAACATCTTCACATATCTCGAGTTACGTGAGGTAGACTGCTGATGTGACAAGTCATACTTTCTCTGACATTGCAGTCTACTATTTCACCTACCCATCAGAGATGTCACTTTAATGTCTTGGGCAGGTCGAAGTTTCCTCCTTCTGATTTCTCTATCAAAGGTTGTCCTTTTGCATCGATGCTCTCAATAAGCTTTTGTCCGAATACCAATATCCTTCAGATTGAACCTTTGCCAATGCTTCAATCTTCAGATGTTCGAACTCTACGATTCTGATGTTTGTTTTCTTGGACCTGATCGTAGTGTCTTGTTGAATGTTGCTTAGACTGGTAGAGTCAACACTACAATCTTGAAGAGTGTTGATTTGATCTTCAATATAGAACACCTCTTCCTTTTCTTGTGCAGTACTTCAACACTTCTGTTTGCCTCAACAGGTCTCAGATACTGATAACTTGACTTCCTTATTCTGGCCTCTTATGAATAGCAAGACACTTCAGATTTGTGGCGTGTCCAGCTCGCTTTCTCCTTGTGATCTCCCGTTCACTGATCATCAATGGACTGACCCAATGCTTAATAACTTTAGCCTTGTTCTTCAGAAGTTGTCCAGTATCTCTGTATGTACTTCATCAATTCTTTCTTTGTTTGGCAATCACTATGATCCTGGTTGCTTCCAAGATCGTTGTCTTCTGTTTGCTTGACATCTATTACACTTGCTGACTTTCCTTAATCAGTTACTGAAGTCTTCTTCTGATCTCCTTGTGGAAAACTTCTCCTCGAATGGCTTCACAACTCAATCTTGATGCTGATTAGGTTGGTGCTTAGATCTTCTGTTAGCTTGCATGCCATTCGTTGAGTCCTCTTTGGTTCCTTTCCGGTGAGATGCATCTTTGTAGTGCCAACTAGAGGCTTTATTCCTTTGGATATTCTGGGAGTGCTCATTTGTTGAGAATCGTATTTTCTCTACGATTCTGCCTTGGCATTGTGAGCACATCTGTTGAGGTCGTAGTTCTGCACTCTACGATTTAGCTTCGGCTGTGCAGACACTACGACTTCAGGATCAGATCTTAACACTACGATTTCTGTCTTTGTGCTCGATGTCTTCATCTAATATTACTCGACTACGATCTCTGCATGTAATCAATAGACTCTACGAACTCAGAGTGTGATCTATGATCCTTGACTTGGCTTCGGCATCAGTAGACTCTACGACTCTGAGTGTAGTCTCGTTTCCCGACTTGGCTTGGCGGAGGTCTTGGCTTCGGCTCGTGGCGTCGTCTCTCTGATTCGAACATGACTTACTTAGTAGACTTTGGCTCTGAGGAAGTTCTACTCGACACACTACGATCCTTCTTCGTCTCTCCTGACAGTCTATGAACTCCGAGATCTACTATCTTGCAGACTACGATTCTGCCTCGACAGCTCTCGAGTTCTCCTTGACTCTCCTGGCAGACTACGATTTATGGTGTAGTGCTCGACGATCAGACAAGCCTATCTATTACATCATAAGATCAACCTAACATGTTTGATCTTTCTATATTTATAGTCCTTGTACATCATTTCTTTTTAAGGACTTTACAAAGTTGTTTTGCTTATGTATGATCAACCTAACATACTTGATCAATTCATTCTAAGTCCTTGTACACATGTTTCTATTATCTATCAAAGGACTTTACAACTTTTTTTAATGCAAGCATACTTGCATATTCATTCATATATATCATAATCAAATCATATTAAATAGGAATATCATTCATATGTTTATTCCTAACAATCTCCCCTTATTTGATTATGACAAAAACAATAAGTGCATATGCATGTTATGAATAAATCTTATATACAGTGAGTAGCTGTATTTCTAAAACAGATAATCATGAATGTTATTTATAAAGATATGGAAAATTATACATTAAGACACTTTACATCCTGGATCTAGAACATACCTAACTAGTTAGAGATGTACCTCTTTGGCTCCATGTATGTTTCCAAGATGTCTGTTGATCAGCTATTCATCTGTTTGTTCTTCTTGCTCTTGCTCCCCCTGGGATGATGACCTTCTGTCTTTGCCTAGCTCCCCTTCAGCATCTTTCTTAACATGCTCCCCCTGAGACTCTGCGATCATTTGATCAACATCTTTTAGCTCCCCCTCAGATGATGACTCTGCCTCTTTCTCTACTGTCAGCTTCTTTGACTTCTTCTCTACTATCCTTCTGCTCTTCTTGCTCTTCTTTGAGTGCCTCTTGCTCTGCCTCTTTCTATGCCTCTTTTTCTCCCCCTTTTTGTCATTAATCATTTGGGAAAGTTGCTCTATGTTGGACATAAGCTGCTCCATCAGGTAGGAGGAGTTGGAAACTTCAAACTTGAGTTCCTGTTGGCCTAGCTCAAGTTTCACTGAGAAAGACTGCTTCATGTCGTCAATCTTGTCAGAGAGGGTGTGGATCTGCTCTTCATTGGCCTTCTGTGCTCGTAGAGCTTCTGCCTTTTGATCTTGTATGACCTTTAGATAGATGTTATCTCTCTCTTTGATTTTGAGAGATACATCAGCCATTGCAGTTTAAAGTCTGTTCTGAAATGAATTATCTCCTTCTGCTATCAACACCTTTTTTGACTCCTCATTAATCTGAGATATCTTCTCAATCAGCACATTTGAGTTCTTCATTAGTTCCTGCTCCACAAGATTTTGATCATCTGGTTGTGCAGCTTCGGGTTGAGCATCAGATTGAACTCTACGATTTTCATTCTTAGACAGATCTTTGAAAGCTTGGAGAATCTAAATAATCGTTGAGTACCAATTGCTGATTGAGGATGAGTGAATGTCAGATAGCAGTGTTTGGGCTGTTGGAAGCTTCTAATTTTGAATTTGAACAGTCTCAGCAGTAGAGTGATCAGACTCAACGATCATCTCCTTGATCATGTTTCTGCTGCCTTGAGAGTCCACTCGACGATCGTAGAGGATATAGTGATTGTCAGACTATCGATAGACTTTGAAGT
Source organism: Panax ginseng (assembly GCA_020205605.1). Classification (NCBI taxonomy): domain Eukaryota; kingdom Viridiplantae; phylum Streptophyta; class Magnoliopsida; order Apiales; family Araliaceae; genus Panax; species Panax ginseng. Next base: position 83,826,986 of record CM035145.1, read on the forward strand.
GGGGATGGTCTTTGATCATTTTTGTTGCAAACTTCTTCACCCTTGGGAAGTTCTGAGCCACCAGCTCCAGGCTTGGAAACTGCTTATAACACCAACTGAAGTAGCTTACATCTCTTTCAGTGTGGGCCTTTAGCCATGGCATCCATTGGAAGAACCATCTCATTAGCAAGTCATCAGGATTATAGAGAATGGTCGAGCAGTCTAGCTCCATGTTGTTCCAGTTTTTAGCTATGTCAAAAGCAGTCATTCTTACTACCTTGTGCTGCTCATCTCCATTGTTCACCCATCTTTCTGGTGGAGCTTCTGGTAGTTCATTTGAGACTTCCACCACTATTCTTCTGTTGAATCTTGCTGGTGAAAGGACAGGATAAGATTCTGGTTCCTCTGATTCCTGATTTTTAGAATTGGAATCATTCTCTATTTCTTCTTTTTCTGAGCCTGAACCATCTTGATCATTTCCAGTAGTGAATTCTTCTTGCTGCATTTCATTCCCAGAACCTTCTTCAGCAAGATCTTCCTCTGATTCATCTTCTTCATTGCCGGTCCTATCCTCAGCACTTTCTTCATGTGATACAGACTCATCATCACTTAATTCAATGACGACACTTGATTGATCACTGCTTCTTTTGGAGGGAAATTTGGCTTACAGTATATAGCTCTTCCTTCTTCTTGGAGGTTCAGTTTTGGGAGAGTCAGATCTTCTTCCTCGTCAGACTTGGAAGCCTTTGGTTCATCAGAAGAACTTCTTTCAGGTTCAGCAAGGGCATGGGCATGTTCTTCTTCTCTCAAAATAGAATTTCCTGACCCATTATCTGGGCTTGTTGGGGCAGTTGCATTTGGGGATGGAGTTGGGTCATCTTGAATTTCTTCTTCATCAGCAGAGTGACTGCTCTGAGGATTAGCCACAGGGCTTGAGCATTCCTCTTTATCATCAGATGCTGAATTTTCTTCCATTAATCCAGCTTCACCTTCACTGCTGGATTTGATTTGTGGAGACTCAGCCTTGACATCTGTCTCCTTTTCTTCTGCTGACTCTACATCCTTCACTTCAGCAGATGTACTATTTTGGAAAGCTGAGGTTAGCCTGTTTTCCACCTTAGCTTTCTTACTGGATGGCCCTTGAAGCAACCTGTTGCTTCTCCTTTTTGTTGTTTCAGCAGTTAGAGCTCTTTCTTCTTCAACCTTGTCTTTGATGGAGAGACTCCTTGGTGGGGCCTTGGTTTTCTTCACACCTCTGGATTTCTTTTTGGCTGGTGTGGTTGCTGTTGGTACAGGATCATCAGACTTAGAGCTTTTTTCCTCTTTTGTCTTCCTCTTCCTTGCAGAGGCTCTGCTGCTGCTCCCAGTTGTCAGCCTTCGGTTCTCGTTGGGGTTTTTCTTCCAATTTACAAACAATTGTGGAGACATTACCTTGTGAGCATTCAAAGGCTCTACCTCATCATCCTTGATCTTCCCTCTTAGCTTCTTCTTCATCATAATACTTAGCAATCTTCCATGAAACACCTTAGTCATGGGTTTTTCGATGGACTTCTTCATCTCATCTTTTTCTACCCACTTGGAGATTTGATCGAACAAGATAGCTCTAAAGTTAATTTGTTTCTTCAGAACTATTACTGACATTATCTTCAACTGTTGGTCAAGCATTGTGTCATGTGCAGTGTCCTTGCACAGTATACATTTTTCAACTATTTCAGCAAGGAACTCGTACTCTTTTGGAAACTCCTTCTTCTTCATGTCTTTCAGACTAGTATTTATTTGGTACCCCATGATCTCCTTTGCTTGTTCTGTATCAACATCATCAAGGCTCTTCAGTCCTTGGTTAGGAAAACCTAGGCATTAATTGAGGTCAGAAGATTTCCAAGCTCCTTGTGAACTGGAGTACCCTTTGATAGGACTACGATCGTGGAGTTGTCTTCTACGATCGCTGAGGTTGCACTACGATCGTGAAGTTTTCTTCAACCTCGACTCTACGATCGTTGGCTATCTTGGTCCTTGAGATGAACTTGATCAAGCATTCCTTCTTGGTCAAGGTAGCTCAGGAAGGGCCAACCTCTTAGAGTGAGCTAAGGGTCAGGTTTGTCCCTGAGGCGCTTTCCAGATGAAATACTTTAGAAGTGATTTGCAATGATATCTCATTTGACCTTTTCGGGTGGGGAGGTCCTCTACCAACTTTGGACAATTGCATTTGCTGTAATCGTGGTGTCCTCCTGCTTCTACACTACGATCAGATGTTTGATCGTAGGCACTCCACGATTTTGAGTTAGGTGGCTGAAAGGTTATCAGTAGTACGTTTTGAGATGTTCCTAGTGACTATGGATCTTCATTTGGTTCATCAGCCACAAAGTTTTTGGACTCTGTAGCTGGTACATTTCTTCATAGTATAACTCAGTGCTGTTGTTTCTCAACAGATCACTGCTTCCCATGGTTGATGAAGTCTTTCCAGATAGATGTGATTCCCTTTACTTTAGGTTCATATGAAGGCAGTCTCGCATATATCCTTCTGACTGGAATCACAATTATCACTTAGATCTCCCTGTATCGTAGACATGGATATTTTCAAGACTGATCACTCTACGATCTTTTGACAGCACTACGAACGTAGTCTTCTTTGACAGTCTTGTGTTTCTGAGGTTCTGCTTTCGTAATGAATTCATCTTGACTGAAGCTCAATGATCCTCTGTTGTGAGATCCCTTGAGGATTCTTCTCATATACCATGCCTTTCTTGATTTGAGCATATAGGACCCTCTTCATCTTTGGTTGCATGACCTGCTCCCATATACAGATTTGTAGCCATATGATCTTTACTCAGGTTAGCTCAATGGGACTTCAAGGACAGGCTTGGACATATATAAATTTTATCAAAATCACTTCTGAGCAGTCCTTAGCCTTCTGTTGGTTGAGTCTTCTTGACTGAAGTCTCCCCGCTTGAAAGATTCCTTAGTGTGGCAGACGGCACCAAGTACTGCGGTTTAAATATATTTCTATTTTTGGTACCAATAATTAAATGGGTCCTGCTAGGTTAGTTTTCTAAACCCCTGTTCCTCTTATATTTGGATAATCATCACATTTATCCCCAACAACATATTCATGCATAAAACTAGTTTTAGATAATACATTTTGATATGCATAAAGGTTAGTGTGTGTAAGGTTTGACATTTAATAACACACTCTTTATCTATGATGGTTTCATCATTTGCTGGGTTATGTTCACAATGTTTAATTGTTCACAAAGTGAGAATCAACTCTACGATTTAGAAGTATCTAGTTGATGTTGGGTTTCGGCATAGAAACGCAGCGGAAATAAACCAATTAAAGGCAATTCTGAAACCCTAAAACAGGATCCATGCGAAAAATTAAATTAGTTCAGAGGTTAGAAATTATACCGATTGTTAAAGCTAGAATCGATTCGGTCGAATCTCTAACGCAATTCAAACGAACTGCGTCTCTACGATATCCACACGAACGCTCCACACGAATCGTCCCTACGATCTGCGAGAAGAAAAAAAGCAGCAGTCTTAGCCACCAAGGATGAGGATTTTAAACTGCTTTTCTCTCTAGTCTTTCTCTAAGAATGGCTAGGGTTTTGGTTAATGAATAATCCCTAAAAGGGTCATATATATCATATATATAGTGATTAAAAGGAATTATTCAAAACCTAATTTAATAAAATCCGAATTTATATATATATCTTAATTAAGTCTTACTTAATTAATATACCTATATATAAATTATCCTATTAATTTAAATTCGTAATTTAAATACTATCAATCATATTGACATATTTAAATCTTTATAATTTAAATTAATTCCCTTTTAATTACGTTCTATGTGTGTGACCCTATAGGTTATTATTACGTTGGCAATAATTTTAAAATCATATTATAAAATTATAAACAAAGAGCGGCATCTAGTAATGCATCACTGCTACCCAAGTAATAATAAGATCCATGATTCGATGCAACCTTTTAGTGACCAATGTTTCAATGTAATTTAATCCTTTTAACCTTAATATCCTAGATTAAACTTGAGTCATGGAATGTGTCCTACTCTTCATAATTTAATATAAGTTTTTCTTGATCAATGAGTAGACTATATGAAACAAATCACTATTTGAGCATGGCCATGCATTTCATAGTCCTACTCAATCAAGAGGCCTATGGATATCACCCCTAATACATAGGAGGGTTAAATTCCATCTAGATCACTCATATTACTCACACGATTCATGATGTACCCAATAATCACCTTTATAGTCCACCCTATTAAAGGTGACATTTGATGATATCAAAGTACATAAATTTCCGTGTAGAAATATAGTGATTTCAGGTCGGAGGACCATTACATCATTGTCACTATGAGAATTGCTAATGACATTTCGCATAATGCTCCACATAGAATTCTCATGGTGGGTCTGTCCAGTATATCGTTCTCTGACATGTACCTATGCATTGACTTAATATCTCATATATTTATGACCAATGAGATTTAGTCATCAGTCAATTCACATACTATTCTTAATGCATCATTGTTGTCCCATCAACAATGATACTCGACTAGGGACATTTAAGAACAATGATACTAATTGTAAATATATAATCTCATGTTCAAGTCACAAACTTGAAACTATATAATTTGTATCAATATTCTAAGAATTTTTATTATGTTAACATTTATATAACGCAGTAAATAAAACCATAATAAAATCATTCATTTATTCAATCAAATAAAATATCAAAACGTTAAGCAATTATATCAAATAATTGGCCTCTAGGGCATAAATTCTAACAGTCTCCCACTTGCACTAGAGCCAATCACTCATGTATCTAATACCCATAGAACTAGTGTGATTGTCGTGCTTCTGCTGCTACAAAGCCTTGGTCAGTGGAACTGCAACATTATCATCTGTTGGCACTCTTCCTATATGTACATCTCCTCTATCAATGATTTCACGGATGAGATGGTACCGCCTAAGTATATGCTTGGATCGTTGGTGAGATCTGGGTTCCTTAGCTTTGTCAATGGCTCCATTATTATCACAATGATAAGAACAACCGGATCAACAATGGTTGAACAACACCAAGTTCAATGATGAACTTTTTAATCCATACAGCCTCCTTGGCTGCACTAGAATCAGCAATATATTCAGCCTCTGTTGTCGAATCAGCTACCGTCTCTTGCTTCGAACTTTTCCAGCTAACAGCACCACCATTAAGGCAAAACACAAAACCTGACTGAGACTTATAGTCATCATTGTCAGTCTGGAAACTAACATCTGTGTAACCCTTTACTGCCAGTTCGTCTTCACCTCCATATACCAAGAATGAATCCTTAGTCCTTTTTAGGTACTTGAGGATATTCTTGACTGCTGTTCAGTGACCTTCACCTGGATTCGACTAGTATCTGCTCGTCATGCTCAAAGCATACGAGACATTCGAACGAGTACATATCATTGCATACATGATAGATTCAATTCTTAGAAAAGCATAAGGGATCTTTCTCATACGCTCATCATCATCTTGTGAATTAGGACATTGGGCCTTAGAGATCTTTACACCATGAGTCACGGGTAAGTTTCCTCTTTTTGCCTCTTGCATGCTGAACCGTTTCAACACTTTATCAATATATGTACTTTGACTTAGGCTGAGCATTTTTCTCGATCTATCTCTATAGATCCTGATACCTAAAATGTAGGCAGCATCGTCCAATTCTTTCATGAAGAAACATTTTCCTAACCATATTTTTACAGCCTGTAAAGAAGGAATGTCATTCCCAATAATTAATATGTCATCAACATATAATACTAGGAATACAATGTGACTCCCAATAACCTTCTTATATACACAAGGTTCATCTTCATTTTTAATAAAGCCAAATTCTTCGACTACTTCATCAAATCGAAGATTCCAACTCTGAGAGGCTTACTTCAATCCATAAATGGATTGATGCAGCTTACATACCTTTCCAGCATCCTTTGGAGTGACAAAACCCTCAGGTTGTGTCATATACTCATCCTCAAGGAGATTTCCGTTAAGGTAAACAGTTTTGACATCTATCTGCAAGATTTCGTAATCATAAAAAGCTGCAATAGCAAGTAAGATCCTGATGGATTTAACCATTGCTACTGGAGAGAAGGTTTCATCATAATCAACACCTTGAATTTTTTTGAAACCTTTTGCTACCAGTCGGCCTTTATAGGTTTGTACATTACCATCCATGTTGATTTTCTTCTTGAAAACCCACTTGCACCTGATTGGTTTTAGCCCTTCGGGTGGATCAACCAGAGTCCATACTTGGTTAGTATACATGGAGTCCATCTCAGATTTCATGGCTTCAAGCCATTTCTCAAAATCTAGTCCATTCATAGCTTCTTGGTAGGAAGCAGGCTCATTTTGATCTATGAGCATCACATCGCCGTTTTGAGTCACAAGATATCCATAATATCTCTCAGGCTCTTGGCGTGTCCTACCAGATCTACAAATGCCTTGTATAATTTTAGCAGGTTCACTTTCCACAATATCTTGTGCTTCCTGCTCACATTCCAACTCAGGTTCAATGATATTTTGTGGTTCTCGAATTTCTTCGAGTTCTACTTTCCTCCCACTGTTTCCTTTAGAGACAAATTCTCTTTCTAGAAAAATACCAGTTCGAGCAACAACCACTTTGTTCTCAGAAGGTTTGTAGAAATAATACCCTTTTGTTTCCTTTGGGTATCCCACAAAATTACATTTGTCAGATTTGGGTCCGAGCTTATTAGAATCCAGACATTTTACGAACGCCTCACAACCCTAAATCTTCATGAACGACATACCAGGACGTTTCCCAGTCCACATCTTATATGGTGTCTTCTGAACCGTCTTTGTAGGAACACGGTTAAGTGTGAATGCAGTTATCTCTAGGGCATGACCTCAGAAGCTTATTGGAAGATCTGCATGACTCATCATTGATCGTACCATGTCCAACAAGGTTCAATTCCTCCTCTCAGATACACCATTCCATTGTGGTATTCCAGGTGGAGTGAGCTGTGATATAATACCACACTCCTTTAGAAGGTCATCAAAGTCTTGGCTTAAGTATTCACCTCCTCGATCGGATCGAAGGGCTTTTATACTTTTGCCAAATTGGTTTTGAACTTCATTCTTGAATTCCTTGAACTTTTCAAAGGATTTGAATTAGTGTCTCATAAGATACACATGTCCATATCTACTAAAGTTGTCAGTAAATGTAATGAAGTAATAAAACCTACCTCTTGCTAATGAACTCATGGGTCCACATACATCACTATGTATAAGTCCCAATACATCACTAGCCCATTCACTTTATCCAGTGAAAGGGGCTTTAGTCATCTTGCCTAATAAACAAGACTCGCATTTCTCATATGATTTAAAATCAAATGAATCCAAGAACCCATCTTTATGGAGTTTGGATATGCGTTTCTCATTTATATGGCCTAAACGATAGTGCCAGAGATATGTCAGATTTGAATCATTTGATTTAAATCATTTTGTATTTATGTTACAGATAGGCATTTCTAAATCAAGAATATAGAGACCGTTAAACAATTGTGTAACACCATAACAAATATCATTTAAGTAAAATAAACAATGATTGTTCTTTATTATAAATGAAAAACCTTTCTTGTCCAAACAAGAAACATAAATAATGTTTTTGCTTATAGCAGGCACAAAATAACAATCTTCTAATTTTAAAACTAGCCCAATGGGCAAAGATAAATGATAAGTTCCTACGGCCAGTGCAACAACTTTTGCTCCATTCCCAACTCGTAGGTCAACCTCTCCTTTCGCCAAAGTCCTACTCCTTCGGAGTTCCTGCACATTAACACAAATGTGAGAACCACACCCAGTATCCAATACTCATGATGTAGAAGTAGACCAGTTGACTTCTATAACAAATATACCTGAATCAGAAGTCGTACTTCCTTTCCTTTTCTTCACTTCTTCCAAATAAGCATGATAGTTCCTCTTCCAGTGTCCAGGTTTTCCACAGAAGTGACACTCACCTTCTTTAGCCACCCAACCTTTAGGTTTTAAAGCCTGTTTGGTTTTGGAATTGGGTTTGGCAAAAGATTTAGATCCTACCTTCTTCTTGCCTTTCCAATTTCCCTTAGCATTTCCCTTTTGCACCATCATTATGGGAGCGGGTCCTGCCTTTTTCATGTTGTTCTCGACAGTTCTTAACATGCTCAACAACTCAGTAAGGGGTTTCTCAATTTCATTCATAAGATAATTCATAACAAATTGAGAGTAGCTGTTGTTCAAGGATTTCAAAACAAGATCTGTTTGGGCTTCCAAAGTGATTGGAAAACCCAACCTATCAAGGTACTGAATATACCCAATCATTTTCAGCACATGTGGACCAACTGGATCACGTTCACCCATCTTGCACTGATACAACAGACTTTTTGTCATATACTCTCTGTCGAGCATGCCATTCGAACAATTTATTGAGATGCTCGATCATCTCATAAGCATCCATCAACTCATGTTGCTTCTGAAGCTCAGCGTTCATGGTTGCTAGCATGACATAACTCACGTCCAGAGCATCATCTTGATGCTTCTTGTAAGCATTATGCTCCGTACGTGCTGTAGTGATAGCTGGTGCTGCAGGAATGGGCCTATCAAGGACATATAGCTTGCGCTCTTGTTTGAGGACAATCTTTAAGTTCCTATTCTAGTCAAGGAAATTAATTCCACTCAGCTTGTCCTTCTCAAGGACTAATCGTAATGAAAGACAATTTGTGTTGTTGTTGTTGTTTGCCATTGATATCTACAATTTATAAGTGCAAAAAATAATAAGTCAAATTGCAGAGTTGATATTATGTAATTGATAATAGTACATTCAAAATATACCTCCCACTATTTTATTCAAATTAATAGCCCTCACCATTAATTCAGAAAGCATTTTCTATTAAATCTTTCTAGTGAGCCAAGATCCATATTTCATTATGCCTTAAGTTAGCTTTGGCTAATCTCTTAAAACACAATTATTTAGGTAGACAACCCCTTGTCAATTATATCATATATAACTCCTAGATAGTTTGGTAAACAACATTTGTTTCTAGTCCATCTAATGGTACCTCCCAAACTCCATGCCTCTAAGTCCACAATCCTATTGAGATAACTTAGTTAAGTCGGGCCCAATGATTTTAACAGTTTGGATATCACAATTACCCTATCGCATCTTACCTAGATAAATAGGGTACTTTGTTTTGGCAAACCTACATCTATTGATCAAGGTCTTGATGAGTGTTATTCATTGGAAGACATCTGATTTAGACTTAATATTTTATTAAGGGATTTTATAAATTAATTTAGATCTCACCAATTTTAATCTTATTAAGCATGCACATTATTTATCATATCATATCACATACAAGCATAAATAAAGTCCGAAATAATATGTGTCACAGTTATGGCCCAATCCACGGTCAATCTTTTCAAGCTAATTAAAGATTGAAGGTCAATCTAAGGTGATAAAAGATCTTAAAATAAATAGCTTCCTTGGATCTTCCTCAAGCATATGCCTCATCTCCATCATCATCTTTCCATCATGTTCTCCATCTTGACATCTTCATCGATTACAGATTATTACATGACATAAAGAAATCTCGAGTTACATTCGAGGGGATTTAGATGAGAAGCGAATATTACATTAGAATTTATAGAAAGGCACGACATGCAAACAGTATTTCAAAACCAAAAACCACTAACCTATGGGTCAAAAAGCCATAACTGTGCACCATGCATATCACAATAAGCACATAGCAATTTATATATAATTAAAGAAAACTATATATAACATATAGGGGACACGACCATTGTGACGAACGAGATTTTTGTAAATTAATTTTAATATTTATTGAATTAAATAAATATTTTTCGATGATTTATTTTTGGATTAAATAATTATTTGATGCATTGTGGTAGATTAATTTAATTATGTGTTACATTTATTAAATTAATGTAGAGAATATTTATTATTCAAGTATGTATTTATGTGAGCTTATTGAGTTAAATGAAATATTTTACTAAGCATGATATTATTTTAATTAATTTAATTATGAATTAGAGAGTTAATAATTTGACATTAATTATTAATGAGAAATTTAATTATGTGACTATGTGAATTTATGAGAAATTATTATATTTTATTTAAAGTAAATTAAATAAAATATTGGAGTTATTTTATAAGAATGTGACATTAATTAAACTATAGTATAAGAAGTTTATCAAATTAAATGAGAATGAATTATATTGAATAGCCAAACAAGGCCTTAGTAGTGGTTGAGGCGATTAACCATGAATTGGTTAATCCACCACAACTTCAATCGATTATAAAATATATATCGTATTATTCTTTTATTTCATTTTCTTGAGTCTGATAAAAGTAGTTAGAGAGAATCTGATAATTGTTGAGGAGAATTGTGAGTCAGTGATTAAAGAAGGAATTCATCTCCTATTAAAATCTACACTACGCTTTGGGTAATTCTATCCAACCTAATTCTTATTTTACGTCTTTTAAAGTTTTCCCAAAACATGGCTTAAGTCCTCTATAAAGTTTCTATAGTTGAATGTGGTAACAATTTTGTGTATATATGTAATAATTCGAGTAGCATAGCATAACTTATATATATTGTATATGATTCCATATCATAAGTTTCATAGTACTATGAATTGCTATTTCAAAAATTTACAGAGTTTGGGTTATGGCCATATGGCCTTATACGTGATAATTCATGTGTTGATCATATATTATCCCTAAATTTTACACTCGTATATTATTATGCATGTTGATACGAAGAGACCAAAGTTTAAATAAACGGATTCGGTGTTATAACGATTCCGTAGTGACAATTTTCATGTTTTATTTTCAAAACCTCCAAGAACATCGAAGTCAGTGAAATTCACATATTTTAGTTATGTGATTATGTGTTTTAATGGGTTAAAACCATTCTACAAATGTTGGGTTATGATTATACATGAATTATAACATGTGGGTATGTCTAAATTCGTGTAGTAATATTTTAAATTGGAGTTTTTGGTACGTGTTTACGCAATTTTCGCGAATCGCAGAAACAGTTTACGATCGCCACGCCATGGCTCTCAGGTCTCACTCCTAAACATCCGCATGTGCTTAGTACCAAGTCTTGCATTGACATTAAGTTTCCAAATTGGCCTATGCAATGCATGCATGAACATGAGTCCATTAAGCATACTTACAGCATGCATGTGCGAAGATCAAGTGTATTAGTGAAAGCTTGCATGGTATACTCTCCAGAAAAGTTCGAAATGTAATTTTCAAAATTTTTAAGTCTAACAATGTGTTAGTAAATTAATGTAATGAACATGTAAACATGTTAGAAATATAATATGATGATAAAAGAGTTGTTTAACATGTTAATAACATAATTGCATGTGGATTGAATTATTGAATACATAATAAGCTTGTTATTCATGAAGTATAAATTATGTGACAAAGTGGTAAATTAACTAAGTATAGTTAAATAATCAAAGTAGACAAAGAGAATGAGTTTATGATGATTAGTTAAGTTATAATTAACCGGTATTGTGAATGTGAATGATATGTACGATTTAATTCAAAGAACGTGCTTAGTTAAAGTGTAATCTACGTACGAGGCAAGTTTCCTAACCCTACTTATCATTATTGTTCAAGTTTATTATTTACCCCGAGTAAATTATCATTACTATTATTCAAGTTCAAATGTTATATTAAAGATTTATTATCTTTTCAAAGCATGATTCAGTTATACAATAATTGTTCTATTGTATACTTCTTGAGATTATTATTCGATTTGAATATCATTATTATTGAACCTTATTAGACTAGCAAACCCTTATTGATTCGACTAGTCCATAGTTGATGAGCGTTCTAAATTTCAGAACCCTTGATGAATTATCCAAACCAAACTTCCTTTGAAGTGCGGACTCAAATGTCAAACCGAGATGAACAACCTCGCAGAAGGGATTTACTTATCGTTAGCGTTAAGATATTGTGCATGTGTGGTACTAAGGGCTGATCCCCCAAGTACGAGTAGAAAGGTCCATAGTCTTATGATTTATTAAAGGTTTCAAGTATAACCCTTGATAACCTAGGGACATAGTTCAAGGTCTTATGACCCTCGAATTCTTTTGATTCTTGCTATTCATTCTTGATTCAAAAGTTGAGCTTTTATTTAGATGTCTTTGATTTATTCGCATGTTATTATCTTTCATTATTTCATTATTATACTTGTGGGCAATAGTGCTCACTCTTGCTTAATAATAACATTGCAGTTAAGAACGAAAGAACTGATGAACCTTCCACTAGTAAAGGCAAAGGCAAAGTTAGCAAGTGATGAAGACTTATTATTTTTATTAGATGATGTATTTATATTTAAGACTTGAGTTAATGATGTTGTTTAAGACTTATTTTTTTATTATTCCGCACAGATGTTTAAGGTTAGTTTAACCTGGGATTGTATTATTATTATTCGGATGTTGTAACCCTTAAGGGGAAGATTTTTATTCTATCTATTGCATGGCTTGCATTTATTATGGGTAGATAGATAGATGATATTTGTCTGATGAACACCAAATCCTGTGGAATTGAAGTACGGTTGGATTTGGGGTGTCACAAACCATCGTCTTCTGACGGGGGGGTCCAAGGGGGGGTCTCCCCCGTGGTGATGGTCCAGCTGATCGGTCAACCGGCGGGGAGGTCCTCTACAAACTTTGGACTAAGGGGAGTTCTCTTCAACCTCGACTCTATGATCGTTGGCTATCTTGGTCCTTGAGATGAACTTGATCAAGCATTCCTTCTGGGTCAAGGTAGCTCAGGAAGGGCCAACCTCTTAGAGTGAGCTAAGGGTCAGGTTTGTCCCTAAGGCGCTTTCCAGATGAAATACTTTAGAAGTGATTTACAATGATATCTCATTTGACCTTTTTTGGTGGGAGGTCCTCTACCAACTTTGGACAATTGCATTTGTTGTAATAGTGGTGTCCTCCTGCTTCTACACTGCGATCAGATGTTTGATCGTAGGCACTCGAAGATTTTGAGTTGGGTGGCTGAAAGGTTATCAGTAATACGTTTTGAGACGTTCCTACTGACTATGGGTCTTCTTTTGGTTCATCAACCACAAAGTTTTGGGACTCTGTAGCTGGTACATTACTTTATAGTATAACTCAGTGCTGTTAATTCTCAACAGATCACTGCTTCCCATGGTTGATGATGTCTTTCCAAATAGATGTGATTCCCTTTACTTTAGGGTCATATGTAGGCAGCCTCTCATATCTCCTTCGGACTGGAATCATAATTATCACTTAGATCTCCTTGTATCGTAGACATGGATATTTTCAAGACTGATCACTCTATGATCTTTTGATAGCACTACGAACGTAGTCTTCTTTGACAGTCTTATGTTTGTGAGGTTCTGCTTTCGTAATGAATTCCTCTTGACTGAAGCTCAATGATCCTCTGTTGTGAGCTCCTTTGAGGATTCTTCTCATATAACATGCCTTTCTTGATTTGAGCATATAGGACCCTCTTCATCTTTGGTTGCATGGCTTGCTCCCATATACAGATTTGCAGCCATGTGAGCTTTACTCAGGTTAGCTCAATGGGTCTTCAAGGACAGGCTTGGACATATAGAAATTTTATCAGAATCACTTCTGAGCAGTCCTTAGCCTTCTGCTGGTTGAGTCTTGTTGACTGAAGTCTCCTGCTTTAGCATTCCTTAGTGTGGTCAGATAGACCAAGTACCTGCAGGTTTAAAAATATTTCTATTTTTGGTACCAATAATTAAATGGGTCCTGCTAGGTTAGTTTTCTAAACCCCTGTTCCTCTTATATTTGGATAATCATCACATTTATCACCAATAACATATTCATGCATAAAATTAGTTTTAGAAAATACATTTTGATATGCATGAAGGTGAGTGTGTGTAAGGTTTGACATTTAATAACACACTCTTTATCTATGATGGTTTCATCATTTGTTGGGTTATGTTCACAATGTTTAATTGTTCACAGAGTGAGAATCAACTCTACGATTTAGGAGTATCTAGTTGATGTTGGGTTTCGGCATAGAAACGCAGCGGAAATAAACCAATTAAAGGCAATTCTGAAACCCTAAAACAGGATCCATGCAAAAAATTCAATTAATTAAGAGGTTAGAAATTATACCGATTGTTAAAGCTAGAATCGATGCGGTTGAATCTCCAACGCAATTCAAACGGATCAAGCGTCTCTCGGTATCCACGACGATCCAGTCCACACAAATCGTCCTACGATCTACGAGAGAAGAAAACGCAGACTAGCCACCAAGGATGAGGATTTTCTGAAACTGTTTTCTCTCTAGTCTTTCTCTAAGAGCGGCTAGGGTTTTGGTTAATGAATAATCCCTAAAAGGGCTGCTATATATCATATATATAGTGATTAAAAGGAATTATTCAAAACCTAATTTAATAAAATCCGAATTTATATATATATCTTAATTAAGTCTTACTTAATTAATATACCTATATATAAATTATCCTATTAATTTAAATTCGTAATTTAAATACTATCAATCATATTGACATATTTAAATCTTTATAATTTAAATTAATTCCCTTTTAATTACGTTACATGTGTGTGACCTATAGGTTATTATTACGTTGGCAATAATTTTAAAATCATATTATAAAATTATAAGCGATGGCGGCATCTAGTAATGCATCACTTTGCTACCCAAGTAATAATAAGATCGATGATTCGATGCAACCTTTTAGTGACCAATGTTTCAATGTAATTTAATCCTTTTAACCTTAATATCCTAGATTAAACTCGAGTCATGGAATGTGTCATACTCTTCATAATTTAATCTGAGTTTTTCTTGATCAATGAGTAGACTATATGAAACAAATCACTATTTGAGCATGGCCATGCATTTCATAGTCCTACTCAATCAAGAGGCCTATGGATATCACCGCTAATACATAGGAGGGTTAAATTCCATCTAGATCACTCATATTACTCACACGATTCATGATGTACCCAATAATCACCTTTATAGTCCACCATATTAAAGGTGACATTTGAAGATATCAAAGTACATAAATTCCCGTGTAGAAATATAGTGATTTCAGGTCAGAGGACCATTACATCATTGTCACTATGAGAATTGCTAATGACACTTCGAATAATGCTCCACATAAAAGTCTCATGGTGGGTCTGTCCAGTACATCGTTCTCTAACATGTACCTATGCATTGACTTAATATCTCATATATTTATGACCAATGAATGTTTGGTCATCAGTCAATCCACATACTAGTCTTAATGCATCATTGTTGTCCCATCAACAATGATACTCGACTAGGGACATTTAAGAACAATGATACTAATTGTAAATATATAATCTCATGTTCAAGTCACAAACTTGAAACTATATAATTTGTATCAATATTCTAAGAATTTTTATTATGTTAACATTTATATAACGCAGTAAATAAAACCATAATAAAATCATTCATTTATTCAATTAAATATAATCTCAAAACGTTAAGCAATTATATCAAATAATTGGCCTCTAGGGCATAAATTCTAACAGTTGATTCGTGGAGGTGATCAGTTTCTACATATCATCAAGATACTCTTTTAGAACTGATCATACTCTGTGTGTTATCAAACACTTAGAGCTAAGATTTGTACATACATACTAACCCACTAGCAAGGATTACTTCACATAGAATTAATTTGGCATGTGATGCTCTTATGACCCATTTCAGGTTTCCTTCAAGGTGTCATCTTCAACCTAAAACTTGGATGGAGTGAAAGTTTATAGACATTTGAGTTTCCATCCTCAGGGTACTTTCTCTCTTCACCTTTTTAGGTAGATTATGACTTCTTGACAGAATACTGTTATGGTTTATAAGAAGGTGCATTAATGATGTACACATGTATAATAGTGAGGAACCATACCTTTTTACTGTCAGTCTCTTAATAGTCATTTATCTTAGATATACTGAGTTTAGGCATTGATGTGCATAGATTCGCATTTGCTCTGACACCTTGTAGCTCTTGTTGGCCTTTAATCAATCAGTTGTGGTCTTGCAGATACAGGCTAAGAGGATCTCAGCATCTTTAGTTCTTTGACATCTTTCAGTTCACAAAGTTTTCACCCAGCTGCTGGTTGGCCAGACACACGTTAGAGAAGATCTTATTTCTTCTCTGGATAAGCATTTCTTAGCATGTATGGCCTTTTTATCTTTCAGGCTGGAGGATGCTTGACTCTTTATCGTTGATGTCTCTTGAGCTTTCTCGTCTGGTCTTCAAACTAAAATATTGACTGCAGGCAGGGATTGGTCTTGTTGATGTAGCAATCGAGAACATGGACCAATCTGAGCAGCTTCAGATGTATATACACATTTAACCTATACACAATATTTCCAACGTGTGAGCTCATCTGCATATAACAAGTTACTTACTACTAAACTAAGTTTAGAACAATGTTTATGCCTGGGATCAGACTCAAAGTGATTAGCTTTTGAACATAGCATGAGAACCTGCTCTGATACCAATTGTTAGTTCGATGGCCACAATAGATCTAGAAGGGGGTTGAATAGATCCTTTTTAATTTCAAATACTTTTCTCTTTTATTTTGTATTGCTATTAAATAAGCATATGACAAACATAAGAGTCATTTCAAGCACATCGGAATAAGTAAAAGATCCCCTTCATTGATATATTCATAATCATACATATATTGTTCATAGAGTTAGTTCAGTTGTAAGTAGTTAAAACATACATAGCAGTTATAACATTTAATAGACATAATGTAAATGACATAATCTAAAAGACACAAGGGGTTTTAAGTGATTCAGAGACTCAAGCTCCTAATCCACTCTTCTACTTTCAACTAGCAGGATTTCCACTAAGGAAGGCGGCACCACAATCACTAAGATTCCTTCAGGCCAGGCTGACCTTGGGACTTTAGTTCACTAAGAACTCTTCAAGGCCAGCAGCCTTGGAACTTCTCTAGTCCCCTAGGAACTCTTCAAGCCTAGCAGGCTTGGAACTTCATTTAGTCCCTCCGGACAAGGACCCCTCAGGCCCTGGCTTCTTGAGTTATTTGTTTGTTGGACTTGGTGCTGAGCTGCTAAGATGTCTTTAAGCTCTGAGCATCTTCTGTACTTAGCAGCTTGGCGTGATCATCCTTGAATTGCAGTTGAGTGTTGCATGATGCTCAGCTTCTTCAGTTACTCAACCACTTCGGATGACCCCTTGATGACTGCCTTGAAGATCGTTCCTCTTGATACACGATGGTTGCACATGATGGGTTTCTAAGATGACTGTAAGCTCTTCTGCTAGGTACTTAGAAACTTTCTAATGCTTGCCACCATGATGACGTTTGTGATCTCCCTTCTTGATACTTGATGTCTTCTCATAATGGACTTGCTAAGATGACTGTGAGCTCTTCTTAATGGTACTTAGAGTCTTCCCATGATGGACACCAAGATGACATGATGCTCTTCTTTCTCTCGGCAGTTCAGAACACTCTTCTTGTAATAGAACTCTTACTTCTACACTGTAGAACTCTCACTTCTACTTCTTCCTTGGTATGTCTCTGAGTGTTCTTGGTGGATCGTAGAGTGAGCCTTCGGACTCACTATTTTATGTGGTTTAGAACAGTCCACCGTTACTCCAAACTCGGAAACTCCAGCAACCTTCGATCTTTGAAGCTCTAGCAGATTTATACTCCTTCCCAATCCTTCCGTTGGAAAGTAGCCGTGGAAAGCTATTCAAACATCTTCACAGATCTCGAGTTACTTGAGGTAGACTGCTGATGTGACAAGTCATACTTTATCCGACATTGCAGTTTACTATTTCACCTACCCATCAGAGATGTCAATTTAATGTCTTGGGCAGGTCGAAGACTTTATTTCCTCCTTCTGATTTCTCGATCAGAGGTAGTCCTTTTGCATCGATGCTCTCAATAAGCTTTTTTCCGAATACCATCCTTCAGATTGAACCATTGCTAATGCTTCAATCTTCGGATGTTCGAACTCTACGATTCTGATGCTTGTCTTCTTGGACCTTATCGTAGTGTCTTGTTGAATGTTGCTCAGACTGGTAGAGTCAACACTGCGATCTTGAACAGTGTTGATTGGATCTTCAATGTAGAACACCTCTTCTTTTTCTTGTGCAGTACTTCAACACTTCTGTTTTCCTCAACAGGTCTCAGATACTGATGACTTGACTTCCTTGTTCTGGCCTCTTCTGAATAGCAAGACACTTCAGATTTGTGGCGTGTCCAGCTCGCTTTCTCCTTGTGATCTCCCATTCATTGATCATCAATGGACTGACCCAATGCTTAATCACTTTAGCCTTGTTCTTCAGAAGTTGTCCAGTATCTTTGTATGTACTTCATCAGTTCTTTCTTTGTTTGGCAATCACTATGATCCTAGTTGCTTCCAAGATCGTTGTCTTCTATCTACTTTACAGCTACTGCACTTGCTGACTTACCTTAGTCAGTTACTGAAGTCTTCCTCTGATCTCCTTGTGGAAGACTTCACCTCGAATGGCTTCACAACTCAATCTTGATGTTGATTGGGTTGGTGCTTAGATCTTCTGTTAGCTTGTATGTCATTCGTTGAGTGTTCTCTGGTTCCCTTCAGGTGAGATGCATCTTTGCAGTGCCAACTAGAGGCTTTGTTCCTTTGGATATTTTGGGAGTGCTCATTTTTTGAGAATCATATTTGCTCTACGATTCTGCCTTGGCATTGTGAGCACATCTGTTGAGGTCGTAGTTCTGCACTCTACGATTCAGCTTCGGCTGTGCAGACACTACGACTTCGGGATAAGATCTTGACAATCTATGATTTCTATCTTTGTGCTCGATGTCTTCATCTGATATTACTCGACTACGATATTTGCATGTAATCAATAGACTCTATGAACTCAGAGTGTGATCTACGATCCTTGACTTGGCTTCGGCATCAGTAGACTTTACGACTCTGAGTGTAGTCTACGTTTCTGACTTGGCTTCGGCGGAGGTTCTCGGCTCGTGGGTAGGTCTCTCGATTCGAACATGACTTCCTCGGTGAACTTGGCTGCGAGGAAGTTCTACTCAACACACTACAATCCTTCCTCGTCTCTCCTGGCAGTCTATGAACTCTGAGATCTACTATCTTGCAGACTACGATTCTGCCTCGACAGCTCTCGAGTTCTCCTTGACTCTCCTGGCAGACTATGATTTCTGGTGTAGTGCTCGACGATCAGACAAGCCTATCTATTACATCATAAGATCAACCTAACATGCTTGATCTTTCTATATTTATAGTCCTTGTACATCATTTCTTTTTAAGGACTTTACAAAGTTGTTTTGCTTATGTAGGATCAACCTAACATACTTGATCAATTCATTCTAAGTCCCTGTACACATGTTTCTATTATCTATCAAAGGACTTTACAACTTTTCTTAATGCAGACATACTTGCATATTCATTCATATATATCATAATCAAATCATATATAAATAGGAATATCATTCATATATTTATTCCTGACAAATAGTTTTCAAAGAACAATTCTTTGAATCTATCCCAAGGAACAATTTCAGTTTCTACCCGACCTTTAGTTAATTCCCACCAATAATTAGCCTCACCTTTCAAGAAAAAGGTTGCAAAAGTTGTCTTTTGATTATTATTCACATTGGTTACTAGGAAAAATTTCTCTATTTCAGAAATCCAAATTTGTGCCTCTACAGGTTCTGATGTACCTTTAAATTCAGGAGGTCCAACTAATTTAAAATCTTTAAAAGATGTATTTTGATGTGTAGGTCTATTCATAACTCATAGCATAAGGTCTACTAACTGCTGGGTAGAATTATCGTCACCATTCATTTCTCTTTGGGGTCTTCTGGTTGGTGGCATGATTCTATGTAAAATAACAACAAAAATTTCACATAAGAATTTGGATAACACAAACATATCGTTTAATTTATATATCACAAAAGTCGTACACAACAACTTAGTAGTTAAACATACTACTATCTTACAAAACACTGTTTAAAATACAAACTTTGAATGCTTCTTTATTCATACTAATATAAAGCATTCAACTATCTATATCACTCTCTAGAATTCATTGATATCATTAAAGGAATCCTGAATCATGTGACAAACCACAGATCGATCGATGAGATAAGCACTTTTCTTCTCCTCTATCGGATATCAAACTATTCGGCGATGCAAATCATTAAAAGTATCTCGAACACCCAGAGATGTTTTAAGAAGTCTTGACTGAATTTCCTTCCTGCCATTTTGTGCATGGTGCAGTTGTACTTTTAGTCGGTGACTATGTCCCCTCTCATATTGTAGCATCCCCTCAATTATATTAGCCCTACACTTCATTTTATTATTCTCATATTCTGTTGTCTTCATTAGTGATGTCATTGCTTCACCATATTCATCAATTCTCATTAATTATCCTGTCACTGGATCTTCCTCTTCCTTAGCATCTAGCAGTTGTTGATCATGAAGCAACTCTTCATCCTCTGCATCACTAGCTATAAATGACTCAATTTGTGGTGGATTGTTTACTATCACCATTTCTTCAGCATTGGAGTTAGCCATCTATAAAAGAATACTCCTTTAATATTGTTATAAAAATTACACAACATAATATTTTTAATGTTATATTTTATGTGTACTTGAAATTATTTACGGACTCAATGACTACATACTAAGATTTCTCTTCCTTATATCTATAGCCTTGAGGCTTTGATACCAAAATTATAACGCCCCCATATCTATACTCCCATGGTATTTGATATGGTTCTTACTAAGAATCAATATAATGCATTTGAATATATACACCCATGGTATCTGATTAGAGGCTTATATTAAGGGACAATCAGATATAATTCTCATAAATCCAAAATTCACAGTATCCCATAACATGTGATAATTCTTAGGAGAACTATTACTGTGTTTAGATACCCTCACTTGGATGTATGAACTATATCTGTGAATAGAATCTATTTATCTGAAATCCAGAATATCAATAATAACATTAGCAAACCATATTACTAATATTCTCACCCAGATGTATAGTCTGTGACAATCGAATTTTTATTATCGTATCGATAGTAACTATCTATCCAAAATCCAGAGTATCAATAATAACATGAACAGTCCATGCTATTAATACCCTCACTCAGATAAATAGTTCCCAAGGATCTCAACTAGATTCGAAGATTTCCAACTTTACATCTATATATGTAAGAAAACACGATTGCGGAAAATAATAGATGTTATATATATATATATATATATATATATATATATATATATATATATATATATATCATAATATTAAGATTAGATTACATGATTCTCATAACGAGTTTCTTTTTACAAGGTATTTAAATAGATAAGAATATAATCTAATCTAAGCAGAGACGCTTCCCTTTATCTACTCCAGATGTTCCAGGGTTACCATCTAAAACTGCAAAGGGAATAATTTGCAAGGGTGAACTATGACATGCTCAGCAAGTTTTGTATTTATAATAATATATGATTTGAAGAAATACAATAATTCAAATTTCGACTGATAGTTGTTACCATTTCACTATGGATTTATATTTCTGTCAGTCACACAGACTTAGAAATTTATGTTTACATATGAGACAGGGGATTCAACATCTTAGGAGTATGCATCTCATCCTACCAGTGCTCAAATGCACCCAAATTTGTGTCAATATATTATCGACCAAATAATCCCATATGGGATACCCAACTTCAGAATAGGATGTCTTACCAAACAATTTGGCTTTGACACAACAATTTATGCTTAACAATTAATATGAATAAACAATTCATTTCTTAGTTATGTTGAAGCTATAGCAATAACCTTTCAACAAGAGGTAATTCAATTGTAGGTGTAGTATATTATATCAACAGCATATCAAGATAAAAATCTTGTTCAATGAATAAACAAGGTTGAGAAATTTTGCATAAGTTAAGGTTTAAGAAGAACTTGCATAATGAAGAAATAAGTTTAGGGTTTAGAAAACTTGCCTAAGCGTAGATCAGTCAAGTTATATTACTCAATTTGTTACATAAATACCTACGATGTTCATATATATAAATCTAACATGTTATAATTGATTACAATACTCAAATATAGCATTTATATAAGATCGAATTAGATTTGATAAGGTTTCGGTGTTAAATGTCTTTACC
Organism: Panax ginseng; assembly: GCA_020205605.1. Classification (NCBI taxonomy): domain Eukaryota; kingdom Viridiplantae; phylum Streptophyta; class Magnoliopsida; order Apiales; family Araliaceae; genus Panax; species Panax ginseng. The sequence goes on from CM035145.1 coordinate 83,849,229, forward strand.
GAATACTAAAATAAGTTGATATATGAACTAAATTTTATTTATAAAATTTATTATATTTTTAGATAATTTATATATCAATTTTAATAATTTTTAAAAGTTTTAAAGTATTTTTAAAATATCTATTTCTCCTTTAAATGATTTATAAATCATTTATTACTATTTTAGGTAATTAATATTTACTTAAAATTTTACAAAAACATTGTTTATTATTTTCAAATACTTTATAATCATTTATTATGATTTTTATATCATTAATCTTATTTTTCAATAATTATTTAGTATTTATAAGTAATTATTCTAATTACTTTATTATTAATTAAATTATTAATAATATCCAAATAAAATAAAATATTTATTGAATTTATTTAAAAATATTAGAAATTAATTATATTTATTTAATATAATTTTTAAAACTATTTTTGTATTTATTTATTAATTATTTCTAATTTTTATAATTTATTTTAAAAAAACAATTTGTGTTTGTCGCTAAAGTCCTTCAGTGACAGAATGTATCGTTGTAGGTGTTCTTGAGTTTCTGGGCAACCGTTTGGTCATGTTAGAGGGACTAGTTTGACCATGGTTTATCTAACTATTGTTTTCGTTTTTGGGTTCAATCAAGTATTGATGTTATAGTACTCTTACAGTAGTACAACATGAATCAAATTTCAGGCTTTAACCTACATATAACAGGAAGTTATAGAGGCTCAAACTCACTGTCAGAGCTGTTCTTGGGTTTCTAGGCAACCCAGAACAGTGGTCATGACCGGTCAACGGTTTTGTGGTTTCAATATTTTTGATTCTGCGTATTAGATGTGTGTTGTGTTTGTTGTAACATGTAGTATATATGTCAGGGTACATATATATAACACTAACTTGAAAAATCGTAAATCTAAGGTCTTTATTTAGTCTAGTCAAAGTCTGACCCAATAGCTTTGTTTCTTACGTGTTCTTCGATTTTCTGGCGACCCAGGAAAAACTTGGTCAAGTTCGGTCAACGGGTTTTGACCATTAATTCCAGTAATCCTATGAGTTGTTTATGCAATTTAAGATCATAGATATGTAGTCATATATCAGGGTGTTACTATAAAACAAAACATTACAAAAACAACAAACTGAAAGCGATCAAAAAGGTTGGTCAAAGTGGCCAGTACAACTGTTCTTGAGTTTTTTGGGTAACCCAAAAAACTGAAATCCGTGAACGGTCAATGCACTTCGACCAATCATAACTTGCAATCTATGGTTCTAATGAACCTGCTATCTTTTAAAGATTAAAGACCTACTAACAGGCTACAAGTAACATATATTTAACAGACCAAAACATAAACATACGTGAATCTACAAGCCCTGACATTCGGCTGTCAGACTTGGTTTTTCAAAATTTCAAAATTTCTAAAAACACTTAATTAAGGCATCTAGATGTTATAAAAACGTGTTCTACCAATCTAACATACTTTCTAATAAGGCATCTAGATGCTGCTATCACCCATGCTTGATTTAGTAAGTATATAAGTGTATCTTGACTTAGAAATTTCATGAGTTTGCTCAGCCCTAGGGTTCCTATTTATAGAATTCTTTAACTTGGCTTTTTGGACATTTTCAAGCAACTTGCCTCCAAAAATATCTGATCTGATGACTATTATCATGTTTGGGAGTTATAAGCATGTCATGTGCAGCCTAGGAACTTGCAATGGTAACTCCTAACCTACTTGTGAGCTAGTTAGGTTAGTTTAGTAGCTTAATTATGCCTTAATCTTAACTAATCTTGATTAGGGTTTTTTTTAATGATTAAGATTGTTAAATGATGTTTATTAGTACCTAATTGAAGTTTACTAACCATGATTAGGTGTTAAGATAATCTAATTAGGGTTAAATTAGCTAATTTGGGTTAGATTTACAAATTAGGATTAGGGTTTTACTAATTAGGGTTAGGGTTTGTTAATCTAGGGTTACTAACCTAGATTTCTCACTAATCCTAACAACCACGACAAAGAGTTTTGTCAGTGTAAGCACGACAAAGCAACTTGTCAAAACAATTATACCGAAAAGTCCGTTTTTGAAAAAAAAAAATTAAGCACGAGGTGTCAAACACGAAGTTTGTCCAACGAAATTTTATTTGATCAAATTTTTTAAACAGTGTATATATTAACACTTAACACATTTAGAATGGAGAAATTTTATTGATATAACGAAATTTTACATAACAATATCTTATTAGGGTTTTGGGTTTTTACAAGAAAGGTGGCAGGTAGTGAAAAGTTTTGAAAACCCGAATTGACTGGGGATCTAGTGATCCAGAACCAAAATGCTGGTTTGCAGGTAGCTTCAGACATAGTACCATTTCATGGTGTCTGAGTTGATGAGTTGGGGAAATTCATCACCATCCATTTCTTGTAATCTGAGGGCTCCTTCTGTCAATGCCTCCTTGACAACAAACGATCCTTCCCAGTTTGGGGAAAATTTTCCTTTGGATTGATCTTGGTTGTCAAGAACCTTCTTTAAGACCAAGCCATATTCTTTGAATTGTCGTAGCTGGACATTTTTGTAGTAGGATCTAGCTATCCTCTGTTGATATAACTGACCATGGAAGATGGATGTGGCCTGCCTTTCATCTATTAGAGACAATTGGTTTACTGACCCTTCACTGACTACATGTATATCCCTATACACTTCATTTCCTCCTGACATCTACAACAAAACAAATAAGTTTGATTAGTACAAGTCAGTAGAATAATAAAAACACATAACATATATAATGCATTTCCTTATAGGGTTAATTTCCATCTTTTATTTCTTTGACTTTTCTTAAGGTTGTGACTTAAGGTTCAAATCCCCCCTTAAGTTTTATAACCTAAGGCTTTGATACCAACCTGTGACGCCCCCAAATCCGGGTATCTTTAACCCGACAGATGGTGCTACAGTCCACACAAACATTCAATTGAAATGCCTCAAAAGAACGAATATGTCTTATATATATTCTGAAACAATATTACCATTCCCCAGGTTCTTTATAACCGTTACATTTGTTCTTGTCATAATATCAAATATTATCATTACAAACCTATATTATTATATAGGTAATCTACGGGTTTGCCTTAGCCTTCCCTTTATCCTTGTCGGATCCTTCGGTCCGTTCGGTCTTAGCTGCATTCATATGGTTCAAGCAAGAGTGAGCATAACAAGCTCAGCAAGTACAACAATTTCAACTAAATAGCATGCTTGAAACATAGGAATCGTATATCTTCAATAACTGAACAATAGTTATGAAGTACTATCGATAATTCAAAATAGCACTTCTTTTCCTTCAAAACATTTTACGATGACAATATTCAGTAAAACATCAATTCAAGTCCAAGACCATGAGCATATCATACTTTCTTTGAAAAGGACAACCCGTCACTAAGTCTGGCATATCTTACGAGCACGTCTAGGTGATCAGCCTATAGTACTCTATGTTGATCAACACTACATTCTTTAAACGTATGTACGTTTAAGTTGTGGCAACCTCACGTGCCTATCGTTTGACGACAAAAAATTTTAGCATACTCAGTCTTCATTTGAAAACCATACCAACATAGTTTGGTAAAACATTGACAATACTTTGACAGATTATAAGAAATCCAACATATAGTAAGTCTAGCCGAAAGAATTGGTTTTGACTTCATCAGACATTAGTTCATGCGTAAGAATACATGAATCACAAAGCTTGTCCAGATTGAACTGAAACAAGGGTTAGAACACTTGCCTTCGGCGTCTGCTACTGTTATTACACGTGCACTTTAAGTCTTTAAGGTCTCTACAGTATATGATCACATAACATAACACATTAGGTCATGAATAACATACATGGTTCCAAATGAATCTTACCCTTCTTCTTAATCTAATTATGTATTAGGTTTGTTATTATTGGTTCCGGCTTGCCGTTATGGTTTATATTGTCATTACGCTCATGTTCAATTGATTATCTGCAACCTTTAGTTATCATACTTAAGGTTTAACAATGCCTGAACAATGTTATATTTAAGCTTTACTTCATTACTAATCAATTCACTTTCTTTCTTTACTTGTAATCTTTCCTTTCAATGAAATCCCTAAAGAAATTTGGCATGGCCTAACTTCCTACTACTGGACTCATGACTTGCATGGCTGGGTTTCTGATGCAAAAGCCTCGGCCTCGGTGCTGCGGCGCCACTTATCCTTCGTTGTGTCGCGCTGCGCCACAATTAATATGATGCACTATGGTTCCGGCCTCATCGCTATTTGCATGGGCCTTTATTCTCGAGAGCGTACTGCTGCCGGACTCTGTGCCTCAGAAAAATTTGACAGATTGTTAACTTTGTGAGATTTGCGAGCTCATAACTTCTTTGTTATAAGTCTGAATTGGCTCGTTCAAAAGACGTTAGTTCACAAATCACATACTCTACATGTTAATGAAAGAATTTTACATTTTCGACATCGTTAACTAAAAATTCACCTATTAGTTCATTTTTAACGAAAATGATAAACGTTCGTGAACGTTCAACGCTCGTTTCTTCGTTCTAAGTCAGAATTTGGTCATTTTCGAGTCCGCAACTCTATAATGCCAAATAAGACTTGTTCCCATTGAAAACCAACATTTTCGAGCTTAATACCAAAATCCGACTTCCATTCCGAGAATTTTACAAATTCGACGACTATTGTTCAATCGTGTAAATTCCGGCATAAGTTCGTTACTTATGATTTGTTCATCATTCCAAATGGATTCTATCCATCATAATGACATCTCAAGCTACTCATTTCATTAACTTATTTATATGATAAATTATTGCTTATTCTTCATGAGTTTATAACTTATCCAAGTATAAACTACATATAGTTTCCATTCTCATGACTTATGATAGTTTAAGTCCTTTAACCAACATTCTTACATCTTATTAACATACTAACTTCATTCATGTAAACATATGACAAGTTCATATAGGTTCATCATAAGTTCATAACTTATTTAAGTTTGAATTACTTATTCATGACTTATACGGCTTAAGTCCATTGATTATTCATTCTCTTATCAACCTACCATAAAAGAGTTGGAAGATTAATAACATAAGAGGCTTACCCTTGATAAACTAGCTTTTCTTCTTCTTGAAACAAATGAAAGTCTAACTTATACTTGTTTATTCTCTCTAACACTTAAGCACTTATCTTGTTGGTGAAATTAACAAACAACAAATGAGCTAACAAGTCCTCTATTTATAGGATTTCCTAAGTTAGGGTAATTTGGTCATTAAGTCATTCCACCTCCTTAAGCACCTCCTTACTATTCATTACTTCCTACTTAAGTTAACTTGCTAGCCACTTACTTTACTTGACTATCACCTAAAGTTCTTGGTCACCAAGATTACCCAAATTATTATGGGTTGCCCCATGGATGACCTTAACCCATTAGATCATAACTTGGGCTTAGGTTTAATTAGCTTAGCTTATTCCTTTGGGCTTTCATTAAGTTACTTTGGATTTTATATTATAAACACTTGGGCTTGCACATTACATAAACTTGGGCTTTCCTATTAATTCTCATTGGACTTGCACTTCCTACATAATCCAACAAGTTCAGTACATTTGGCTTAAAGCCTTATTACGTATTGTTTACATATTATTCTCGTATTCTAACTCGTATACAAATTCATAATATATGATATTCCATTATTCGTACATACTCATATTGTGACGCCCCCAAAATTAGGTATACATCACCCATCTTGGGTCGCCAAATACATGGTACAGAATAAAAATACAACCTTAAATATACAACATGAGCTGTGAGTTTTAATATAAATATTGTCTTCTAGACAGTATTCAAACTCAAAATAAGTCCTCATTACATTTATTGTCACACTATTTCATAGAATAGTGAGGACTACTAATGCTATCATCTGGACCGTCACTCCGTTTCCCGACTAGCCCCAGCTACGTTCTCATTTCCTGAAGAGAATAGTGAAAGAAAGGGTGAGCTCAACAAGCCCAGTAAGAAATATTATGACTAAGATAATGCAGAATAAATTATCGTTAGCCTTCAACAGTGTTAAACTGATACAATATATCAAACATCAAGTTTAACTGCAGCGAAACAAGCAATCCATTAGAAGAGTCAAGTAGAGAATAAAATCTACTATCTTCTATGATTTAAAAGGTTTTTCATCACTTTTATCGCTGAGACTCAACTTAATAAATAATCCACATCAGCAAATCATCCCTGCACTACAGGCCAAGGATATTCTTTAGTATCACGACCACAAATTATTCATGCACTATGGACCAGATATAATCGTGCTTTCATCAACGGTCCTGATCATGCCATAAAACAATTCATCTTTGTACCCTTGGCCGAAGAGAATCCATAGCCATAATCATACCAAATATTGTCCATCAATGCACTACGGGCCAATGAGGACTTTTTTCACATCATTTGTAACATTACGGTCATGATTATACCGAATAATCCATGGTCATAATCATACCAAGTCCATATATGCACTATAGGCCACAGATGACTTTCAACATAATATAATCATGAGGATGATGACAATGACATAATAATTCAATAAAACAAGTTCAAAAATTTATTTATCCAGAAACCAATAACGTCCAAATTGTCAACATGATACTGTTTTGTGGAGTAAAAATTCAAGAATGCTCAGAAGAATATTTACATGAAAAGATACTGGATGAAGTGCAAATATCAAGGATATTCCACTAATTTCATGGAGTATAGAAGCCAAAACTTTAACCAAAAGAGTATCATAGAATATATGAAACTGCAATGGATTTTCACCCGCCATGCGGTAATCTACGTAGACAGCTCATTTCCACAATTTAATAAGAAATGAATACAAAGGGTCATTCATCATGCATGTGGTAATCCATATAGACAGGTTATTCTAATAGAATAATAAAGAATGGAATAACAGAAGAATTCACCATGCATGCGATAAACCGCAAAGTATTCCAGCAGAATAATAAATAATGGAACCAGGTCCGGTGTAAACGCACAGACAGGATATTCCAAAAAAATAATAAATAATGGAACCAGGTCCGACGTAAACGCACAGACAGGATATTCCGATCGAATAATGAAGAACAGAATATTAGAAGAATTTCACCATGTATGTGGTACTTCGCATAAACAGGTTATTCCAACAGAATAATAAGAATGGAATAATAGTACAATTTCACCAAGTATAGGGTATCCCGCGTATACAGGTTATTTCAACCGAATAATAAAGAATAGAATAACAGAAGTTCTCTTCACGAATAAGAAAGAAAGAATACCCCTTACTAGTACAACAAATAATATCCCTTACCTTTGAAAGAAGAGTATTCCGACTGGTAGGGCGAGGATATACTCGAAGAAAACTTGCACTACGCTCAAAGCTTTCTTAAACTCTAAAGAAATACGCTCAAGATTATAGAAGAAGAATTCTCTCTCTAGAGTTTCAGTGAATTCGTAAGAAATAATGAAGGAATGAGCTTCTATTTATAGAAGAACGGACTGCATAGTAACTAATTCATGAACGGTCCAAATTGATTTACTTTTAATCAGACGGTCCATATTTAAAGCAAAATATTTTAAATAAAATATAATATATTCTATTTATAATCTAATAAAACGAATAACTTTATAAAAGTATTTTGTTTTATATAAAAAGATTTTATTATTCAAAACACTATGCAGGCACTATACAACACTATGCATAATAAAATATAATATATTATATTTATAAAATAACTTTATAAAAGTATTCTGTTTTATATAAAAAGCTTTTCTGTTTTATTACATTAATAATACTAATAAAATAAAACTGAGTGACTTATCACGTAAACATCAATAATCAATATCGTGTGCTACTATGCAACCACGCGTATTACTGTACTTTTACTACCAAGTAGTTCAATAGTTTTAACGGGAAAACTTCCACCGTTATTCTCATAAAAATATTTTTGTCGTTTTCTCAATCCGATAATAATTCCGTTGTGGGGTCCACCAATGATTGTACCGTCGTACGGATATTCCCCGATAAAAAGAATATTCCCCGACCAATCGAATATTATACAACAACTTGAATACTTTTCAAAATTTATAAATACTACCCACAACTATAACACTATCTCAAATCCACACCATAATATTCAAAAAAATATTTCGAGAAAATTAAATCTTTATTCATAAAATCTGGGGTCTCACAATCTCCCATCCTTATGAAATTTTGCCCTCAAATTTACGTACTTACCTGGTATGCCGAAGAGGTGAAGATACCTTGACTTCATTTCAGATTCTAATTCTTGAGGTATAACCTTTGAGTGTTGAATACGATGCTTCTTATCCAAGATTTTAACACGTATCTCCTCATACGTTAAATCTTCTACTATATCGTCTAGTTTTAATTCAATAATATGGTTCGGGTCGTCCACATATTTACGTAACATCGATACGTGAAAAACATTATGAACACATGACATACTTGGCGGTAAAACGAGTCTATAGGCCACAGTTCCTACTCAATCAAGGATTTCAAATGGGCCAATAAAATCGAGGGTTGAGATAATTTCATCGATTCTTGCTTCTAGAATAACGCCCTCTTAAACCTTTTTCTTCACATTCATCAGCTCTTAGTATGTAGCTTGAGCGGCTTTAACTTTATCAATTAAAGTCGATTCTAATCGTATATTCGTTATCTTCACGTGGGTTCCTAGAGTCTTTAACTCTATCTTCATCATTCATAAGTTATACGAAATGGGTCTTTGTGTTAACAACATCGCACTCATAAACGCATACGATTTTCTACTCAACACGTCAGCTATCACGTTCACTTTTCCACGATGGTATTGAATGGTATTATCATAATCTTCAACAGCTCGAGCCAACGTCTTTGGCGCATTATACGTTCGTTTTAGGTGAAGAAATATTTGAGGGTTTTAGAAATGGGTTTTGTACTGGGGTCAATACAAATTTGATTTCATGTTCTAGGGGTAGGCTAAGAAGTCTTCAAGAATACGTCAGGAAATTTCTTAACGATAGAAATATTATTCAAAATTCTGACTCTCATCCAAGACTTGGATAGCACGTCACATTGATACCTATCAACTTGCCATCATCATTCACGACGTCGCCTACATAAAGTCTGGCTTCGGTGCATTCCATACAAGGAAGTTAACAACAAAAGGTTCGGGGCTCTTTACTTATGGCTTGATGTGACAATGATTGACTTTAGTGGTTTGGTTGCTTGAATTCGTATAACAGGTTGGTTAGGAATATAAAAGGTAACAACCTTACAAAAAGCATGATGAGTAGTTAACCAATTGATTCCTAAAACCAGATCAAAGGTAAGTATTTTCAAAGAGATAAAATCGACAGGTAACGTGAAAGTGTCGATTTGAATCAACAAGATTTATAAACAGTGGAGGTAACGAAGGTTTCTACTAACGAAGTTTCAACCAATAAGTCAAAGTCTAACTTATTCGGAGTTAAATTTAAACGTTGAGCGCAAGCAAGAGAGATAAAATAATGGGTAGAACCGGTATCTAATAAGGTATAGACATCGCAAGAATTTATAATTAACTAACCCGTGCTAACTTCGTTTGGGTTACTCGTTTTTTTGAGAAGTCACGAAAAATGCTCTTCCTGAAACCACCGACTTTGTTTTATCTGTATCCGCCTTTGGTTTCACCGTTCCAGCTGGACTTGACTTCACTATACGACAAAATCGAGCTAAATGACCTTCTCTTCTTGAAATTTCCACTTCTATTATCTTGGCCATGATTACCACCGAAGTTGGTTACCATTCTTTGCATATAATTTCCCCCACGATGGTTATCATTGTTCCGATGGCCGTTGCCACCGGTATGATTATTATCGTGTTGTTGGTCATTACCTTTTGGTTGAGCTGACTCAACGATCTCATGTGCTTCATTGCTTATCTCAGCATTTTCAGATGCCATTTTCAAACATTGTCACAAAATAAGAGTTAATTTATAACATGTCACATATTATCCCTATACTCTGACCGAACAATTAAATACCAAATAAACTTAGGTAAGTCATACTAGCGAAGAAATTCCCCGTCTCTCCCCTCCTAGTTCTTGTCTCACATCTCAGCCAGGGATCATATCCCTAAGCTTTGATACCAACTGTGACGCCCCCAAAATTAGGTATACATCACCCATCTTGGGTCACCAAATACATGGTACATAATACAAATACAACCTTAAATATACAACATGAGATGTGAGTTTTAATACAAATATTATCTTCTAGACAGTATTCAAACTCAAAATAAGTCCTCATTACATTTATAGTCACACTATTTTATAGAATAGTGAGGACTACTAATGTTATCATCTGACTGCCACACTCGCTCCCCGACTAGTTCCCAAACTAGCCCATTACATTCTCATTTCCTGAAGAGAATAGTGAAAGAAAGGGTGAGCCCAACTAGCCCAGTAAGAAATATTATGACTAAGATAATGCAGAATAAATTATTGTTAGCCTTCAACAGTGTTAAACTGATACAATATATTAAACATCAAGTTTAACTGCAGCGGAACAAACAATCCATTAAAAGAGTCAAGTAGAGAATAAAATCTACTATCTTCAATGATTTAAAAGGTTTTTCATCACTTTTATCGCTGAGACTCAGATTAATAAATAATCCACAGCAGCAAATCATCCCTGCACTACAGGCCAAGGATATTCTTTAGTATCACGACCACAAATTATTCATGCACTATGGACAAATATAATCGTGTTTTCATCAACGGTCCTGATCATGCCATAAAATAATTCATCTTTTCACCGTTGGCCGAAGAGAATCCATAGCCATAATCATACCAAAAATTGTTCATCAATGCACTACGGGCCAATGAGGACTTTTTTCACATCATTTGTAACATTACGGTCATGATTATACCGAATAATCCATGGTTATAATCATACCGAGTTCATCTATGCACTACAGGCCACATATGACTTTCAACATAATATAAACATGAGGATGATGACAATGACATAATAATTCAATAAAACAAGTTCAAAAATTAATTTATCCAGGAACCAATAACGTCCAAATTGTCAACATGATACTGCTTTGTGGAGTAAAAATTGAAGAATGCTCAGAAGAATATTTTCATGAAAAGATACTGGATGAAGCATAAATATCAAGGATATTCCACTAATTTCATGGAGTATAGAAGCCAAAACTTTAACCAAAAGAGAATCATAGAATATATGAAACTGCAATGGATTTTCACCCGCCATGCGGTAATCTACGTAGACAGCTCATTTCCACAATTTAATAAGAAATGAATACAAAGGGTCATTCATCATGCATGTGGCAATCCATATAGACAGGTTATTCCAATAGAATAATAAAGAATGGAATAACAGAAGAATTCACCATGCATGCGATAAACCGCAAAGTATTCCAGCAGAATAATAAATAATGGAACCAGGTCCGGTGTAAACGTACAGACAGGATATTCCGACAAAATAATAAATAATGGAACCAGGTCCGACGTAAACGCACAGACAGGATATTCCGATCGAATAATAAAGAACAGAATATTAGAAGAATTTCACCATGTATGTGGTACTTCGTATAAACAGGTTATTCCAACAGAATAATAAGAATGGAATAACAGTAGAATTTCACCAAGTATAGGGTATCCCGCGTATACAGGTTATTTCAACAGAATAATAAAGAATGGAATAACATAATTTCTCTTCACGAATAAGAAAGAAAGAATACCCCTTACGAGTACAATAAATAATATCCCTTACCTTTGAAAGACGAGTATTCCGACTGGTAGGGCAAGGATATACTCGAAGAAAACTTGCACTACGCTCAAAGCTTTCTTAAACTCTAAAGAAATACGCTCAAGATTATAGAAGAAGAATTCTCTCTCTAGAGTTTCAGTGAATTCGTAAGAAATAATGAAGGAATGAGCTTCTATTTATAGAAGAATGGACTGCATAGTAACTAATTCATGAATGGTCCAGATTGATTTACTTTTAATATGACGATCCATATTTAAAGCAAAATATTTTAAATAAAATATAATATATTCTATTTATAATCTAATAAAACGAATAAATTTATAAAAGTATTTTGTTTTATATAAAAAGATTTTACTATGTAAAGCACTATGCAACACTATGCATAATAAAATATAATATATTCTATTTATAGAATAACTTTATAAAAGTATTCTGTTTTATATAAAAAGCTTTTCTGTTTATTACATTAATAATACTAATAAAACAAAACTGAGTGACTTATCACGTAAACATCAATAATCAATACCGTGTGCTACTATGCAACCACGTGTATTACTGTACGTTTACTATCGAGTAGTTCAACAGTTTTAACGGTAAAACTTCCGCCGTTATTCTCATAAAAATATTTTTGTCATTTTCTCAATCCGACAATAATTCCGTTGTGGGATCCACCAATGATTGTACCGTCGTACGGATATTCCCTGACAAAAAGAATATTCCCTGACCAATCGAATATTATACAACAACTTGAATATTTTTCAAAATTTATAAATACTACCCACATCTATAACACTATCTCAAATCCACACCATAATATTCAAAAAACTATTTCGAGAAAATTAATTCTTTATTCATAAAATCTGAGGTCTCACATATATAATACTTCATATCATACTCACATTCGTTTCCTCGTATAATACTTGCGTATTACACGATCATCACATTAGCTTCTTACGCTTTACTTTTCTAACTTTCTCGAATTAAGCCCGCATGCGAAAAATTACGTTTTCCATACTTGAATTATTATTACATAATCCATCTCACCACGATATTCTATCGTCACGTATTTCTCAAAAATTCAAAAATAGTTCCTGAACGGAAATCGATGAATAGTGTTTTTCAGAAAATATCTCATAATGCTTTTATTTTTATCTTAGAAATTCAAACACTTTAATTCCTTCATGTAGTCGAAATACTACGATTTTTCGACATTTATAGGTTATATAACGATATTCATCTTACTAACACATAATAAAAACAAATAATATAATTTTATTTATTATTTAATTAAATAAAATTATTTTACAATGGATTCGAATTTCTCAGTCGTTACATTCTTCCCCCCTTATAAAGATTTTGTCCCCAAAATCTCGTCTCACATTACGCAAACAACTGAGGGTAGTTCTTTCTTATCTTTTCTTCCAATTCCCACATTGCTTCTTCGGCATCGTGTGTGACACCCCCAAAATAGGTCCACACGACCCATTCTGAGTCGCCATATATCACACTATAGAAATCAAATACAAACTTCATTTATACAACTGTTAAACTGTCATGCAGAGTACAACAACACATAAGTTGTGAGTTTTAATACAAATATATGTAACTCTCATGGTGCCTCGACCACAACACCTTACAATGGTACTTTACATAAAATTACAATCAATAATTGTTTTAGAAATTAAAATCTTTGGAAAATGCTCAAGGAAACCTTCGTACATGGGAGACCATGCATCTAAGTTATGATAGATATATATCATATGACTCGAGAATTATCCTTGGTTGACCCAATAGACTCCAAAGAAAAATGAGAAGATTATTGTCATGTCTTTTCCAATGGTGAGTCTTCTCTTGACATATAATTATCTCCATTGTCTCCAATTGAGAAATATTTCAACCAAACTCCAAGATTATATAGGTAGTGCTCATAGATATAATCAGCAACTTCATATACACAACCCTATCTTATGATAACACGAAGTCGTCTGTCATTAGACATCTTTTATGATAGTGGCAAAACACCCTTCCAAAGTTGGGTTCACCTCACCCTATTCGGTTCACCAAAATCAAAGGTTAAAATGACATATAAAATATGATACGCTTATCTAAAATTCTCAATAAAATTATTTCCATACTATTTTAGGGGAAACCTCAATAGCTATAGACCATCGTTCTATTCCCCTGTTACCCCTGCTCAACCCAGCTACACTCTTATTACCTGAAAGGAATTGTGAAGCAAAAGGGTGAGCACAACTAGCCCAGTAAAGAATACCATGACTAAAGATAATTAAATTATCAATAGCCTTCATCAGTAATAAATCAGAGATTTAAAACATATGGTAGATGATAAAACTTTTCAACCATAGTGGCAGCGGAACGAGCAATCCATTAGAAGAGTCAAATAGACCATAAAGTCTATTATCTTCTCCACGTTAAAAGTCCACCAACAATTTTTTATCCCTATAATATCAATCAACAGTTCCTTTCCACAATCATGTGAATAACTCATAATCATAATTGTGATTTTAAATTCCTCTTCGCACCCAGGACGAAGATAATTTTCATCACTTGTCTTTACCTAAAACATCAAATATCATGGTTATACCAAATCACAGTTCATATTCATAATCGTACTAATAAATTCATCATTTCACTACGGGCCAAAGATATTCATTAACAGTTCAACTTTGCACTATATGCGAAAGACATGTAACTGTATTTTAGAAGAGTCAAGTAGAGCATGATATCTACTGTCTTCTACGATTTAAAAGTTTACCATCAATTTTATCGCTGAGACTCAGCTTAATAAATAATTCACATCATCGAATTATCCATGCACTATGGGCCAAGGATATTCGTGTTTTCACCAATGGCCATGAACACGCCAAACAACAATTCATCTTTGTACTCTTGACCGAAGAGAACGCATGGTCATGATCATACCAATAACTGTCGCTGAGACTCAGCTTAATAATTATTATCACAACCACGAATTATCCATGCCATACGGGCCAGGGATATTTATGTAATCATCAATGGTCATGATTATACAGAAAAATCCCTGGTTATAATCATACCAACAACTATCCATGAATGCACTACAAGCCACTGAGGACTTTTACCACATCATTTGTAACATTACGGGTCATGATTATACTGAATGATCCCTGGTCATAATCATTCCAATCAATAGTCCATCTATGCATGTAAGCCAAAGATGACTGTCATCACAATATAAGCATGAGGATGATGACAATGATATAAGAATTAATTAAACGATATCAAGGATAAATATTAAAGTCTTTAAATTTATCCAGAGTTTAAAAATATCCAAATTGTCAACATGATACTGTTTTGTGGAGTAAAATTCAAGAATAATATTCATGTATCAAAAATAATTTAGACAGAAAAGAAATATATTTTTTGGGAGAATAGTACCCCATGAATAGTACTTTTTGAATAGTATTTGTGAATAGTACTTTGTGAATAGTACCCGTGAATAGTACTCATAAAAGGAAAATACAAAAGAAAACGATATTCCATGACGAGTACAAAAGAAATGATATCTCATACGAGTATAATAGAATATACGAAATTGCAAATAGATTTTCACCAGCCATGCGGTAATCCACGTGAGCGATGATAATTTCCACAATTTAATAAAGAATGAATAATGAAGGGTCATTCACCATGCATGCGAGTCCATCCATGTAGGCAGGTTATTCTAATGAATAATAAAGAATGGAATAACAGAATAATTTCACCATGCATGCGGTAGTCCGCGTAGACAGGTTATTCCAAAAAAATAATAAATAATGGAGTAACAACCCTTACGAGTATTGAAAGAAAATAACTCTCTTTATGAATACGAAAGAAATAATACTCCTTACGAATATTGAACGAAATTAATATTCATACGAATATAAAAAATAATATCTCTTCAGAATATGAAATAAATAATACCCCTTATGAATATTGAACAAAAATAATATTCATACGAATACGAAAAATAATATCTCTTCAGAATATGAAATAAATAATACCCCTTACGAATATAACAAATAATATCCCTTACGAATACAACAAATAATATCCCTTACTTCAGAAGAAGAAGACTGAATACTGGAATAGTGAAGTAGCAGACTACTCTTCTTCTTTCTCTCTATAGCTTCCCTCTCTATAGCTTCTCTCTCTATAATTTCTCTCTCTATAATTGCTCTTGTGAGTCTTAGTGAATTGGTGAGAATGAAGGAAGAATGAGCTTCTATTTATAGGAAAACATAGTTTCGATAATTGCACGTTTTGGGGCTCAAAATATTACAGTATAATACCTTCATCTTTTCCTTCATTTTTAATTTAGTCCTGCAAATATTATCAAACTTGCACCACCTCCCCGAATAGTATATCATGTGAATCAATAGTACAATCATGTGACTCAATAGTTCTATACATGTGAAAAAAAATAATTACAGCATACTACCTTCATCTATACCTCTAGTTTTAATTTAGTCATTCAAGTATTATAAATCTTGCACCACCTCCCCTAATAGTACATGCATGTGAATCAATAGTACATACATGTGAACACATAGTTATAAGCATGTGAATTAATAGCAATTAATTGCTTATTTATCTGATTAATTACCTGATTAGTCAATATAACCTCCAGACATCAATTATTATCGGAATAGATGTCGATTTCCACTAACACTAATAATCTCAACACAATGGAAATATCAATTTCATCTTTAATCAACACGAACTTATTCATCATTAATATTATAACTCATAATATTTAACTACCAGATCATTCCCAGGAAAGAGGAGGCTTTCCGATAAGGATTTCTCCCTATTGGCGCGCAATTAGGTGACCAAACCTCTCCTCGACAGAACTTTCTAGACATCGTCAATATTGCAAATAATAATATGAATAACTTTGTAGTCTCAATTATTGATTTAATAATATAAAATATTGATATTGTGACAAAATTGAATCAATAATATAAGAGATATTATGTAGAAATTAGTGTAGCAATAATTTAGTATACCTGAATGACTTCTCACGTAAGCATCAATAATCAATACCGTGTGCTACTATGTAACCACGCATATTACTGTACTTTTATCACTGATTAGTTTATAACAAGTTGCTTACTTTGAAATTTTTTCACATATCACCCTTAACTTTAACCTTTTATAAATTTAACCATTTACTAAGTAGAATAATAATTATAGGAAAATTGAATACTTTCATTTCATAAAATTCGGGATCTCACAATCACCCCTCCTTATGAAATTTTTCCCTTAAAATTTACGTACATGGTAGTTCGAAAAGATGAGAATACCTTGCTTTATTTCGGATTGTAGCTTCCTAGTTATTTCCTCTGTATCATGATTTTCCCCTTTGCTCATCTCATGTATTTCAGTTATCATTCTAGAATATATCTTCAAAACAAAGGTTAATTGACATATCACAATTTGTCAACTTATCAAGTAAGCAATTTTAGCTTAGGTAAGTCACACACTAGCGAAGTATATTACTCGTCTCTCCCCTCCTAGTTCTAGACTCATATCTCCGCCAGGGACCATATCCCTAAGCTCTGATACCATTTGTGACGCCCCTAAAATAGGTCCAAACGACCTATTCTGAGTCGCCAGATATCACACTATAGAAATCAAATACAAACTTCATTTATACAACTGTTGAACTGTCATGTAGAGTACAACAACACATAAGCTGTGAGTTTTAATACAAATATATGTAACTCTCATGGTGCCTCGACCACAGCACCTTACAATGGTACTTAACATAAAAGTACAATCAATAAATGTTTTAAAAATTAAAATCTTTGGAAAATGCTCAAGGAACCTTCGTACATGGAAGGCCATGCATCTAAGTTATGATAGATATCATATGACTCGAGAATTATCCTTGGTTGACCCAATAGACCCCAAAGAAAAATGAGAAGATTACTGTCATGTCTTTTCCAATGTGAGTCTTCACTTGACATATAATTATCTCCATTGTCTCCAATTGAGAATTATATTTCAGCCAAACTCCAAGATTATATAGGTAGTGCTCATACATATAATCAGTAAGTGCATGTGCACAACCCTGTCTTATGATAACACGAAGTCATCTATCATTAGACATCTTGTATAACAGTGGAAAAACACCCATCCAAAGTTGGGTTCACCTCACCCTATTCGGTTCACCAAAATCAACGGTTAAAATGACGTACAAAATATGACACACTTATCTAAAATTCTCAATAAAAAAATTTTCTATACTGTTGATAAGTAGGTTTTATACCTATTTATTTGGTACCTATTACTTGAATTAGTTGTTTAAACATATGTTTCGTAGTTACTTTGCATGAATTATGTGTGCATTTCATACTTTTTATGTTATTTTGTAGGCTATGACACAACATTGGCATGAGGAAGCAAGGAAAAGCAATTCAAACATCTTTTGGACAAAAATATGCAAGCGAATGCAAGAAGGGAAGATTGATGGGCTTTTAACACCAAGTTGGATGCATGTTCTTGGTATGGAACTTGGATTGTATTGTAGATTTCATGCTTGCCATTTACATAACATCTACTTCAGGCTCGATTACCACCTTGATCCGGACAGAATCTGTCAATCCTCAAAACATGAAAGTTTTAGATCTCGTCGATATCTTCTATTTGATAGGTGGCAGGCCCCGTAACTCCTAGCGGATCAAAAGTTATGCCTATTTTACCAAAAGATGTCGTAGTAGAAAGCAGTAGCCTTGAGCCACGCTTATAAATAAGCCATGCAAGGGTCCAGACCGTAATCTTTGCCATTTGTAAGCGCGAGGCGCCGCCGACCGATCATGGAGGACAACTAATTTGGGTTATTTGATGTCCAATTTGAGCTATAATAGGATTCTTAGTTGCCTAACTTGCTAGGATATCCATTAGAACTATAACTATTTGATTCTAACTTGGATTGGGAGGCTAGTTTTGGAGGATTCCATTATATTAAATTAGAGTAGATTAGGGGTAAAAACCCTAGTTCTTATTAGAGTTGGAGATTGAAGCAACTTGGAGACCATTGAAGATCAAGAGCAGGAACTTGAGGAAGATGGAGATTTGCTGGTAACAGATTTATTCTTTACTCTATTCTTATTTTTATCTTTTAATATGTATTCAAGTGTAGATTCTTAGTTTTAATTCAATGAACTAATTCTCTATTTGAGATTACAATGGATCTTATTGTGTAGTTTATTTTAATATGCTTCGCTATCAATTATTATATTCTATAGTGAGGATTGTCTGTTGTGATTTGGACTTAATTATTTAATTGATTGGCCATTAATTACCGACATAATCTATATGAACTCGAGAGATGAAGTATAGGTTTAGATCTAATCATGATAGCATGTGTTTGTGATTTCTACATAGATGGAATTCATAATTCGTGTGTAGGATAGAGATATGCCTTTACGCCATATATAATTTTATAGAGAACTTGTGCTTTAAATACTTTTTAATTGTAATTCACGTAGAGATATAGTGGATTAGTTAATTAGGGTGTCTTGCTTAATTCTATCATCTGTGGATTTAAGTAAGTATGTGTATTATGAATCGATAGGTGGTTTTATCCGCTTTAGTGTTCTTGATTAACAATTCAGGATAGAGAATAATTGATGAGAAGTGTGTTAACTTAAATGAAGCAAGAAGTGAAGTTATGATCTTAAGTCTCCGTAATCTTAATTTAACTAGTTGTAATTAGAATTAGTTTACTTATAAATTGAAATTCATTCGTTTAAATAAGATTGAGTTGGTTACGGGTTAGTACTTGGTGATTTTTATTAAATAATTCCTCGTGGGAACGATACTCTACTTTCACTTTATTACTTGTTGACCACGTATACTTGCGTGTTGTGCATAATTAGATTTTACCCAACAAGTTTTTGGCGTCGTTGCCGGGGAATTAGTTTAATAATTTTTGCCAATATTAGCTTCAATCAATTTAGTGTTACTTTAAACAACTTTTCTTTCTTTCTTTTTATTTGTTATTTAATTCTCTTTCTCTTTTATTTTTATTTTTTCTTTTCAGATACCATGGTGGAATTTAATTATCAATGGTCGTATACGAGAATGACTCAGCCAAGGGGAGGGGAGATTGATGGACTCGCGACACTTTCTACATTATCAGCACAGATTGAGACACTTTCGAGGAGGTTGGACACTTTTGCAGCGCAACGTCGTCAAAGTGTGGCGGTTACTTGTGATTATTGTGCTGGCAATCATCTGACTCATCAATGCATCGTCAGATTTGGACCAGTACAATATGGGGGTGACTACCTCAACGATTATGCATATGCCAATTATCACCCAGATTGGGGATATCACCCGGATTCGTCATGGAGCTACAATTATGAAGACCAATACTACGCTCCAAATCCATCATACACACCGAAATTTTCATGTCCACCTCCATTGCCACAAGATGAAAAGCCAAATCTGAGGGATGTAATATTGAAGGGCATAGCAAACCTAGAGGAGATGAGGATTAGCCAAGAGTTGTCAACCCAAAATTTTAATAATCGGATGGAATAACTCGTCACTACCTCAACCAATGGTCCTCAATACATTACTTCCGAGACTGAGACAGATAATTCAAGGTTGGAGGAATTGTTGTCCAAGTTCGTAGCATCAAATGAGGAGAGGAGGATTAATCAAGAGGTGGCAATTCAAAATCAAGAGATATCAATTCAAAATCTACAAAACCAGATGGATCAAATGTCCGAAGCCTTGAACAATCGCCCTCCAAACAATTGGTGTTATGACATGAATGATGAAACTGATGGAGAGCCAGAAGTGTACATGCCATTGGATGAACTAAAAGAGGTATACATTGAAGAGACAACTGGGGATATGGAAAAAGAAGAACATGAGCTGATCTTTATTATACCCCAAGTGCCTTCTCAGCCAGAGTTGAAAAATCCAGTGATTTTTTCACGCCTATGTCCCCTTGGTAGTCACATCCAAGGCAAAGATCTCTATGATAGTGAGGCCTCTTATACACCATGGTGGGCTGAGGAAGAGAGAATAGAAGAAGAAGAGCCCGTTGTGCTTGCCAAGCCTCAAAACCCCAATCTAATCATAGACTCAACGGACGAAAAAGCACCTAGTTATTCAACATTCTCAATTGGGCACTTATTTAAACAAAGCATGTTAGGTGACTGTAATTTGATAGCCATCACAAAAGGGAACCTACCAAAAGTTACATTGTTTTCGATGGATGGAGGGTTTCTCAATTATCAAAGAGGAATTGGATAGTGCTGACCAGACAAAGTCGGGCTTACGACGTTAAAACTAGCGCTACTTGCGAGGCAACCCAAGCTCTAAACCTTTTCTTCCTTATTTATTCTTTATATTTTAGTTTATAGTCTAGCTCAAATATTTAGTTTTTAAAGAATAATGACTCCATAATGGTCTGCTCGCAAGTAAGGTAAGAAAAAGAGAGTCACCAAGCTACTGGCCCTATAGCGCAGGCTGCGCCACCTAACGTACAACACGGCGCGAGGCGCGCAAGCACCTTACCAAGCTACTGACCTTCCAGCATGGGCCACGCCAATTCGCCGATCCCATAGCGCGGGGCGCGCCATATCAAGCATACAAGAGGCGTGGAGCGCTCTACTACTCCAGAACCTACTGACCCCATAGCGCGGGGCGCGCCATCTCAGTCATGCATACGGCGCGGGCCACACCGCTTAGAAATCCCAGTCATAAAAAGTGGTTTAATTGCAATGTTATTCAAGTCGAACTCAAGTGTGGTGCCTGATTTATTCCAATGTGTCTGGCCTATTCTTCAGACTTAGCAGACAAGGAGGAAAATGTTGTATTTTCAAGGAAGTTCTCTCTTTTAATTTTTCCTATTTCAGCCATTGAGGACAATGTTTAGTTTAAATTTGGGGGGGGGGGCATTTTAGTGTCGTATTGCATATAGTTAGTTATTTACATTGTAGTTCATATAGTTACATTTAGTTTTTGAATTTAGTTTCTTGAAAAAAAAGTTGAAAAATTGAAAAATTAGTAGTTAGTTTACTATGTTTATATAGCATTTAGTATATCTTGCATGACTCCAACTGTTTGATTTTTACAGTTTGTTTTGGCCAATGATGAGATTGGAATTGGGTAGACAAGTATAGTATTAACTATTAGAGCTTTGATGTGATTTTTTGTTATGAATTAAGTCTTTTTCTATTTGAAACTGGTATAATAAGGATAACACAGTAAAAATAACATGTTCATTGATTGAGTTTAAATTGATACATAATGGGACTCTAAAGGATAATGCTAGTTTGAATGAAAGAATGACAAAAACAAGTAGTGATGGCTAAAGTTACACAAGAACCTAAGTTTAGGGGAATATTTGGGGTATATACGCTAAAAAAGAAGAAGAAAAAAAAGTATGAATAAACATCATGGCGTGCTTGTCTAGTTTTGTGGCCTTTGTTACTTGAGTAAGTAAGCCCGAGGGGATTGTCTTTACACCTAGCGCCCTAAGGTCTTAATGATCTGGGAGTCGTTGGTCGAAAGCTCGCTAAGGTAGCATTGAAAAGCCTAAGGGAATGAGACATTGCATAGCTATGTATATATAATACAAAAAAAATGAATAAAACGGGAAAAAAGATCAAAAAGCCCCCGTAGAAAAAAATGAAGCATAAGTATCCCATTTTGACCCTCGATATTGGTAGTTGTTTAATTTTAGTTGGATCTAGCTTGTTTTTGGATTTCTTAAGTTTACACTGTATGATGCCTTCGAAGAGACTTATTATGTGTTAAATTTGATTTTATATCAGTTAACATTGTTGTGGAGCACACACACACACTATATTAGTGATAATAGTCTAAGATTTTATGATTGATTGGGAAGTTAATGATTTGTTTTGATATGATGTATTATCATGTTTACTTGATTTCCCTAAGGCCGGTTGAATAGACTTGTTTCTGTTATTACTACTGGATTTGTAAGCATGTAGATTAGTTGCATTGCATAGCATTGTTATTTTGTGTTTTTGCTTGAGGACAAGCAACTATTTAAGTTTGGGGGTATTTGATAAGTAGGTTTTATACCTACTTATCCGGTACCTATTACTTGAATTAGTTGTCTAAACCTATGTTTCGTAATTACTTTTCATGCATTGTGTGTGCATTTCATACTTGTTATGTTATTTTTTAGGCTATGACACAACATTGGCATGAGGAAGCAAGGAAAAGCAATTCAAACATCTTTTTGACAAAAAATGCAAGCAAATGCAAGAAGGGAAGCTTGTTGGGCTTTTAACACCAAGTTGGATGCATGTTCTTGGTATGGAACTTGGATTTTATTGTAGATTTACTTCTTAGCTTTCTGAAACATCTTGGATCATCCCAATCGGAATTTGGATGTGAGAGTTATGGCCTTTTATCAACAAAGATCAAAGCTAAGAGTTGCCATGCTTGTCATTTACATAACATCTACTTCAAGCTCGATTTTTGCCTTGATTCGGAAAGAATTTGTCAATCCTCAAATAATGAAAGTTGTGGATCTCGTCAATATCTTCAATTTGATAGGTGGCATGCCCCGTAACTTGTGACACCCCCAAATCTCGGTACTTCACTACCTCAAGATTTGGTGTTCACGTAATCAAAACATTCATTTCTAACTACCCAATCATAATAGAATTGAATAATAAAAGAAAACATGTCCATACAGGATTAAACTTAAATAAAAATCTCCCAAGTTATCTAACCTTTAATAACAATCATTCAAATGCGGAAAATTAAGTAACTTCATTACAATCTTTAAATCAAATTCTGAAAGTAAACTATCAAAACTATTACAAGTCTTCAGTATTTATTCATCTTTCCTTTTCCCTTACTGGTACTAGGTACGTCACCCGTTTCAACTTTAGCTGTAAGAAATTTTACAGGCAAGATTGAGCAAACAAGGCTCACTTGAAATAACAATAAGTAAATCTTTAAACTTTTACATCAATTGCCAATATTAGGCTCAATAGAACTGAACAATATATTCTATTAACTTTCTCGAAAATTATAACATTCAATTTGAGGGTCTAATGACCACGAAATCATGTCCACAGATTATAAGTAATCTTTCAACTTTAACTTTAACAAATATAAGACTATAAGGACTCCACGCACTTAGGGGATCAACCCTTCGTGACAATGTATTGTGCACAACCATTTCAACGCTAAGCGTAAACCTCTATTAAAAGAGTTGTTCATCTCAATTATTTAGAATACAAGTCCGCACTCAAAGTAAGTTTGGTTTGGATAAGCTTTCAAGGAAATTTGGAATTCAAATCGAACATCAACTAAGGAGTAGTTGAATAAAACCAATAACACTATACTATAGAATAATCGTGATTGAATCAATCATAGTAAACTAAAGTCATGCTTTAGGAATAATCTAATAGCATACCATTTGAATAACTATAGCATACCTTGCTTGAACAATACTAAGCCAAGGTTAATTAGAATTGAATACTAAGCATGCATAGTAACTTGAATGATAGAAATGTTCGACATTAGTATATATATATATGTAGTTGTGCATGCTAAACAACAAGTTAAATACAAGAATAACTTGCTCCAGAATAACTTACATTATTATATTATAATCAAATTGAAAACAGTACTTGAATTAACAAGATAATATATTAGAAAACTTGCTTAAAGATAGTTGCACAATTATAAAAGTAGAGTTAGAGAACTTGCCTCGTGCGTAGGTTAAATAATTACTATTCACGTCCACCCCAAGTCCTACACATACCATATGTATTGAAAATACACATTAGTTACACTAACATTACCTTTATGAGTTACTTTATTACTCTTAGTATAGCTACTAACTAAGTTTAAGTTTAAACAACATCACATCTTTTCATGAACATTACTTTTTAGCTTTATTACAACTACTTAAGTGATCATGTCATTGCACCACATGCACATTAACAACTTGATACAACATCCTATTACATGTCCAACATGTTATCATTAAGTTATACTAATACACAAAGGGTTGCACTTGCATTCGTGCATCCCGACGCCCTCCGATTGGCTCCAAATACACAACAGTCCTAAAGATGGCTATTTTGACTATAGTTACAGATATCAAATTAAAAAACTTAAAGCATGAATGTTGTTGGTCTATTCGTCCTCGTTCCGGATCATCTTGAATCAACTCAATCGGAGTTCTTATGAGAAAGTTATGGCCATTTTACTACAGGAGGTCAAAACTGCCCAACTCAGACAACTTTTCCCTAAGCCTTGAGCTCCAAGTTCAATATTTGAAGTATGAGCTACTAGCCCATTTTTTGTTGTTTGGCTAATTTAGCCATTGAAGCCAAAACTCGAAGAACCCAACTACGAAGAACATAACAACTAAATTTTGTACTAAATGATACTGCTAACATCTAAATTTACATGAACAACTAACATAATTTACCCATAATCATAACCAATTATTCAGATACTAATTAACAACGACTAAACCAAGATTTTAAAAACTTAAATTTTGAAAACACGGTTTAAAAAAAAACTAAAACTAAAACTCCATAGTTGATAACACAGTAAACACTGTGAATTCATTAGTAGACCAAAATACTCTATTCAAACTACGTTCCGTTCGTATCTCAATGAAATACCATAAAAAAACTTCAATTTACAGTTTCACAACCAAATTGGCCATTAAAATTGGTACTTACATGATTACATATGGAAACATACCAAGAATACATATACTGACAAATTTTCTTCCCTACTCAGAGCGAAATTTGCATGCGATTATTATTGTTTAAACACCATATCTAATCACTATAAACATGTATAACCCCCATAACTTAGTTACATAACAACAATTCTGAAGAAAAACTAGAACTCACATAGCATAGAAGAAATAGAATTCACAAAGTATAACAAAGCTTCACCGAAATACTCGTAAATAATATCAAAGTGGTAGAACATACCTTCAATTAGCTTATACAATCTTTGTTAATTGAAGACCAATCTCCCTCAATCTCTCAAACTCTTTTCTCAATTCTCTCTGCTATTCTCTCGAACTCTCTCAAAACCCAAAGAACTAGTATCGTAATATAAAAAAAAAAAAGCGATATGGCCTTAATAGCCATCATCGCTTACCCAAAATAACGATATACATTATATTTATTATTTATTTTATTTTATTTATTTTATAAATAAGAAATATCAAAAGCCATAAGGCTTGTTTGGCAAACCATTTAAATTTTAAAGAATTTATATCCTTAAGCATTGTTTGGGTAAAACTAGATTAAAACTACTTTAATTTATTTTTAATAACTCCTTATACTATAGTTATTTGTCACACTTTATTTAATCAAGCTTTCATATTTAATTTAATTAATTCAAATAACCATTAATTAAATAATTCATTTAATCACATAACTCAATACAAATAATTAACCATCAACTTGAAATATCAATATAATAATAATTTTCTTAACTCATTAATTATTTATTTACAACATAAATAATTAATCAATTCAAATTAAACAAATATTTATTTAGCAATAAATGCACCAATTAAATATTTATATAATTCAATAAATATTTAAAATTATAATTTAAATTTTTGGATTGTTACATCCCCGTAACTTCTAGCGGATCAAATGTTATGCCTGTTATACCAAAGGACATCGTGACAAAAAAATAGAAATGTAGCCCACGCTTATATAAGCGGCGCGTGGCAGCCTTATAATCGACTCAAGACACGCCGGGCCACCATAATCTCTACCATCAGAAGGCGGGGGCTTAAAATGGCCTAGGAATAGTCTTGGTAGCCAGCCGATCGTGAGGAGGATAGCTGATTTGGGTTATTTGATGTCCAATTTGAGCTAGAATAGGATTCTTAGTTGCCTAACTTGATAGGATATCCATTAGAACTATAACTACTTGATTCTAACTTGGATTGGGAGGCTAGTTTTGGAGGACTCCATTATATTAGATTAGAGTAGATTAGGAGCAAAAACCCTAGTTCTTATTAGAGTTGGATATTGAAGCAACTTGGAGACCTTTGAAGATCAAGAGCAGGAGCTTGAGGAAGATGGAGATTTGCTGACAACTGATTTATTCTTTACTCTATTCTTATTTTTGTCTTTTATTGTGTATTCAAGTGTGGATTCTTAGTTTTAATTCAATGAACTAATTCTTTGTTTGAGATTACAATGGATCTTATTGTGTAGTTTATTTTAATATGCTTCGCTATCCATTATTATATTCTATCGTGAGGATTGCCTATTGTTATTTGGACTTAATTGTTTAATTGATTGGCCATTAATTACCGTGATAATCTATATGAACTCGAGAGATGAAATATAGGTTTAGATCTGATCATGATAGCATGTGTTTGTGATTTCTGCATAGATGAAATTCATGATTTGTGTTTAGGATAGAAATATGTCTTTACGCCATATGTAATCTTAGAGAGAACTTGTGCTTTAAATCCTTTTTAATTATAATTCACATAGAGATATAGTGGATTTGTTAATTAGGATGTCTTGCTTAATTCTATCATCTGTGGATTTAAGTGAGTATGGGTATTATGCATTGAGAGGTTGTTTTATCTGCTTTAGTGTTCTTGATTAACAATCTTAACATATCTTCTAACGTCTGAATTGTCCTCTCGCTCTGTCCATCGGTTTGTGGATGATAAGCCGTACTCAATTTCAGCTGCGTCCCCAACTGATCTTGCAGACTCCTCCAAAAGTTCGACGTGAATCGTGGGTCATAATCTGACACAATCAAAACTGGTACTCCATGTCTGGAAATTATTTCCTTAACACAAAGTTTAGCTAACGCGTCTAAGTTATACTTGACTCTAATTGGCAAGAAGTAAGCTGACTTCATCAACCGGTCCACTATTACCCAAATCGCATCATACCCTTTCTGAGTAATCAGAAGTCCCACCACAAAGTCCATCGTGATATGCTCCCACTTCCACTCCAGAATCTCCAATGACTGTAACAAGCCACTTGGTCATTGATGTCCGGCCTTAATGTTTTGACAAGTCAAGCATCTACTCACATACTCGGCTATTTCTTTCTTCATGTTCGGCCACCAAAAACTCTGTCGAAGGTCTTGATACATCTTAGTGCTACCAGGATGAATCGAGTACCTCGAACTATGAGCCTCTTATAATACTTGCTCCTTTAATTCCGTCTCAATTGGAACCCAAATTCTTCCTTCAAATCTTAATAATCAAATATTATCAAGGCTATATTTTAAATCTTTTTCATTGGTTAACCGCTTCTTCATTTGGTCACACTCATCAGTTTTGAGCTGCACCTCCTTGACTCTCTCTACTATGGTAGATTGAATCTCTGTCACAAACAGTCTCTATCCCAACTCACTTGGCAACTTCACCTATATCTCCATCCTAGCCATCTCTGTTATTAACTCAGTTTGAACCGTTAACATAGACAACTTTTCCCGACCCTTTCTACTTAAGGCATCGACAACTACATTGGCTTTTCTAGGGTGATACAGGATTTCACAGTCATAATCCTTTATCAACTCCAGCCATCTCCTCTGTCTTATATTCAACTCATTTTGTGTGAAGATATATTTTAGACTCTTATGGTTCGTGTATATCTCACATTTTTCTCCATAAAGATAATGTCTCCATATCTTTAAGGCAAAAAACTTCTCATGGCGGCCTTCGGATCATGAGTAGGGTAAACTTTCTCATAATCCTTCAACTGCCTTGATGCATACGCAATGACATTGCCATATTGCATGAGCATGCAACCAAGTCCTCTATGCGAAGCATCACTATAAACTACAAAATTTCATGTGTCATCGGGTAATGACAAAATAGGCGCTTCACTTAACCTCTTCTTTAGTTCTTGAAAACTGTCCTCGAATTTCTTAGTCCACACGTATTTCACCATCTTCCTTGTCAAGTTAGTCAACGGAGTAGCTATCTTCAAAAAATCCTGAATAAATCTCCGATAGTATCCCTCTAACCCTAGGAAACTTTGTACCTCAGTCGGAGTTTTTGGTTGTTCCCAATTCATCACGGCTTCCTCCTTTGTTGGATCTAATGAAATCCCTTCATGGTCAATGACATGACCTAAAAATTTTACCCTTTCTAGCCAAAATTCACACTTAGTGAATTTCGCATATAACTTCTCCTCTCTTAGTGTTTCCAAGACTATTCTTAAGTGTTCATCATGATCTTCTAGCGTCTTAGAATAGACTAGTATATCATCAATAAACACTACAAAAAAATTGTCCAAATATTGTTTGAACACTCTGTTCATCATATCCATAAATGCAGCTGGTGCATTAGTCAACCCAAATGACATCACCAGAAACTAGTAATGACCATAACGAGTCCTGAATGCCGTCTTTGGTTCATCCTCCTTCCTAACCTTCAACCGGTGATACCCCATCCTTAAATCTATTTTAGAAAATGACTTTGCCCTTTTTAACTGATCAAAGAGATCATCGATCCTGGGTAATGGGTATTTATTCTTTATCGTTAACTTGTTCAACTCTCGGTAGTTGATATAAAGTCTTGACGATCCATCCTTCTTCTTAACAAACAATATCGGTGCTCCCCATGGCGAAACACTCGGTTGAATGTACTTCATGTCCAACAGTTCTTGTAACTGAACCATTAGTTCCTTCATCTCCACAGGCGCCATACGATACGGTGCCCTTGAAACAGGTGTCGCTCCTGGCACAATGTCTATTATGAAGTTGGTCTCCCTATTTGGTAGAAGACCCGTCAATTCACTTAGAAATACATCCATAAATTCTCTCAATATAGGTATTTGTTCCATGGTCACTCCCACTCTCTGGGTATCAACAACATGGCACAGATAACCTACACACCCCTTCCTCAACAGTTTCCTAGTTTGTGATATCGTAAGACAACACGAACGCCCCAGCGTTCTATTACCGTAAAATATTACATGAGGTTGTCTTAATGTTCTAATGTTCACACATTTCTTCTGACAATGTATAATTGCCCCATGGTTAAATAATCAATCTATACCGAGAATTACATCGAATTCTCCTAACTTTATCGGTATCAAATCTACTGATAATTTACAACCCCGTATGTCTACACAACAACTCCTATGAATATCTGTAATAGGAATTATCTCTTCGTTTGCTACCTTAATATTTAAAGGTATTGGTAACTTTTTGGGAAGTAAATCTAATCGTCTAGCAAACTCACATGCTATAAACGAACAAGTAGCACCCAAATCAAACAGCACGTAAGAATTTAGGTCGTTGATCGGAATAATATCTACAACTACGTCCCAAGATGCCATCGCATCTTGGACAGTCATGTTAAAGGTGCAGGCCATCGGCCTACCCGGTGCGCTGGACCACCAATAGCTAACTTACCGCTATTAGCGCCCTTATTCTCGTTCGTCCCCTTCTTTGGGCAGTTCTTTGCTATGTGGTCAGTTGACCCACATACAAAGTATCCATGGTTCTTCTTCAGACTTGGACAGTTAGGCGAAATGTGCCCCTCCTGTCGACAATTATAGCATACAGCCTTCCCTTTGAGACAGACTCCCAAATGAGTCTTACCACATGTTTTGTAGGCCTCCATTTTCCTTTTCGGATCTCCTTGCTTCACTCCGGTATTCCCAGAGTTAAACACTTTTTGCTTCTATCCCTCGCCACTCCCGCCGGCTCCTTCAATCTTTACTCCCCCATCAACCTTCCCTTTATTCTTCTTATCTTTGTGGTACTGGCTTAGAGCCTCGCTACCACCTTCGGTAATTATCGCCTCTCTAAAATGGTCCCAACTGAAGTACTTTGGAACACAGATATACGGTTATAGAGCCAGGGTTTCAAGCCCTGCTCGAACTGTCGAGCTTTCCTAACCACGGTGTCCACTTGGTGTGGAGCAAACCTTGCCAGTTCATTAAACTTGGAAGCATATTGGGGATGCATCATATCCCCTTGTTTCAAATCAAGAAACCTCATCTCCATTCTCCCCTGCATACTCATGGGAAAATAGTTCTCGAAGAAAATCTCCTTAAACCTTACCCACGTGAGATTCTCAATCCCGGCCCTAGTCTGGTTGGCCTCCCACCAAAATTTGGCCTCTCCATTCATCATGTAGGTTGCAAAGGCAAGCTTCTGACCTTCGTTGACATTTGCTATGACAAATACCTTCTCGATTTCTTCTACCCACATTTGGGCCTCGATAGGGTCCGTAGTTCCTTTGAACTCCAGCGGACCCACACTCTTGAAATCCTTAAACGTAGTAGCTCGTACTACTCCAGAATTTACAGGGATATTAGCCCCATTTCTATTAAATGCGGCTATTAATAAATTAACAAATTCCTACATTGGGTTAACCGGACCTCCCTCTTGTTGATTTACGTTAGCACCTTGATTACGTGGTCCTCTTATTAGCGGCATTTTGCTGTTACAATAAACAACATTTTTCGTTATTATTCCCTTCTTATTAGTTAGTCATTATTCAAGATTAAACAATAACTTCAACATCCATTACTCAATATGTTCCGTAAAAAGGCTTATATTGATTCATTACTTGTAGTATAATACTACATCGGTTACATTACACAGGCTAAGCTGCTTACATTACTATCCCGCAATTGCTTTCCAAAAATTGAGATTTACAAAAGACTACCCTTTGATATACAAAAGAGGGTTTTACGTCACTACTAGATACACATATTTACATATCTAAAACAACTCTAGCTACTACTAGATTACATCTGCCTCAAGGCATTATTAAAATCCGCGGTGGCAAGACCGACGATAATATCACGGCTGATCGTATGCTAAGTCTGCCCAGCCTCTATGAGATACCCAGCTACCTGCTGCTGGAAATCCTTATGAGAACTCTTATGAATATAGGATATTCTCCCTATCTTTTGCTTCTTGGTCTTTAGCTCCTGCCTAAGCTCAAAGACCTCTTATTTTAGCTCATGGACGTTGTCCTTGGCTAAAACTCTCTCGTCGTGCTCTTGCTCCCATATTGACTGCACATATATCTTATCTTCCAAGACAACATGGAGTTCCTCTTTCAGCTCCTTCACGTCCTTACAGTACTGGATGTTTCTATCCAATACTGACATGAACAGTGCTCCCATTGACTCCCCTGGAGTCATCTATTCCTTAGGTGCTATAGGGTTAAAAGACACCACCACCACCTTTGCTTTGGACATGCCATCAAACATGGCCATCAGGTCTAGCCTCTCTGAGTCTCCAAACTCTACTATCACCACTTCAGATTCTGCTGCTATAGGATTCGGTATGATCTCTACTTAGTTTATCGACCCTTTACTGACTACATGTATGTCCATATACACTTCATTTCCTCCTAACATCTACAACAAAACAAATAAGTTTGATTAGTACATGTCAGTAGAATAATAAAAATACATATCATATATAATGCATTTTCTTATAGGGTTAATTTCCATCTTTTATTTCTTTGACTTTTCTTAAGGTTATGACTTAAGGTTCTAATCCCCCCTTAAGTTTTATAACCTAAGGCTTTGATACCAACCTGTGACCCCCCCAAATCCAGGTATCTTCCAACCCGACAGATGGTGCTACACGGTGCTATAGTTAACACAAATATTCAATTTAAATGCCTCAAACAAATGAATATGTCTTATATATATTCTGAAACAATATTACCATTCTCCAGGTTCTTTATAACCGTTATATTTGTTCTTGTCATAATATCAAATATTATCATTACAAACCTATACTATTACATAGGTAATCTACGGGTTCGCCTTAGCCTTCCCTTTATCCTTGTTGGATCCTTAGGTCCGTTCGGTCTTAGCTGCATTCATATAGTTCAAGCAAGAGTGAGCATAACTGTGAGACCCCGAATTTATGAATAAAGATTTAATTTTCTCAAAATATTTTTTTAAGTATTATGGTGTGGATTTGATATAATATTATAGTTGTGGGTTATATTTATAAATTTTGCAAAGTAAGCAAGTTGTTATAAAATATTCGATTGGTCGGGAAATATTCTTTTTTTTCTGGGAATACTAAATGCGACAGCACAATCATTAGTGGACCCCTACAACGGAATTATTATCGAGTTAGAAAACGATGTAAATATCTTTTTATGAATATAACGGCGGAAGTTTTACCGTTAATCGTTGAATCACACGGTGATAAAGTATGAATACTGCGTGGTTGCATAGTAGCACACGGTATTAATTATTGATGCTTACGTGAGAAGTCACTCAGTTTTGTTCAATTATTACTATAGTAATTGTTGCATAGTATCTCACGTTATTTGATTCAATTATTGTCGATATTTTATAAATTATTAAATCAATAATTGAGACGATACAGTTATTCATATTATTATTTACAATATTGACGATGTCTAGAAAGTTTTGTCGAGGAGAGGTTTGGTCACCTAATTGCGCGCCAATAGGGAGAAATCCTTATTGGAAAGCTCCCTCTTTCCAGGGAACGATCTGGTTGTTAATATTGCAAGTTATAATAATATGAATAAAGGTTGTTAAAAATATTGAGGGGATTTTTATGAAGTATTTGATGTAAATTTTGCTTATTTTATGGACCCCCATTTACACATTTCTCAAAATAATCGGTAGAAAGTTATTCAATATATATATATATATAAGATGTGTGTGATAAGGGTGTGTGTGATAAAGACATGTGTGTGAATATGTTATATCTGAGTGGATGAAAAAAAAAAAAATAAAGGGGGGTGGGGGAAGGTGCCTTATAAGAGAGGAGTGTATATATATATATATATATATATATATATATATATATATATATATATATATATATATATATGTGTGTGTGTGTGTGTGTGTGTGTGTGTGTGTGTGTGTGTGTGTGTGTGTGTGTGTGACATGTGTGTGTGAATTATCGGTATATTTATATATGATTAATACATGCCATGCCGTATAAGGTAGGATATATATATATATATATATATATATATATATATATATATATATATATATTTTATTTAAAGTTTTGTTTTACTTGAATATTATATTAAAAATCAATCGTGTGTGATTTTTTTTAAAAAAAACTGTTGCGTTTGTTTCTTAACAGTACCCCTTCCATTCTCCTATAAATAGGATGCTTAGTTAGAATTGAAAATCACACCAGTATCAGAGAATTCTTCTTCTATAATATTGAGCGTATTTCTTTCGAGTTTTAGGAAGCTTTGAGTGTAGAAAATAGTGAAAGTTTTTTTCAAGAATATATCCGCTATACCAGTCGGTATTGCTTTCTTTTTGAGGTAAGGGGTATTATTTCTTTCATATTTATGAAAAGAATTATTTTCTTTCAATACTCGTAAGGGGTATTATTTATTTCATATTCTGAAGAGATATTATTTTTCGTATTCGTATGAATATTCTTTCGTTCAATATTCGCAAAAAATATTATTTTCATTTAATATTCATAAGGAATATTATATTCGTTCAATATTCGAAATGAATATTATTTTCGTTTAATATTCATAAGGGATATTATTTTTGTTCAGTGTTCGTATAAAATAATATTTTCTTTCCTACTCTGTAGTATGTAAGTAATATTATTTCGTTTCAGATTTCGAATTCTATACTTATTTTGTTAAGTTTTGGCTTCTATACTCCATGAAATTAGTAGAATATCCTTGATATTTGCGCTTCATCCAGTATCTTTTCATGAAAATATTATTCTGAGCATTCTTGATAAGTTTTAACTTTTTCATGCCAGAGTACTATTCACGAGTTACTATTCATGAGTTACTATTCACGAGTTACTATTCATGGGGTACTATTCATGACAAAAATTGATTTCTTTTCGGTCCAAATCATTTTTGATACATTATTATTCTTGAATTTTAATCCACAAAGCGATATCATGTTGACAATTTGAACGTTATTGAATTCTAGATAAATTAAATTATAAATCTTTAAAATTTATCCTTGAACTTGTTTTATTGAATTATTATGTCATTGTCATCATGCTCATGCTTATATTGTTATAAAAGTCATATTTGGTCGTAGTGCATAGATGGACTTGGTATGATTATGACCAGGGATTATTCGGTATAATCATGACCGTAATGTCACAAATGATGTGGTAAAAGTCCTCCTTGGCCTGTAATGCATTGATGGACAGTTTTTGGTATGATTATGGCCATGGATTCTCTTCAGCCAAGGGTGCAAAGATGAATTGTTTTATGGCATGATCATGACCGTTGATGAAAACACGATTATCCTTGGCCCGTAGTGCATGGAAAATTCGTGGTCGTGATACTAAAGATATGGATTATTTATTAAGCTGAGTCTCAACGATAAAATTGATGATGAACTTTTTAAATCATAGAAGATGGTAGATATTATGCTCTACTTGAATCTTTTAATGGATTGCTTATTCTGCTGCAGTTATTAATCTAAAACTTGTTGTCTATTATATTCTATCAGTTGTTATACTATTGAAGACTAAGGATAATTTATTTTGCATTATCTTAGTCATAATATTTCTTACTGGGCTAGTTGAGCTCACCCTTTCTTTCAATGTTCTCTTCAGGAAATGAGAATATAGTTGGGACTAGTCGGGGAATGGATTTAAGGTCCAGATGGTTGCATTAGTAGTCCTCACTATTCTGTGAAATAGTGTGATAATAAATGTATTGAGGACTTATTTTGAGTTTGTATATTGTCTAGAAGACAATATTTGTATTAAAACTCATAGCTCATGTTGTATATTTAAGTTTGTATTTATATTCTGTACCATGTATTTGGCGACTCAGAATAGGTGGTGTATACCTGTTTTGGGGGCGTCACAATAACAAGCTCAGCAAGTACAAAAATTTCAACTAAATAGCATGCTTGAAACATAGGAATCGTATATCTTCAATAACTGAACAATAGTTATGAAGTACTATCGATAATTCAAAATAGCACTTCTTTTCCTTCAAAACGTTTTACAATGACAATATTCAGTAAAACATAAATTCCAATCCAAGACCATGAGCATATCATACTTTCATTGAAAAGGAAAACCCAGCACTACGTCCGTAAGTTCGGCATATCTTACGAGCACGTCTAGGTGATCAGCCTATAGTACTCTATGTTGATCAACACTACATTCTTTAAACGTATGTACGTTTAAGTTGTGGCAACCTCACGTGCCTATTGTTTGACGACAAAACATTTAGTATACTCAATCTTCATTTGAAAACCATACCAACAAAGTTTGGTAAAACATTGATAATACTTTGACAGATTATAAGAAATCCAACATATCGTAAGTCTAGCCGAAAGAATTGGTTTTGACTTCATCAGACATTAGTTCATGCGTAAGAATACATGAATCACAATGCTTGTCAAGATTGAACTGAAATAAGGGTTATAACACTTACCTTCAGCGTCTACTACTATTATTACACGTGCACTTTAAGTCTTTAAGGTCTCTACAGTATACGATCACATAACATAACACATTAGGTCATGAATAACATATATGGTTCCTAATGAATCTTACCCTTCTTCTCAATCTAATTATGCATTAGATTTGTTATTATTGGTTCCGTCTTGCCGTTATGGTTTACATTCTCATTACACTCATGTTCGATTGATTATATTTAACCTTTAGTTATCATACTTAAGGTTTAACAATGCCTGAACAATGTTATATTTAAGCTTTACTTCGTTACTAATCAATTCCCTTTCTTTCCTTACTTGTAATCTTTCCTTTCAATGAAATCTCTAAGAAATTTGGTATTTTTGGCTGCAAGCATCCTATACTTGATTCGTATTGCGCGGCCCGGGTTTCTGATGCACAAGCATTGGCCTCGCCACGCAGTCAGTATAACTCATCCTTCATCGTGTTGCATTGCTGCTGCTTCCAATTAACAATGTACTATGGTTCCGACCTCGCGCTCCAGTGCGGGCTTTTCTTCCTTGAGTCGCGTTACTTCGCAGACTGTGCCTCAAAACAAATTGACAGATTTTTAACTTTGTGAGATTCCCAGGCTGATAACTTCTTCGTTATAAATCTGAATTGGCTCGTTCAAAATCCGTTAGTTCACAAATCCCATATTCTACATGTTCATGCAAGAATTTTACATTTTCGACATCGTTAACTAAACATTCACCTATTAGTTCATTTTTAACGAAAATGATAAACGTTTGTGAATGTTCAACGCTCGTTTCTTCGTTCCAAGTCGGAATTTGGTCATTTTTGAGTCCGCAACTCTATAATGCAAAATAAGACTTGTTCCCATTGAAAACCAACGTTTTTGAGCTTAATACTTAAATTCGACTTCCATTCTGAGAATTTTACGAATTCGACGATTATCGTTCAATCGTGTAAATACAAGTATAACTTCGTTACTTATGATTTATTCATCGTTCCAAATGGATTCTATCCATCATAATGACATGTCAAGCTACTCATTTCATTAACTTATTTATATGATAAGTTATTGCTTATTCTTCATGAGTTTATAACTTATCCAAGTACAAACTACATATAGTTTCCATTCTCATGACTTATGATAGTTTAAGTCCTTTAACCAACATTCTTACATCTTATTAGCATACTAACTTCATTCATGTAAATATATGACAAGTTCATATAGGTTCATAATAAGTTCATAACTTATTTAAGTTTGAATTACTTATTCATGACTTATACGGCTTAAGTCCATTGATTATTCATTCTCTTATCAACCTACCATAAAAGAGTTGGAAGATTAATAACATAAGAGGCTTACCCTTGATGAACTAGCTTTTCTTCTTCTTGAAACAAATGAAAGTCTAACTTATACTTGTTTATTCTCTCTAACACTTAAGCACTTATCTTGTTGGTGAAATTAACAAACAACAAATGAGCTAACAAGTCCTCTATTTATAGGATTTCCTAAGTTAGGTTAATTTGGTCATTAAGTCATTCCACCTCCTTAAGCACATCCTTATTATTCATTACTTCCTACTTAAGTTAACTTGTTAGCCACTTACTTTACTTGACTATCACCTAAAGTTCTTGGTCACCAAGATTACCCAAATTATCATGGGTTACCCCATGGATCACCTTAACCCATTGGATCATAACTTGGGCTTAGGTTTAATTAGCTTAGCTTATTCCTTTGGGCTTTCATTAAGTTACTTTGGATTTTATATTACAAACACTTGGGCTTGCACATTACATAATCTTGGGCTTGCCTATTAATTCTCATTGGGCTTGCACTTCCTACATAATCCAACAAGTTCATTACATTTGGGTTAAAGCTTTATTACGTATTATTCTCGTATTCTAACTCGTATACTAATTCATAATATACGATATTTCATTATTCGTATAATACTTCATATCATACTCGCATTCGTTGCCTCGTATAATACTTACGTATTACACGATCAGCACATTAGCTTCTTACGCTTTACTTTTCTAACATTCTCAAATTAAGCAGCATGCAAAAAATTACGTTTTCTATACTTGAATTATTATTACATAATCCATCTCACCTCAATATTCTATCATCACGCATTTCTCGGAAATTCAAAAATAATTCCCGAGCGAAAATTGATGAATAGTGTTTTTCAGAAAATTTCTCGAAAAGCTTTTATTTTCGTCTTGGAAATTCAAACACTTTAATTCCTTCACGTAGTCAAAATACTACGACTTTCCGACATTTCTAGGTTATAGAATGACATTCATCTTACTAACACATAATAAAAATAAATAATATAATTGTATTCATTCTTTAATTAAATAAAATTATTTTATAATGGATCCGAATTTCTCGATCGTTACAATCCACGCGAGATATGAGATGGGTTGTTTGACCATGGAGATTGTAGACACTCAAAATTTTCTGCACACCTGTCACTGACATTGCAGGATGGCAGATTCGTCTTTTAGAGGTAACCCCGGAGGACAGTTCACGTCAAGTCTGGATACTACCGCAAGTTCAATCTCAACCCCGGAACACACATCGGGAGTAACAATTCCAACCTCAGAGATAACCTTGAGGCATGCAGTTCCAACACCGGAAATTCCACCGGAGAAGACCGATTAATCTCGCAGATAACCCCGAGGTATCCAGTCTCAGTCCCAACACTGGGAGAAGCAGCTACCACCCTTGGTGATAACCCCAAGGAATGCAGTTCCAGCGATAACCCCGGAAATGTTTGTTTCAAATGCATGCAATCAGCTTCAACCTCGTCACTCATACCGAGGCATTCAATACAAAGCCCGGAGATAACACCAGCAATACAGGCACACCTCAGAGATGACACTGAGGACCTTCAACATTCTGAAGATCCAATCTCAAATGATAACCACGAGCAACGTCGCTTTATCATTATTCAAATAGACGATAACTCCGGTGAGGGGTAAAGTCTTCATCTCGCCACTTTAGAGCCACATCACGCCGTCTCAACATTTCATAAACACATTTCTACACAACAATGTCCCATAAGAATCAAGGAAAACCAATCCCGAGTGACTATTGTGCAGAGTAACAGATAGAATTTGAAGCTTGAAGATCGTAGGGCACCGTCCCATCTTCATGACTTCGTACAACCTCTAATCCCATGCCATTGAAATTCTGAAAGTTCGAGCGGACATTGTAGTGCCTACGTTACGTCATCATGAGACGACGACGACCATGAAACCTGTGGCAACCCGGCAAATTTCAGTACACTGCATAGGTAGTCAGCAGTACTGCGGCTCCCCCCTTTATAAATAGAGGGCTTGGGGTGGCCATTTTAAGAAGAGAAAAGACGAGGAAGCCCTGTCAAATTTGCTCCATACTTGCAATATACTGAGTGCTTTCTCATTTTAAACACTTGTGAGCTCACATATAGCTACTCTTATACCGGCGGGAGCCAAGTTTCATCCACTTTAATGATATAGAAGTCTTCTTTGGAAGCCCACTGTAAGCCTTCTCACACACTTTAAATTATTTCTCTTCATCTTCGCACACACCCTTCTTCACGTTGAGAGTCGTGTTGCGTGTGTTTGCCCGGACTTCGGTCCATGGTTTTATTTCAGTTTGTATATACATATATATATATATATATATATATATATATGGACTAACATTATCGAGTTATGCCTCGATTGAGCCTAGACTTCGGTCTAGAGCGTTTATTTGCTTATATATATATATATATATATATATATGAACTGTAATGTCAAACTTTGTTAGAGGAGCCTAGACTTGATGCGAGCATTTATTGCTTTAATATATGTATATACTTATATATATTAACTTTGTTGTCTGGACTTTGTTTGATGAGCACGGATTTTATATCCTATGCATTTATTTCTTATATATATATATATATATATATATATATATATATATATATATATATATATATATATATATATATATCGTCACTTTGAGTTTATTTAAGTATGGTTGATGCTTTACTGACTTTATTTACGTTTTGTCACGCTTGGAGTTTCCTCCATGGTGGTTGATAGCTTTTACAGACTTTATTTACATTTCTCGATCCCCCATGGAAGTGCTTAGTGGTTGGTG
Organism: Panax ginseng; assembly: GCA_020205605.1. Taxonomy (NCBI): domain Eukaryota; kingdom Viridiplantae; phylum Streptophyta; class Magnoliopsida; order Apiales; family Araliaceae; genus Panax; species Panax ginseng. The sequence continues at coordinate 83,889,617 of CM035145.1, forward strand.
ATGAGATATATATATATATATATATATATATATATATATATATATATATATATATATATATATATATATATATATATATATATATATATATATATATAGCTTTTATATATATATATATACTGCCATCGCTTTTATACAAATTGCAGCATCATGTGAGCCTAGGAATCATGTGATCATAGATTCAGTCTATTGGATCTAGATTCAGCTCCCGTGATGGACCTTTTTCAACTGTAAGTAGCTTGTAAATTTATCTGCGATGTCTGAATTTACTTAGATGGTTTTCATACCCACGAGGGAATCGACATTATTTTGTACATTATTTTTCTTATAGATGTTTCGCATCTCAAAAATAAAAACAATCAAGCCGAACATTTAATAAAAATGGGAGTGTAAAAGGTCTCAATTACTATTGAGCATAAGGGTTTGAAAAACCTCTTTTATAAAACATCACTGCCATATCCTGTTAAAATTGAATTTTTACATAAATTCAAACCCTGTGTATATAGGTGTGAACGAGGCCTCACACTACTTCCAAATAACAGCACATTGACCCACACACACACATTTAGATAACAGTTTCTTGAAAAGTGGCGGTCACCGTGGTAACACGGATGTCGGGGGGTGCCTAACACTTTCCCTCCGCATAATCAAGTCCCCGGACCCTAATGTATCTCGGTTTCACCGACCCGTTTAACAGTGTCACATCACTGGGTCAATGTGCAAACCTTTTCTCGGTTGTGTTGGTACAACCATTTAAAAAACCAACTGGCGACTCTTAACAGTCCATCATCGACATTATACATGTCGGACCTTTTTCACTTATTTTTTCAAACAAATCTCACCTAAAATGAGAATACCAAAGAACAAGTAACGAAAAGGGACAACTAAAAATCCCGACGTCGACAGGTGGCGACTCTGCTGGGGACCTCCAGTAAGAGGACTTAAGTCGCTATTATAATCTTTTCAAAACTGTTATCTGCTTATGTGTGGATGTTGCATTTACATTTATGATGAATGTGTACGAATGCATGTACTTATTGCACTTAGTGCTTCACACCATATCTGCTTGTGATATTAGTGCTTCGCACATGTCATCATTTCCATACGGTGAGACGCAATGTATGTGAATGTATGTTGTGTGGTCCCTCCACCAGGAGGCTATCCTTTCGGTGTTTGCTTACTGGACTCATAGGAAGACTAATTCCCGTGAGGCTCAAGAAAGGCACCACCCAAATTCGCTCCAATTGAAAGACCGGATTAATTTCTCGTTGAGTAAATTGCGATGATTTGGGAACCTTCATGCCAAAAAGCCGCGAGAGTAACCCAAATAGGTCAGCCTCTGATAAACCCAATATGGAGGAAAGTCTCTTCATGCTTTCTCATTTTAAATTACTTGTAAAATCAATTACTTCTAATTTCATTCCATATTCATCTCCATGTAATGAGAAATGTGAAGAAATGTGTACATATACATATTTAATATGCTATCCTGTATCACAAATAGCTGACATTCGTTTTGCAGAATAAAATTCCTAAAACGGACACATCACATAGCATGTTATTATAGACACATTCCCTAAAGACTAAACTATGCAAGTCTTTCGCAGGGAACCAATCGAACCTACTACCCGGTCAAAATCCAAAAGGATACAAGCCTACAGTCAATCATGTCGTCATCTGACCAGACTAACCTTAATCCAGTTTCTCGCAAAGAATTCGACGGATTAAGCAAACAAATTACAGATTTGGTTGTTCTGCTTAAAGAACTACACCAATCTACTCAGGGTCCAAAGATACCTGTACATGCTGAATCCTCTACATAAGGGGGAACCCAGGTCATTACGATACCTGAACTGCAGTTGGATACAACCAACAGAATTCATGATGCCACCCATCTCACAAGATATCCAGACACCGGTGACATCAGAAAGAAAGTCCTCCAAATGGAAGAAACCCTTCGTGCTATCAAAAGAATTGGAACACACGGAAGTGTTTCATATGTTGACCTGTGTATATTCCCTGGTGTTCATTGTCCAGAAAAGTTTAAGACTTCTAACTTTGAAAAATATGACGGGTTAGGAGATCCTTACACATATTTAAAGGTGTTTATTGGAGAACTCGGATCTTATGCAGAGGACGAGAAGCTCAAAATGCAGCTGTTCTAGAAGAGTCTGACTGGAGAAGCCCGTTTGTGGTATACCAGATTAGACAACTCAAAGATCCATAGCTGGGAAGAGCTAGCACACGTCTTCCTCACACAATACAGCTTCCAGTCTCATATGGCTCCTGACCGGTATTAAATTACCAAGGTCAAGAAACAATCTAACGAGTCTTTCAGAAAGTATGCTCAAAGGTGGAGGCGCCTGGCTGCCCAAGTTATTCCTTCCATGACGGAATCAGAAATGGTCATGACTTTCATAGACATACAAGAAGCTCCTTTCTATGAAAGAGTATTAGCCGGCATCGGTAAACCATATCCTGAAATGATCAAACACGGGGAGATGGCTGAGATGGGATTGAAGTCAGGAAAGATTCAAGACCTAGCTGCCCTTAAAGCTATTGCTGAACACATCCAATCCGGAAATTATGGAAACAACCCCCGGAGGGTCCATAAAAAGAAAGAGGAAGATGTTTCCCTGATACTACAGGGTCAAAAGGGCAATCAGAACATGTCTATCCAGAGGAGAAATTACACTCCCTTTCAAGCATAGTCTTCAAACCCAAAAGGTGGAAAGTAAAATGCCCTCGAGTGTTCACACCCTTAAGGGATTCACTCGAGAATACTCTCACTCTTCTGATAGCGCAGAAGAAAAATATGCATCTTCTTCCACCAGCCATTCCTAATGGACGGGGTTTCAATGCTGCTCGGAAATGTGCTTATCATGTCGGGGCACCTAGATATGACACTCGGGATTGTTGGGCCTTAAAACACAAGATCCAAGACCTAATAGACAACGGTGAAATCGTGGTCACCAAACCAGATCAACCTCACGTACAAGACAATCCTCTTCCTCAACACAAAGAAGAAGAGGTCAACATGATTAATTGGAGCAATGGACAGAGTTCCGACTTCAACGGAAATTCATCTCAGACCGGTAAAGACGGTGTTGACAAATGTTATTATGCAAAATTCCATTTTGCAATTTAACGTAAGATGAAAGCTCTGTGCAAGAAAATTGAGCAATTGGCAAAACTGGTGACTTATCAACATCAAGTAACACGCCAGTTGGTCAGCCAGGAGCATGCTAGTCTCCTTCCCCTTGTCATGAATATTCCCTCGTCACCTTCAGAAAATGAAATACTGGAGGACAAAGTGATAAGGAGAGCAAATGCCAAAGCCCGTTGGGATTTCGCCAATAAAAGGGAATTTACATACCTGGGCCAACCTATGGAGGAATTCCTGCAGATGCTAATCAATGAAGGAAGAATCACTTCCCTTCTTCCTCAAGTTAATCCCTGTTTCGGACGGTTCAATTCTAATGGAGTATGTCGATATCACTCCCATTCTCGCGGTCACAGCACAGAAGAATGTTGGGCACTCTGCCACCTTATCCAGAATCTAATTGACAGTAGTGTCCTGCAACTAGAAGACGATGATATTGTGCTATGTGAGAGTGAGAATACATGTCCTACTAAGTCGAAGGGATTGTTAGCAGTCATATCCATGGAAACTGATGGGATTAGCAAATCACTCACAATATCAGTAATTCAACTCATAGGAAACATCAATCCTTTGAAAGTGGCCACTCCAGAGCCAATCAATTTACCATGCAGAGCACAATATCCTATTGTTAGCTTACACAAAGTGTCATGGAATTATGGAGAAGGTGAAGGATCCACCTCGCGATACAATCATTGCGATTAATCGAAAGGAAAATCCACTGTATCTTCCCCAACGGGTGATGAAGTCTACCATCAAATCAAAGAGGAAAATACCCATGGAGAAGATTGAAAAATTCCTCCGCACTATGGGTCATAACGAAGCCAAGGTTGTTTTAATCTTAAAAGAAGCTCCACACCAAATTTCAATTCTGGATTTAGTCTTGACTTCTGAGGATCACCGGACTATCTTGCTGAAGGTTTTAGAAGAAGCCTATCTACCAAAATCAGTGGATGCAGAAAAATGTCAACATTTGGTTGATCACATTTTCAACAACAATGTGATATCCTTCACTAATGATGACATATCGCCTGAAGGGACCGGTCATTGCAAGCTGTTACACATTGTGGTTTTGTCCTCCGGATACATGCTAGCTGGAGTCTTGATAGATGGAGGTTCATCTCTAAATATATGTTCATACGCTACCTTGGTGAAGATGAATATCAATCTCAACCGAATCCGAAACAGCCATATGGTCATCAAAGCTTTTGATGGAGCCCACCAGAATTCGGTCAGAGTAATTGAGCTGCCAATCGAAATTGGTCACCACACATTTTGCTTGTCTTTTCACGTCCTCAAGATAGATTCAGGATACAACCAACTCTTGGGAAGACCATGGATTCATATGGCTGGGGCAGTCCCCTCCACCCTTCATCAACAATTGAAATACATTATCAATAATAGCCTAGTCACGGTCAACGCTGAACCGAAATATCCTCCACATAGTGACATACCATACATCAACGTTAATTCAGATGTTGAACAATTCAGTTTTCATGCCTTAGAGGTGAGCAACACTTAGTACCATGCTATTGGAGCGCCACCTCTCACACCCAAGATTTCTGCCGAAGTAATATCGGCTACTCAAGAAATGATATCATTAGGTCATAATCCAGGACAAGGGCTGGGTAAAGATCATCAGGGTATCAAGTACCCCATCCGAGTTATCAGGCAAACTGGGACAGCTGGACTAGGCTATTTTGCCAGTTCTAGTCATAGGAATCCTAAGAAGCATCAACAGATTACTTTAGTTTCAGCCACATGGCAATTATCTTCACCTACAAATTCTGAGTCCGCACAACCTCCGGTAAAGGTGTCAACCAATATAATGACTATGTTATTTCCCAAGCCGGAACCGGTGAAGGTAAAAGAAGTCTTTGTTCTAGATCCCGCAGTGGAAAAGGAGGAATGAAGAATCAAGCAAGACGTCATCCGGATGATGTCAGGCATACGTATTATCGTCCATGATGAACATACAAACAGATACACCCAAGACGATGATTTCCCAGACGTAATGGCCATCATTCGGGATAAGGAGGATGATGACAACCCCTCCATCACTCCAGTCCACCCGGACTTTGCCCTTGCCAAATGGAGCAGCACTCCTTGCATTGGTCGAGAAGGGTAAAACGGGCAGGAAATCTTTCTGCCCTGTATATATCATAACTGATTACTTTTATATACAGTACCAACAGTTTATTTTGTTAGTATATGCTAACATTGTGTATGATCAAACTCTTTCATATATACTAAGTGAAAGCATATTTTGTTTCAGAACCCTGAATTTAGATGTGCCTGTACTTGCTGATATGGTGCCTCTTCTCCACAAGGATTGTACCTTTGATGTAGAGATGAATTCAGCCTTGATGGAAATACATGAGGACATTGAGGTGCCTCCAGAAAGGTAAAAGACAAACCTAAACCCAACCTTAATCAAACCACTTCCTTCAATCTGGGAACCTAAGAAAACCCTAAGTTAATCCGGATTGGTTCAGATCGTACCCCAAACCAAAGGAATGACATGGTTACGCTACTAACCCAATTACAGGAAGTGTTTGCATGGTCTCATGAAGACATGGTGGGTTTGTCTACTGACATTGTCCTTCATCGCCTTCCCATTAAAGAGGGATTCAAGCCAGTCAAACAAAAGCTCAGGCGACTGAAACCTGAGTGGAGATGCCCTCTATAAGAGAGATGCAGGACAAGGTCTCCTCAGATGTTTAGATAAAGACCAAGCTCAAAGGCTTATGGATGAGATCCATGGTGGAGTCTGTGGCCCACACATGAGTGGCCCCCTCCTTGTTAAGAATGCCCTCAGGACAGGACATTACTGGCTCTCTCTCAAAGTTGACTGCAATGACCACGTCAGGAGATGTTATCAGTGCCAAATTCATGGGAATGCTATCCACACCCCTCCACGGGAGCTCCACAATATAAGTTCGCCTTGGCCTTTCTAAATGTGGGGAATGGACGTTATCGGGCCCATTGAGCCTAAAGCCAGTAATGGACATCGATTTATCTTCACTATGATCGACTACTTCACCAAATAGGTAGAAGCAGCTTCCTTCCCCAGGGTTACCAAAGAAGTCATCATTGCTTTCATCAGAAATAATATCATTTGTCGATATGGACAATGCTAATAACCTCAACAACAAGATGATGGAGGAACTATGCAATAAATTCCCCATCAACCACCTTAATTCTGTCATCTACCGTCCAAAGATGAATGGTGTTGTTTAAGTGGCTAACAAAAACATCAAGAAGATCATGCAAAAGATGTCCGCCAATCACAAAGAATGGCCTCACTTATTGCCTCTTACTCTGTTAGCCTACAGAACCTCAATGCGCACTTCCACTGGGGCAACCCCCTACGTATTAACCTATGGGATGGAAGCAGTGCTCCCCATAGAAGTTGAAATGGAATCGCTCAGAGTGTTAATAGACGCTCAGCTAGATGAAGACCAATGGGTACAAGACAGGTTTCACCAATTGTCTCTAATAGACGAAAGGCGAACTGCGGCTATCTTCCATGGTCAGTTATACCAATAGAGGATCGCCATATCCTACAACAGAAAAGTTCGGCTACGGCAGTTTAAACGACATGACTTGGTTTTGAAGAAGATCATTGACAACCAAGATCAATCTAAGGGAAAATTCGCTCCTAACTGGGAAGGTCAGTTTATTGTCAAGGAAGTTTTGACAGGAGGCGCTCTCAAATTGCAAGAAATGGACGGCGATGAATTTCCACAACTCATCAACTCGGACATAGTGAAATGGTACTATGTCTGAAGTAACCATCAAGTAAACATCCTGGTGTTGGATCAACAGATCACCAGTCATTACAGTTCTTTAACCCTTTATCACATACAACTTTATTCTACACTTTGCCCCTTAGGGAAACATACTTTTAAAGCAAACAGCCTGGCTTAATTGCATTCTTACGACTTCGGTCATCCCACCAGGGATTGAACCTTTTCGTGCTTACAGTTTGTTACCCCAAACTTGGGATCAAACTTTTCACGCCTGCAGTTTATCCTCAACCTAGGATCAAACTTTCTCTTCCCCGCAATCTGACCTACACATGGGATCACGCTTTTCAACTCGCCCTGAGGGGCGAACTACGCCGACCTGATCTCCACTTCAATAGGAGTACATAGGCAACCATTTCATATGGCCCAATTGCAATAAAATAAAAACAATAAAAACATTTCTACCCCATTCTCCTTACAAAAAAAACAAAAATAAAACAAACATTCCTACACCCTTTCTACCATACAGCGTTGAACCTCTTACACCAGGTTTGAACTACACAGACCTGATCTCCTCTTCAATAGGAGTACATAGGTAGCCATTTATGGTTCGGTCTCACCCCCTACCAAAATATAAACACTTGTCAACCGGTACTGGGATCATCCTTCAATCCACCACATTTAATTGGCTTCAGACCAAAGGGATGGAATTACCTGAACTCCTCCCAAATAATAGATTTGGCGACCATCTAAGCTGCGGTTATGCCTCAAAGATCAACACCAATCCATAAGAGATGGAATTAACTAGGCTCCTCCTAAATAGGGGTACTGGCGACAATCTATGGTGCGGTCAATCTCAGAGAGGAAAGCCACACTCCTCTCCACATTTCCATATAGAAACCAGTCCCAAGACACCAAAGATGGTAGGGATACACACATATCAATGATCCATTCTGAACTATCCAGTGACAACTCAATGTCCATCCATTAAGGAGAAATTCAGAATACATCAAGATCACAAGTCCTGAAGAAGCAGGCAAAATATCAAGCAGATATCAGAGCATATCCAAAAAGGGAAGTGATCAAAAATATATTTCCCTGCTATATATAATGTTGTTTGATATACATAATATAAACTGTACAAGACAAAATGGCTATGCTAGTCTGTGCAGGAAAATATCAAGCCCATCTACAACTCGGGATATATGTGAGCTAACAAGCCCAACATGGCATCCCTCTTAGAAGAAGGAGGCGAAGTTGTGGTCTCCTGTACGAGGGTATCCACACGACCTAATAGATCTGTAGCCATCTGCATGGTGACCATATGTTCATCAATGTATGTGTTCATCTCTGCAATCATGCCAGTGGTAAGGGACCTCACTGTAATACTATCTATAACGGCTACATCCTAGGCAGATATGGCACTATCCCGCTCAACTATCACTGCATCTCTGGCTGATCTAGCCTCATCCCGCTCAACAACAGCGACATCTCTGCGAGCTAATGCATCGCTCTCTCTAACAAAGTGCGTCTCTCCCATCAAGGGCGGTCGACATCATCAAGGCTCTAGCTTTGATCTCTCTCGAAGGTCATCGATGGAGACTCTTTCAAAATCTTTATCTTGAATGTTGAATCACAATAGTACTCGTATTGGGAGAATCTAAAGGAGATGATGTCAACCCGATAACTAGCTCCTCCTCGAGGTGGGAATCAATGTCCTCCATGGGCTCTCCATTATCTGAATCACTATTCGATACTATGGGTACTACTGCAACCGATGAAATATCTATCTCCATCCACGCAGAATACTCTGGCGAACAACCCGAATGGCTCATAGAGAAAGCAGCTATCTCGAGCTGATCCCAATAAGCATACATACGGGATCGATCCTCTGCTGAAAGATAGCGAGAAGCTGAACGCTGACCTAGCGCCCCCTTGAAAGGGTGAAAATCCTGAAATTGATCAAACTGCTACATCATAGCCATCGGATGATAGGTGGTCATGCCCCTCAAGCCAGCTAGGGGGAGATAGTCCATGCCCAGAGCATGAGTAATAAAGCTGTAAGGTGAGCTGAGCCCCGAACATGGCAATTTACTAAACGGATCACTGATCTTCGTCAAGAACATCGACCAAGACATAGCGTCTGTACACTTCGATGGCTGAAAGGAGTATAACAGGGCTATATCATTGGTGAAACAATATCCATGTCGTCTAAAAGTGCCAATTGGTCTCAAGTGTGACATAAACCACATGTACAGCATGACCGAGCTGCCCTTAAACACTCCTGTCGAATAAGTGCAACAGTATATAGCTAACCTCAGAGTCTCTACTATAATCATCGGTAGGATGGTATGACCCTCCCTGAGAGCTCTCACTGCCACTATGACTCCTATGTCCAACTCATCCATATACTGTGGCATATATACATATGACAGTACGCACAATACTAGTACATCCAACCTGGCTAAACGCCAATGATCCTTTGGTGTGATGAAATCCCCGGAATGTCGTGTATAACTATCCTCAGAGCCAAATCTGTCGAACAAAAAACACTGGGATATAATGTGGCTGGATGTAAGCTCATCCTGCACCACCCTACGACTCAATCCAGTGAGGGTCATGAACCGTCTATCCAGCAGTAGCATCGTTAACCGTGCATACTCCTCCAGAGTGGGAGTCAACTCCTGGGTCCCAAATCAGAAAACCTACCTCTTTGATACCTAGTGCTCTAGCATGCCATCCACGAATTCTGTGGGAACCTGAAACATCAACAGGGTCATAGTATACTGCAACAAGTGATCTACGGTCACCTTGTCTGATGGTGACATGCTATCATACCACGATCACATACCAGATGCCACTAATGATGGTAGGGTATGATAAATACGGCTAACTGTTGAAGAAGACATCTGTACGGGCCGTGTCATAAGACCATCCAGGGGTCAATGCTGAATATCTCTGGAAATACATACATATGCATAACATGATACATGTATTACAGATAATAGATGGCAACATGCTATAGGGAATGAAAAACTATGCATACATTCCTAAGTATATCAACATCTAATACATCATCTCTGTACAGCTACAAATACAGGGAAATGGGGCACAGACGCCCTACTACTAATAGAAGCCTATCAAAAGATATAGCGAGAATGGGGCACGACCACCCAATAGCTAACAGAGGCCTATCAAAAGAGATAACGAGAATACACATCAGAAGAAGATAATGGTGTCAATGTCTACATCATCAATCCTGTCCACTTGATGTAACTCCTCCTGAGTCACTGGATCTCTATCAACAGGGATGTCAGGCCTATACAAAGGAGGATCTTTACCGGCAAAGCTAAATGGGTCATCTCGAGGGGCGGCGCACCGAGTGGAAAGGATCAAACGAATCCCTCTATCGGATCTCCGCCAAATCTTTGGATAAAAAATGTGTCCCGGCCCGGTCGCCGTCAAATCATTCAACTGTCATGTCACATGAGTCAAATCTCAGACACAGGCTATCCAATCAATCATCATCATGGATCCTAGAACCATATCCCCCATGAACTGAGTGGCGCGGGACTGGGCTACAATAGTACGAGGGAACCACCAATGCTGGAATATCTCCTTAGTGCAAGGACCCTCTAATAATGCAAAATTGTCAACCCCCAGCAAAGAGATATCAGTGACGGGTGACTGCGATACAGGCCAGTGACGCCTGACAGGAGGCATGATCGGCATACAGATCTCTCCTATGGTGCTCCTAATAGCACGCTCTCCTAAATAGAGCTCCCACCCCTCCGGCTCGGTCCAGTTCGAGTTGCAAAGGAGTTTTCACAAACTAAAAAGGTTAAATCGAGAATATAAATGCTACGCGATTGAGCATAATAGCTTACAATCCTGGTCCTCTCAGATTAAACCTTGGGTATGCACATAACTCGTTGGTATTCACCCAAGCACAGGGTATACTATGCCGATGATCTCAGATGTTGCAAGTCAAGCTCGGCAATACCTGTTGAAGGTCCAATGCCACCAACTCATGGTCGTTACCCTAAGGTACAATGTGTACCCCAGCGGGGGTTACAACGCATACCCCGACGGGGGTTACAACGCATTCCCCGGCGGGGGTCACCACGTATTATCTTCCATTGGTGTATATATCAATGAAGGTCAAGCAACCTTAACGTTATTTCAACCGATGGAAAGTAAACCTATCGATGCATCGAAAGCTATTCGATGTTTCCTTCAGTTGGTATTCATATTCCCCAGTGGATCCCTGGCGAGGGTCACAACGCAATGTTCCGTTGACACACATATCAACGAAGGTCAAGTAGCCTTGACAATCTACCCAATAGGGTATCAGACGTTGATTCACACGTCAGCGAAGGTTAAGCAGCCTTGACAGTCTACCCCATAGGGTGTTCATCTGTAGGTTCACACATCGGTGAAATACACATCAGCGAAGGTCAGACAATCCCGACAGCACATGATGTTGGCAGTAAATCCAACAGAACCTTGACATATCCTGGTGATACAAACCAAGAAAGGTCAACAACATCAAAGAGGATCGATGATGGAATATGTTATACACATCCTAAAAATAGACAAAGTTATATCCCCACAGATCTCTTACACATAAGAGGCACCTCTTCAGAATCAAGTCTGTACCAAGGATTAAGGACTTTGGTGATAGCCCCAACGTCAACATCCTAAAAGATTTGGATCACACATCCAATGTAGTCATCATTGCCAATCCCCAGTAAAAACAATATGGAGCCGACAATCATCCCTAGCATGTTGGGCAACAACCCCGCACACATGCATCATACATTTGTATCATGTTGCATTTCCAGTGTCTAGGATTCTTTATCCTACCCATTCATTGCATTGCATGAGTATGATAAAGAGTGGCATCTGTAGACACTCGAAATTTTCTGCACACCTGTCACTGACATTGCAGGAGGGAAGATTCGTCTTTCAGAGGTAACCCAGGAGGACAATTCATGTCAAGCTCGGATACTACCGAAAGCACACTCTCAACCCCAGAACACTCACCGGGAGTAACAATTCCAACCTCAGAGATAACCCCGAGGCATGTAGTTCCAACACCGAAAATTCCACCGGAGAAGACCGATTAATCTCAGAGATAACCCCGAGGTATCCAGTCTCAGTCCCAACACTGGGAGTAGCAGCTACCACCCTTGGTGATAACCCCAAGGAATGCAGTTCCAGCGATAACCCCGAAAATGCTTGTTTAAAATGCATGCGATCATCTTTAACCTCGGCACTCATACTAAGGCATTCAAAGACAAAGCTCAAGATAACACCGATGCAGTGCACACCTCGGAGAGATGAAATCGAGGACCTTCAACATTCTGTGGATTCAATCTCGTGATAACCACGAGCAACGTCTACTTTATCAGCCCAAATCGGTGATAACTCCGGTGAGGGGCAAATTCATCATCTCACCACTTTAGAGCCACATCACGTCGTCTCAACATTTCATACAAACATTTCTACACAACAATGTCCCACAAGAATCAAGGAAAACCAATCCCGAGTGACTATTGTGCAGGGTAATAGATAGAATTTGAAGCTTGAAGACCGGAGGGCACCGTCCCATCTTCATGACTTCGTACAACCTCTAATCCCATGCCATTGTACAACTCTCGACAACGGTGGTCCGAAATAGGTCCTACATACCTCAGTCGGATGCCCAAATTGCAATTCTGAAAGTTCGAGCGGACATTGCAATGCCTACGTGCACGTACTACGAGACAACGTGACCCGCAAAACCCGGGGCAACCTGGGCAGCCTCAGGTACACCTGTGGCTCCCCCCCTCTATAAATAGAGGGCTTGGGGTGGCCATTTTAAGAAGAGAAAAGGCAAGGAAGCCTTGTCAAATTTGCTCTGTACTTGCAATATACTGAGTGCTTTCTCATTTTAAACACTTGTGAGCTCACATATAGCTACTCTTGTACCGGCGGGAGCCGAGTTTCATCCACTTTAAAGATATAGAAGTCTTTTGGCGGCGTTGTGTACCGTAGCCTTCTCACACACTTTAAAGTTTTTCTCTTCATCTTCGCACACACCCTTCTTCACGTTGAGAGTCGTGTTGCATGTGTTTGCCCGGACTTCGGTCCATGGTTTTATTTTAGTTTGTATATACATATATATTTATATATATTTATATATATGGACTAACATTATCGAGTTATGCCTCGATTGAGCCTAGACTTCGGTTTGGAGCGTTTATTTGCTTTTATATATATATATGTGTGTGTGAACTGTGTGTCGAACTTTGTTCGATGAGCCTAGACTTTGGTCTAAAGCGTTTACTGCTTTAATATATATATACTTATATATATTAACTGTTGTCGGACTTTGTTTGATGAGCCTGGATTTTACATCCGGAGCGTTTACTGCTTTAATATATATATATATATATATATATATATATATATGAACTGTGTGTCGAACTCTATTCGATGAGCCTGGATTTTATATCCGATGCGTTTATTTCTTTATATATATATATATATATATATATATATATATATATATGTCATCCCACCTGGAGTTTATTTCGTGGCGGTTGATCGCTTTTACAGCTTTATTTATGTTTTGTCCCACTTGGAGTTTCCTCCGTGGTGGTTGATAGCTTTTACAGCTTTATTTACATTTCTGATCCCCCATGGAGTTGCTTCGTGGTTGGTGATCATGCCTGTATATATATATTTACAGCTTTTTTATATATATATATACATGCTTACTGCTTTTATACAAATTGCAGCATCATATGTGCCTAGGAATCATGTGATCACAGATTCAATCTATTGGATCTAGATTTAGTTCCCAGGATGGACCTTTTTTAGCTGTAAGTAGCTTGTAAATTTATCTACGATGTCTGATTTTCCTCAGATGGTTTTCATACCCATGAGGGAATCGACATTATTTTGTACATTATTTTTCTTATAGATGCTTCGCATCTCAAAAATAAAAACAATCAAGCCGAACATTTAATAAAAATGTGAGTGTAAAAGGTCTCAATTACTATTGAGCATAAGGGTTTGAAAAACCTCTTTTATAAAACATCACTGCCATATCCTGTTCAAATTGAATTTTTACATAAATTCAAACCATGTGTATACAGGTGCGAACGAGGCATCACACTACTTCCAAATAACAGCACATTGACCCACACACACACACATATTTAGATAACAGTTTCTTGAAAAGTGGCGGTCACCGTGGTAACACGGATGTCGGGGGGTGGCTTACACCTTCCCTCCGCATAATAAAGTCCCCAGACCCTAATGAATCTCGATTTCACCAACCCGTTTAATAGTGTCACATCACTTGGTCAATGTGCAAACCTTTTTTCGATTGTGTTGGTACAACCATTTAAAAAACCAACTGGCGACTCTGAACAGTCCATCGTCGACATTATACATGTCAGACCTTTTTCACTTGTTTTCTCAAACAAATCTCACCTAAAATGAGAGCACCAAAGAACAAGTAACGAAAAAATAAAACTAGTTGTAATCTCATGGAAGCCCATGCTAAAGCACAACAAGTTTTCTCAATTAGAATGTACTTGTGTTCACTGTTGCTTAATCATTTGCTGAGGTAATAAATAGCTCTTTCTTGGCCTCTATCATCTTTCTGTCCCAGCATGTACCCCATGGCATTGTCATTGATTAACAGGTACATAAACAGGGGAACACCATCCCTAGGAGGTACCAAAATAGGAGCTTTGATTATCTGTTCTTTGATTGCACAGAAGACTTTCTGACATTCATCATTCCATTTCATGGAGGAGTTCTTGCTTAATAACTTGAAGATGGGTTCACAGGTTACTGTGAGTTGGGAGATGAATCGGCTGATGAAGTTGATTCTTCCCAAAAATCTCCGTATTTCCCTCTCCGTCTGAGGTATGGGCATTTTCGTGATGGCCTAGATTTTTGTAGGATCCAGCTTAATGCCTTTGTGGCTTACTAGGAATCTTAGTAATTTTCCTGATTTAACACCAAAGGAGCACTTGGTCGGGTTCAGCTTCAAGTTGTACTTACGCAACTGCCTGAAGAGCTTTTTGAGATGATCTAGGTGGTCTTCCTCCCTTCAGAATTTGAGATTGATGTCATCCACATAGACTTCTATCTCTCTATGCATTAGATCATGGAAAAGAGCCATTATGGCTCGCTGATAGGTAGCTCAGGCATTTATGAGTCCGAATGACAATCGTCTATAGAAAAAGGTTCTCCAATGAGTGATGAATGCAGTTTTCTCACGATCCTCTTCAGCAACCATGATTTGATGGTACCCCGCAAAACAATCAGCAAAGGAGTACATGTCATATTGAGTTATATTTTCAATGAGTATGTGGATGAATGGCACAAGAAAGCTATCTTTGAGACAGGCTTTGTTTAGATCCCTGTAGTCCACGCAAACTCGCACCTTTCCTCTAGGTTTAGACACGGGGACTATGATGGATAGCCACTCAGGGTATGTTGATACCATGATAATGATGGCTTGAAATTTTTTCATAATGTTTTCTTTAACTTTTAAACTCCACTCAGGTTTTAATCGCCTGAGTGTCTGCCTGATTGGCTTGAATCCCTCTTTGATGGGAAGGCGATGAATGATGATGTCAGTGGAAAAACTGACCATGTCTTCATGAGACCATGCAAATATATCCTTGAATTTGGTCAATAGAGTAACCCTGTTATTCCTTTGGTTTGGAGTAAGGTCCATACCAATCTGGATTTGTTTGGGGTTTTCTGAGGTTCCAAGGTTAAAAGAGGTGGTTTGATCAAGATTTGGCTTGGGTTTTTCTTTGACCCATTCTTTGATCTCCTGAGGTATCTCATAGTCTTCTTGTTTAATCTCCATCAAGTCTGAGTCCAACTTTACATCAAAGTTATAATCCTTGTGAAGAATAGGCACCTCATCAGCAAGTTTAGGCACATTTAACTTTAGAGTCCTGAAACAAAATGCTTTCACTTAATATATAAAACTGTTCAATTATACAAAGTGTTAGCATGAAATGACAAAAACAACTGCTAATATTATACAACAAAAATAAATAGTTATTGTTATCTACAGGGCAGAGGGAGTTTCTGCCCTTTTTACCCTTGTCGGCAAATGCAAGGAGTGATGCTCCAATTGCGAAGGGTCAAGTCCTGGAGGACAGCTATGATGAAGGGGCTGTTGTCGTCCTCTTTCTCATGAATGATGGCAATGATGTATGGACAATCATCATCTGGAATATCTATATTCATACCCTTTGTATGGATCATGACACGCATGTTTGACATATGTCTATTTATCTCGTGTTTGCGCCTTTGATTCCTTTCTTCCTCCTCCGGGTCTGGAATCAGGTCTTCTTTTCCTTTAACTGGTATTGGCTTAGAAAATAGCATGGCTACCACAGGGGCAGGAACCTTTAATAAAGTCTGTACAGGATCATCACCTGCAGGTTTAGGCAGATGCCTTGTAGATGAAGGAACCTGTTTATGCTTGTGAGGGTTCCTGTGAATGGACCCGGAAGCATAGCCTAGTCCGGTTGTCCCTGTCTGACTGGGAACTTGTATTGGGCACTTGATTCCCTGACTATCCTTTCCTAACCCTTTTTCAGGTTGAAAACCCAAGGATATCATCTCTTGACTTTCCAACATTACCTCGGCAGAAACTCTGGGTTTCAGAGGTGGCACCCCAATAGGTTGATAGTGAGTGTTGCTCACCTCAAGGGCTTGGAAGCTGACAGGCTCAACTTCTGCATTGAAACTGATAAGGGATATATCAATTTGAACAGGGCATTTTGGCTCAGCACTGATAATGACCAGACTACTATTGATGATATATTTGAGTTGTTAATGAAGAGTGGATGGTGTAAGACCCCAACTTTTATGAATAAAGATTTAATTTTCTCGAAATATTTTTTTGAATATTATGGTGTTGATTTGATATAATGTTATAGTTGTGGGTTATATTTACAAATTTTTCAAAGTAAGCAAGTTGTCATAAAATATTCGATTGGTCGGAGAATATTCATTTTATCAGGGAATATTAAATGCGACTAAGACAATCATTAGTGGACCCCATAGCATTCATTCGTCGAATTAGAAAACGCAGCGAAAATATCTTTTTATAAAAATAACGGCAAAAGTTTTACCGTTAACTGTTGAAATACCCAGTGATAAAAGTACAATAATATGTGTGGTTGCATAGTAGCACACGGTATTTGATGCTTACGTGAGAAGTCACTCAGTTATACTTAATTATTGCTTCATTAATTGATGCATTGTATCTCACGTTATTGATTCAATTATTGTCACAATATTTTATATTATTAAATCAATAATTGAGACGATAGTTATTTATATTATTATTTACATTATTGACGATGTCTAAAAAGTTCTGTCGAGGAAAGGGGTTTAGTCACCTAATTGCGCGTCAATAGGGAGAAATCCTTATCGAAAAGCCCTCTTTTTCTTGAGAATGATCTGATTGTTAATACTGTGAGTTATAATATTAATGATGATTATTATTAAAAAATGTGTTTTGTGAAGCCAAGTAAGTTGAGATAAATAGAAGGGATTTTTATAAAGTATTTGTTATAAATTTGGCTTATTATTTGGACCCCACTTACCCATTTTTCAAAATAATCGGTAGAAAGTTATTCAATTATATATATATATATATATATATATATATATATATATATATATATATATAATGTTGAATGGTGGGTGGTGTGTGGTGTGCGTGTGTGGGAGGTAATTTATATATATATATATATATATATATATATATATATATATATATATATAAGATTTGTTTTTTATGAAAAATAGAATATATTATATTTTATTATGCATAATGTTTGCATGGTGTCTACATAGTGTTTGCATTGTAAAAAATAAAATTAATCAGACGAATTCGAATTTCGCCCGTGAATCCCACTGTGCACCCGTGATTTTTCCTTTAATGTGCATTTAAATAGTATCCTTCCATTCTCCTATAAATAGGATGCTCAGTTTAGAAATGAAAATCACACCAGAATCAGAGAATTCTTCTTCTATAATATTGAGCGTATTTCTTTTGAGTTTAAGGAAGCTTTGATTGTAAAAAATAGTGTAAGTTTTCTTCAAGAATATCTCCGATATAACAGTCAAAATTGCTCTCTTTTTAAGGTAAGGGGTATTATTTATTTCATATTAAACTTTACGATATTATTTTTTTGTATTAAATAAGAATTTTATTTTCGTTCAATATTCGTAATGAATATTATTTTCGTTCAATATTCGTAGGGATATTGTCTTCGTTTAATATTCGTAAGGAATATTATTTTCGTTCAACAGTTTTAAGGGATATTATTTTTGTTCAATATTCGTAAAAAATAATATTTTCTTCCACTCTGTAGTATATGAGTAATAATATTTCCTCTCGTATTCTTGATTATACCCTCATTTTGTTAAAGTATTGCTTCTATACTCCATAAAATTAGTATAATATCCTTGAAATTTGTGCTTCATCTAGTATCGTTTCACAAGGATATTTTTCTGAACATTCTTGTTCATTTTTAAGCTTTTCATGTCGGAGTACTATTCATGGGTATTATTCATTTATACGACATTATTCATATGTACAGCGCTATTCATACGTATGGTATTATTCACGGGGTACTATTCCCGAAGTACTATTCACGGGGTACTATTCACTTGGGTACTATTCACCCGGGGTACTATTCATGACAAAAATTGATTTCTTTTCTGTCCAAATCATTTTTGATACAATATTATTCTTGAATTTTACTCCACAAATCAGTATCATGTTGATAATTTGGATATTATTGAATTCTGGATAAATTGATTTATAAATCTTTAAAATTTATCATTGCTCTCATTTAATTGAATTCTTATATCATTGTCATCATCCTCATGCTTATATTGTGATAAAAGTTATTTTTGGCCTGTAGTGCATAGATGGACTATTGATTGGTATGATTATGACCAGAGATTATTCGGTATAATCATGACCTGTAATGTTACAAATGATGTGATAAAAGTCCTCATTGGCCCGTAGTGCACTGATGGACAGATGTTCGTATGATCATGACCATGCATTCTCTTCGGTCAAGGGTGCAAAGATGAATTGTTTTTTTGGCATGATCATGACCATTGGTGATAACACGAATATTCTTGGCACGTAGTGCATGGATAATTCGTAGATGTGATACTAATGAATATCCTTGGCCCATAGTGCATGGATAATTCAGTGATGTGGATTATTTATTAAGCTAAGTCTCAATGATAAAATTGATGATAAACTTTTTAAATCATAGAAGATAGTAGATATCATGCTCTACTTGACTCTTCTAATGGATTGCTTGTTTCGTTGCAGTTAAACTTGTTGTCTATTGTATTCTATTAGTTTAACACTATTGAGGACTAATGATAATTTATTCTGCATTATCTTAGTCATAATATTTCTTACTGGGCTAGTTGAGCTCACCTTTTTCTTTCATTGTTCTCTTCAGGAAATGAGAATATAGATGGGACTAGTCAGGGAATGGAGTGATGGTCCAAGATGGTTTCTATAGTAGTCCTCACTATTCTATAAGAATAGTGTGATAGTAATTGTAATGAGGACTTATTTTGAGTTTGGATATTGTCTAGGAGATAATATTTGCATTAAAATCCTGACTTATGTTTTGTCGATTATTACATTTACACTTTAACAGTTGTATAAATTAAGTTTGTATTTGAATTATGTACCATGTATTTGGCGACTCAGAATGGGTGATGTATACCTATTTTGGGGGCGTCACAGATGGGAAGGCTCCTGCCATATTAATCCACGGTCTTCCCAAAAGTAGATTATATCCTGTAGTGATCTTGAGCACTTGGAAGGATATGTAGAATGTATTTGGACTGATTTCCACGGGTAGTTCAATCTCTTCGACAGCATTTTGCCGAGATCCATCAAAAACTTTGATGATTGTATGGCTGCTTCGCATCCTGTTAAGATTGATGTTCATTATTCCCAATGTGGCGTAAGGGCAGATGTTTAGGGATGATCCCCCATCTATTAGCACTCCTCCAACCACATATCCGGAAGATATAACTGCTATCTGCAACGGATTACAATGACCCGTCCCTTCGGGAGGTATGTCATCATCGGTGAAGGATATCACATTACTGATGAAGATGTGATCAACCATATGATGGAATTTTTCAACATCCACTGTCTTTGGCAAGTGGGCTTCTTCCAATATTTTCAATAAGACATTCATATGATCTTCTAAAGAGAAAACCAACTCCAGAATAGAGATATGTTGTGGAGCTTCTCTCAAGCTTTGAACCACCTTGGCTTTATTGTGTCCCATCTTGCGGAGGAATTCTTCAATCTTCTCCCTGAGCACTTTCCCCTTTGATCTAATGATAGGCTTCATCACCCGTTGAGGAAGATATAGTGGATTTTCTTTAGACACTGCAGCAGTTGTATTGGATGTAGATCCTTCAGCCTCTCCATAGTTCCATGGAACTTTCTGAAGACTAATGACAGGATACTGTGGCCTGAACGGCAATATGATTGGCTTTGGTAAAGTCACTTTTAAATGGTTTTCAACACCTTGAGATGAATTGGTTGAATTGTAAGTGGAGTGGCAACCAAATCTCCTCCAGAGGATATAACTGCTACAACTTCCTTCCATCTTGGAGGAAATGTATTTCCACTCTCAGATGATACAGCGTCATTGTCTGCCATTTGCAGGTCACCGCTGTCAATCATGTTTTGAATAAGATGGTGGAGTGCCCAACATTCCTCAGTGTTGTGACCACGATAGTGGGAGTGGTATTGACATACTCCATTAGCATCAAACCGTTTTGAGCGTGGGTTGACTGGAGGTAGCAGTGTTGTGATCTTTCCCTCATTAATCAGCATCTACAACATCTCTTCCATCGGTTGGCCTAAATAGGTGAATTCCCTTTTTGTTGGTGAAGTCCCGACGGGCTTTAGCTTTTCTAGCAATCTTTTCCTCCAATGTTTCACTTTTCGGAATAAGTGGTGGAGTGTTTGTAATAAGAGAAAGGAGGCTAGCATGCTCTTGACTGAATAATTTACGTGTGACTTGGGGTGTTGATGAATCACCAGTTCTGCCAATTGATTGACTTGTTCGCTAAGAGTATTTAATTCCTGTTCCATTATAAACTGGAACTCTAAATAATCCCATTTGTCGACATTATCCTTGTTAATTTGGGATGAACCACCCATATGTTTGAAGTATTTGGAGCTTTCCGCACCGCCCTAGTTGATCATGTTAACCTCTTTTTCCTTGTGTTGAGGGAGAGGGTTGTCTTGAACGTGAGGTTGGTCGGTCTTGGTCACCACAATCTCACCATTGTCAATTAAATCATGGATCTTATGCTTAAGGGCCCAACAATCCTGAGTGTCATGGCCTGGAGCTCCAGCATGGTAAGAACACTTCTTGTTTGCATTGAAATCCTTTCCACTCGGGTTGGCTGGTGGAAGGAGATGAGTGATTTTCTTCTGAGCTGTCAGAAGTTTGAGAATGTTTTTGATTGAGTCCCCTAAGGGTGTGAACACTCTTGTACATCTAACTTCTGCACTCTTTGTCAAGGGAGGGTTTGAAGACTGTGCTTGAAAAATGGAGTAGTTTCTCCTCTGAATAGGCAAGTTTTGATTGCCTTTTTGTCCTTGTAATATCAAGGAAACATCATCTTCTTTCTTCTTATGGACCCTCCGGGGGTTGTTCCCATAACTCCTATATTGGATGTGCTCAGCTACGGCTTTTAAAGCGGCAAGGTCTTGAATCTTTCCTTACTTCAATCCCATTTTAGCTATTTATCCATGCTTGATCATTTCTGAGAACGGCTTTCCTATTCCAGCTAGGACCCTCTCATAAAATGGAGCTTCTTGGATATCTATGAAGGTCATCACCATTTTAGACTCGGTCATAGATGGGATAACTTAAGCAGCCAGATGCCTCCATCTTTGGGCATACTCCCTGAATGACTCATTGACTTGTTTCTTGACCTTGGTAATTTGATACCGGTCTGGATCCATTTGAGTTTAAAAGTTGTATTGACTGAGGAAAGCATGGGCTAACTCCTCCCAGCTATGAATTTTGGAGTTATCCAATCTGGTGTACCATGCTCTGGCTTCTCCAGTCAGACTTTTCTGAAATAGCTGCATTTTTAGCTTTTTATTATCAGCGTATGATCTGAGCTCTCCAATGACCACCTTTAAGTGGGTATAAGGATCTCCCAATCCATCATATTTCAAAAAAATAGAGAGTTTTGAATTTTTCTGGATAATGAACCCTGGGGAAGATATAAAGGTCTGAATATGAAACATTCACATGTGTTCTAACCCTTTGATGGATCGAATGGTCTCTTCTATTTGTAGAACCTTCTTTCGAATATCACCGTTATCTTGATCTTCTTTAAGATGGGTGATTTCAGGGGTTTTGTTGGTTTTATCAATCTGAGACTCAAGTGCTGGAACTTCTTTGTCCGGACCCTAGGTTCCTCCATGTGCAGAGGATTCTGTGTGGATGGGTATTTGTGGACCCTGAGTTGACTTGTGTATTTCATTGAGCAGAACAGTCAACTCTATAATTTGATTGCTTAACCCTTCGAACTCCTCACGAGACACAGGAGTAGGATTAAGTTGTCCAGATGTAGCCATGTTTGGATGTAGGCTTATTACCTTTTTGGACTTGGAACGGGTAACTGGACCAATCGTTTCCCTGCAAAAAGACTTATGTAGTTTAGTCTTAAGGAAACATGGAAATGTTACATGCTATGTAATGTGTCCATTTTTAGGAGTGTTATCCTGTAAAACGAATGTCAGTTGTTTTAATGACAGGATAGCATGACAGGTTTTGATATAAAAGGAATGCATGTTCACATACTCCTTTATATTTTCCATTACATTGAGATGGACATGGAAATGAAATTAGAAGTAAATGAAATGGGAAGGTATGAAGAGACTTCCCTCCGTGTTTGGTTTATCAGAGGCTGACCTATCTTAGGCTACTCTCGCGGCTTTTTGGCATGAAGGTTCTCCAATTAGCGCAATTTACTTGATGAGAAGTTAATCCGATCTTCCAACTAGACTGAATCTAGGTGGTGACTTTCCTGAGCCTCATTAGAATTAGTCTCCCTACGAGTCTAGCAATCAAACACTAACAAGATAGCCTCCTGGTAGAGGGACCACACAACATACATTCAAATACATCACGTCTCACCATATGGAAATAATGACATATGCGAAACACTAATATCACAGGCAGATATGGTGCGAAACACTAAGTATACATTCATTCAAATGTAAATGCAACATCCACACACAAGCAGATAAAAGTTTTGAAAAGCTTTAATAGCGGCTTAAGCCCTCTTACTGGTGTCCCCAGCAGAGTCGCCACCTGTCGACGTCGAGATTTTTATTTGTCCCTTTTCTGTTCTTGTCTTTTGGTGTTCTCATGTTAGGTGAGATTTGTTTGAAAAAACAAGTTTGAAAAGGTCCGACATGTATATGTCTACGATTTGACTGTAAGAGTCGCCAGTTGGTATTTTTAAATGGTTGCACCAACTCAACCGAGAAATGGTTTGCACATAGACCTAGTGATGTGACACATTGTTTAAGCTGATCTCGCAAAACCAAAAATCGGTTAAGGTCCGAGGCTTGATTAACTTTGGGAAAGGTGTTAGGCACCCCGGACTTAGTGATAACACTGTTCTCGCGCCACTTTTCAATTAAAACTTTTATCGAAATGTGTGTGTATGTAGGTCTATGTGCAGTTGTCTGAAAGTAGTGTTATGCCTCGTTTGCACCTATATACAAAGGGTTTGAATTTTGTATATAAAAGTTCAATTTTAATGAGATATGGCAATGATGTTTTGTAAAATAGGTTTTCAAACCCTTGTGCTCAATAGTAATTGAGGCCTTTGATACTTCCATTTTATTACGTCTTCGGATGGATTGCTTTTATTATTTTCTAGATGCAAAGCATCTTCGAGAAAATAAGATACATAGCAACGTCGAACTCCTTGTGGGCATGAGAGTCATCTAAGGAAATTCAGATACCGTGAATAATTTAGAAGCTGGCTGCAGTTGAAAATGTCTAACACGGGAACCTAATCTAGATTCAGGAATTGAATCTGTGATAACATGATTCCTAGGCTCACATGACGAGGTAATACGTACAAAAGCTAAAACAAGAACTAGATTTGAATAAAATTTAAACAATTTCAGCTTCATCGGTTCCAGTTTAGTCACCATGAACCGGCTAAAGTGAGAAATAGCTAGCTTGAGACAAATCTAGCCCGTAGCAAAAGCTAGAAAAATGAATTAAATTTGAGTAAATCTAAGCATTCCAGCTTCAACAGTTCCAGTTTAGTCACCATGAACTAGTTAAAGTGAGAAATAGATAGATTTAGGCAAATCTAACCCGCAGGCTAATAAAGCAATTATATATAAAAAAGCAGTAAATATATATATATATATGAACAATCAACTGCCACGAAGTGAACTCTAGGCGGGACTTGAAAATGTATATATATATATATATATATGTCGACGTCAGGATTTTTATTTGTCCCTTTTCGTTTCTTGTTCTTTGGTGTTCTCATGTTAGGTGAGATTTGTTTGAAAAAACAAGTGAAAAAGGTCTGACATGTATCATGTCGATGATGGAGTGTTAATAGTCGCTAGTTGGTTTTTTATATGGTTGTACCAACACAACCGAGAAAAGGTTTGCACGTTGACCTAGTGATGTGACACTGCTAAACGGGTCGGTGAAACCGAGATTCATTAGGGTCCGGGGACTTGATTATGCAGAGGGAAGGTGTTAGGCACCCCCCCCCCCCCCAACATCCGTGTTACCACGGTAACTGCCACTTTTCAAGAAACTGTTATATGAGTATGTGTGTGTGTATGTGTGTGTGGGGGGGTCAATGTGCTGTTATTTGGAAGTAGTGTGAGGCCTCGTTCACACCTATATACACATGGTTTGAATTTGTGTAAAAATTCAATTTTAAACAAGATATGGCAGTGATGTTTAATAAAAGAGGTTTTTCAAACCCTTGTGTTCAATAGTAATTGAGACCTTTTACACTCCCATTTTTATCAAGTGTTCGGCTAGATTGCTTTTAATTTTTGAGATGCGAAGCATCTTCGAGAAAATAATGTACAAAGCAATGTCGAACTCCTCCTGGGCATGAAAACCATCTGAGGAAATCAAAACACCGTGAATAAATTTACAAGTTGCTTACAGCTGAAAATGTCCATCACGGGAACCAAATCTAGATCCAGTAGACTGAATCTGTGATCACATGATTCCTAGGCTCACATGATGCCGCAATTTATTAGAAAGCAGTAAGCAGGTATATATATATATATAAAAGTTGTAAATATATATATACGGACATGATCAGCCACCACGAAGCACCTCCATGGGGGATCAAAAATGTAAATAAAGCTATAAAAGCAATCAACTGCCACGGAGTAGACTCTAGGCGGGACGAAAAGTAAAGAAAGTTGTAAAGACGATCAATTGCCATGAAGTAAACTCCAGGCGGGATTAAAAATGGTGTGTGCAAAGATGAAGAGAAAGGCTTTAAAGTGTGTAAGAAGGCTAACAGTGGACTGCCAAAGAGGACTTCTATATCTTTAAATGGATGAACACTTGGCTCCCGCCGGTACAAAATAGAAGCTGTATTTGAGCTCACAAGTGTTTAAAATGAGAAAGCACTCAGTGTAGGGTGAGTACAGAGAAAATTTGATAGGCCTTCCTCGCCTTTTTTTTCTTATAAAATGGCCACCCCAAGCCCTCTATTTATAGAGGGGGGAGCCGCAGGTGTACCTGCGGCTGCCCGGGGTTCCCTAGGCTTCGTGGGTCATGCTGTCTCGAAGTACGTGCACACATGTACTGTGATGTTCGGTCGAACTTTTAGAATTGTAATCTGGGCATCCGATTGAGGTATGTAAGACCTATTTCGGACCGTCGTTCTCGAGAGTTGTGCAATGACATGGGATTAGAGGTTGTACAAAGTCAGGAAGATGGGACCATGCCCTCCAGTCTTCAAGCTTTAAATTCTATCCGTTGCCCTGCGCAATAGTCACTCGGGATTGGACTTCCTTTGTTCTTGTGGGACATTGTTGTGTAGAAATGTATGTATGAAATGTTGAGATGGTACGATGTGGCGTCAAGGTGGCAAGATGATGACTTTGCCCCTCGTCGAGGGTTATCTCTGATTTGGGTTGATAAAGTAGACGTTGGTCAGGGTTATCTCTGAGATTGGACTGCTGCAAGTGTTGAAGGTTCTCAGTGTCATCTCTGAGGTGTGCCTGTCTTCCCGGTGTTATCTCCGGGTCTTGTACTGAAATAACAAGCATTTTCGGGGTTATCTCCGGAATTGAACTACATTCCTTGGGGTTATCTCCAAGGTTGGTAACTGCTACTCCTAGTGTTGG
Source organism: Panax ginseng (assembly GCA_020205605.1). Taxonomy (NCBI): domain Eukaryota; kingdom Viridiplantae; phylum Streptophyta; class Magnoliopsida; order Apiales; family Araliaceae; genus Panax; species Panax ginseng. The sequence continues at coordinate 83,916,021 of CM035145.1, forward strand.
GACTGAGACTGAATATCTCGGGGTTATCTCCGAGATTAATCGGCCTTCTCTGGTGGAATTTCTGATATTAGAGCTGCATGCCTTGGGGTTATCTCCGAGGTTGGAACTGATACTCCCGGTGTGTGTTCTGGCGTTGAGACTGAACTTTCGGTAGTATCCGGACTGGATATGAGCTGCCTTCCAAGGTTATCTCTAAAAGACGAATCTGCCCTCCTGCAATGTCAGTGACAGGTGTGCAGAAAATTTCAAGTGTCTATAGATGCCCCTCTTTATCATATTCATGCAATACAATGGCATGGATAAGATAAAGAATCCTAGACACTTGAAATGCAACAAGATAAACACGATTCCATATGTAGCAACATGATGCAAATGTATGATGCATATGGATTATTTTCCCACATGTTGGGGATGATTGTCGGCTCCCTGTTGCTTCTACCGGAGATTGGCAACGATGTCTTTGCTGACCAGATTGGACGTGTGATCCAAATCTTTTAGGATGTTGACGTTGGGATTATCACCAAAGTCCTTAATCCTTGATACTGACTTTATTCCAAAGATGTGCCTCTCGTGTACAAGAGATCTGTGGGGATAAATCTTTGTCTGTTTGAGGATGTGTATAACATATTCCATCATCGATCCTCCTCGATGATGTTGATCCTTCCTGGTTTGTATCGCCAGGACATATCAATGTTCTATTGGATTTACTGCCAACAGTATGTGTTGTCAGGGTTGCCTGACCTTCACTGACATGTACGTCACCGGATAAAACCCCTGTTGGGTAGACTGTCAAGGTTGCTTGACCTTCGCTGACGTGTGAATCAACAGATAAATACCCATGTTAGGCAGACTGTCAAGGCTACTTGACCTTCGTTGATGTGTGAATCAACGGATAAACACCCCTGTTGGGCAGACTGTCAAGGCTACTTGACCTTTGTTGACGTGTGAATCAATGGATAAACACCCCTGTTGGGCAGACTGTCAAGGCTGCTTGACCTTCGCTGACATGTGAATCAACGAAAAATACGCGTTGTAACCCCCGTCAGGGATCTGTTTGATCCTCGTTGTCGTGTGTATTAACGGAAAATACGCATTGTAACCCCCGTCAAGGATCTATTTTATCCTCGCTGATGTGTGTATCAACGAAAAATACGCGTTGTAACCCCCGCCAGGGATCTGTTTGATCCTCGTTGATGTGTGCATCAACGGCTGAAATCATCGGATGGTTTCCGACGCTTCATTGGATTTACTTTCCAACGGTTACAATGATGTCAAGGCTGGTTGAGCTTCATTGATATGTGTATCAGCGGATGACAATGTGTGATACCCAAACCGGGGATATGTTCTTTGACATATGCAAATGCGTGATGCCCCCACCGGGTTTTTGATTTGGAGTATGTGATGCCCCCGCTGGGATATGTACTTTGACATATGCAAACGTGTGACGCCCCCGCCAGGGATTTGTACTTTGACATATGAAAACGTGTGATGCCCCCGCTGGGGTCTCTATATTTGGACAGATGAAGACACGTGACGCCCCCGCCCGGGATATGTACTTCGACATATACAAACGCGTGATGCCCCCGTTGGGGTTTCTTAAGAGGAATATGGTTACGACCCTAAATTGGCGGCATTGGACCTACGTTAAGTATAGTCGAGTGTATCTTGTAACTGCTGATATCATTCGCATAGTGTACCCTGTACTCGGTCGAACACCAATGAGTGATGTGTAGACCCACGGCTCGGTCTGAGAAAACCAGGATTGCAAGCCATTCTGCTTAATCGCGTAGCGTTTTTATTCCTGATTTGGCTTCTTCAGTTTATGAGAACTCCATTACAATTTAAACTGGACTGAGATGGAGGGGTGGGACCCACGTAGGGGTGTCGCAGGCACACCTGCAGCAGTCGTAGATGGACCTACAGCCAGCCGTGGCTATTAAATGCATGCAGGTGGCTTTCATAAGTCATTTTCAAGTTGCGCCGCGAAGGAAATCCGAGAGTTCTTCTTCAGATCTGTTGAGTTCGGGTGACTTTCTGCAAATTATGTCACCGTACAAGTTTTCTACACTGTCCTAGTAGCGTATACATGTCTTCTTTTCCTGTTTTTATCCATTGGAAAATGACTTATCACATAAAATGCATCTAAACAAATAGTAGTGAATATTCATGCTCAAATGACTTGATAAAAATATTCAACATAGTAAATGTTAGTATTAAACCATGTTAAACATAATGATGTGAAAATTTTTGACTATTGAGACAGTCAAATTGGCACCTTTTTCTACTATTTCTTATCCTATTTGAGGACAAATGAGCAAAAGGTAAAAATGCAAAGTAATCCTGGTAATTAAACTACCCTTATGGATTGATGACTTTCACTTTTTAATGCATATAGTATGTATATGACTGTGGGAAGGTGTGCTACTGAATGGCCACCTAGTCATGCCTATGTGCATGTGGATAGTCCTATTTACAGAGGGGGCTATGGCAAAAAATTTCCAAAATATAGGCATTGAATAGTCATACATTTTTAACTCTACTGTAGATGTATGTTAAAGTAATGCATGCATGCATGTAGTCATAAAATGCATTTTGAAAAGAAATCTCTAGGTTAGAAATTACCACTCCCTTTCTGAGGTGATTTGGAGACTTTTGTCCAGATATTATGGATCCGGATCAACCGAGTAGTTCCCGCAGGACCACTTCTGGTGTACGGAGGAGGGCTTCTGAAGTGCCTTGGCCCCGTTCTGTTAGACAGCCTCATTGGTTGATGGAGGCGGTGATACGTCCAGTCCATGTTGATATGCTGGATGTCGAGGACGAGGAGGAGGATGTTCCGGTCGCGGACCCCACTCCTACTGCATATGCTCCACGTAGGGACCTCCCGAGTATTCACGTGGCGAACCCAGAGCTTCTGGGTGATTTGAGTCGACACCCTTCGATGTCCTTGCACGCTAACGAGGTATCAAGTTAGATCTTAATCTTCTATCTTTCCTATTGATGAGGAGTAAAGGATTTTGATGTTGATCTGCATTTCATGTGTAAAGTCCCCGAATCCGGATACTTAAAACCCGAACTCGGTACTTCACGATACCATTTCTATGAGCGGAAATATTACTAATAATAATAACAATAATATAAATTTCAAACTTAACTTACATTTATCAGAGTCTAATCCCAAGTACGCAACCTTTACAACATTCTTTACATGATATATAATATATATCATAGTTCTAATACAGTCTAACTATTACAAAAGATACCAATAAGCACATTCTGTTTGTTTTCCTTTTCACCTGTTCTTGTCTGAACCTTCCAGCTGTTCACACTAAGCTGAAAACATTTAAATTAAGGATGAGCATTTGAGTGCCCAGCAAGTATTATATATTTATATATGTCGTTGAAGAATTTAAATGTTTTCTTTATAATACCCTTCTACAACGAGTCAAAAGTTGTGAAGTAATCTTTACCAATAATAATAACATAACAACCCTCTTTCAAATTTTTGAAATTTCGTATTGACTATATATGGGGTTTCTGTGACATACTATGAACATTGTTTTCATTTTCGAAAAGGTTTAAACATAAATTAATCTGTAAACCGTCATAACTTACGGGCACGGAGGGTGATCAGCCCCGTTGTACCTTGTATTGATCAATACTATATGTACAAGAATGATGTTATCGTTCACTCTGTCCGCCTTGGGCGCATAAAAGTTTTCCCATGATCGGGATGTTCATACCTGTCGGGTTTTCATAACAAAGGTCTTATCTTGTTCAACAATAATATATAATTCAACATATATATATATATTTCAAGGGTGTATCAACATGTGATTAAATACAATGATTATCCAAGTGGGGACACTTGTATAATCATTTATAGAAATTAACGAACAGAATATATATCTGAATTATCATATACTAACATGTTGATAATCAATGGGCGATATAATATAGGTTTAACAATCATACATTAATAATAATAATTACGAACTTCTTACTTACATCCATTGCATAAAGAAAATGCAAAGTTAGGATATCTTGCACGATCTGCCGCTTACTATTCTCAACTTAGTTTTATCTTTTATGAAATCACCTATCATTAATCAGATCATTTTACTGATTAGTATATCATAACGTAACACATAACATTGCTTATTGCAGTCAACACATTCCTAATCACATTGTCACATAACTTCAACAACCATTGAATCAAAAATAAACACTTATCTAGCCAAATTATCTCAGTCCAGATCCATTTCTGAAACACGTCGGTCTACCGACAATTTTATCGGGTAATAATCGAGTCTAAGACTCTATTCTGTATCACAATATCCGATTAGATAACTTAAACATCAGTCACACTATCTTTCATGACCTTATAATAATTTTTTAAATAAATATTATCATTTATCATAATTTTTGAAATATCAGAATCATTATTAAATGATTTAAGTATCACATAATTCTATTATCATTAACATTTAATCAATATTAAATTATTAATGAAACCATTGCCAAAATATTAAAGTTATGTATAATAACTCAAAATATTCTTAACATATTTATATTACCCTTAAATGATTTTTAAAACATTTAAAATTATTTTAAATAATTACCATTAATATATAAATATTAATGTACCATTATCTAAATATTAAAAGTTATTAATTATAACTTAAAATATTTTTAATTCATTTATATTCCTTTTTAAATGATTTTTAAATTAATAAAATCATTTTAAAACTATTTATTTAATATAATTATTAAATAAATTTAATACTATTTATATTAACTTAATATCATTAATATTAATTATTTAATGAAATTATCTTTTAAATATTAAAAGTTACATTTTATAGCTTAAAATATCTTTAAACACTTTATTTTCATTTAAAATAATTTTTATAATATTAAAATTAAATAACTTTAATATCATTAATAATCATTAATTAATGAATTTAACCTTTAAATATTAAAAGTTATATTTTATAACTTAAAATATTTTTAAATACCTTATTATTATTTAAAATAATTTTTAAAATAATAAAATCATTTTAATTTAATTATTTAATTCATTTAACAAATAACTTAATTATCATTAATATTAATTTATTAATGAAAATTATCAAATAATATTAAAAAGTTATTAAAAATAACTTAAAATATTTTCTTATATCATAATAAAAAAATTTCTTGATTTTTCATGTATTTAAATCATTTTCAAATAATTTATTTAATATTATAATTAAATAAATTAATTATTTTTAATATTCCAAAAATATTTAATATTTATGAAATATATTTAATATAATTAAAATATAATTTTCGGACATTAAAATAATTTTTAATAATTTATTTTATATTTTCATAATTAAAAACTAATTAATACTAATTATTTAATAAAATAATTAATTTTGTACAAAAATCGTTATAAATGACCACCTATAGCGGCAGGTAACTGTCATTATAGGTGTTCTTCGTGTTCTTGACCAAACCTAGAACCTTCAAGCTTGTTACCGAGTGCACTACCTTGACCAACATTAAATCTTTGTGTAGTGTGTTTCTGGGAATTACAAAAGCTAGATCTTGTAGACAACGTGCAAGAGTACAGGTTCTAACAAACAACACGATCAAACAACATAACACAACCTAGATCTAAGCAACCAAAGTTCTTTGTCCAAATTATTCTTCATTTCGAAAATGAAGAACAATTGACGCAAATACTTTTAAGCTACTCTCACGATTAATCCTGTTAATCATTTTGTGATCTACAAGTTGTAGTGTGTAGACAACATACCAGTGTACATATATATACCATAACACCAACAAAATAACAACAGATTCATGAGATATGCCTTGGTCAAAGCCTGTCAGAAACAAGCCCAAACTTTTCTGGAAATTTTTCCAGCGACAGAAATCGTGGTCGTTTCCCCTACTTTGACCGACCACTGTAGTTCGATTACTTGATATTTAAGAGATTGTAAGGCATAATATTATAGTTATAATATCAGTCTATAACATTGATGCAACAAAACAACAAAACATCTAACAGAATGCAAGATCTAGACCGTCAAACATCCTGTCAGACAATTCTGGGCAAGTTCATGACTGCCCAGAAAACTTTCGGTCAATGCCGGTCAATGGTATTTGACCGTGAATAACTTCATTTCCAGAAATAAAATAGTTATTCTACCACTTGTATCTTAAAGACCATATACCAGGCTACATAACCCAACACTTAAACAACAAAAACACCAAATATACTAAGATCTACACGGTCTGACATTCGTTGTCAGACCATAACATGAACTTTTTCCAAAAAATTAAAAATCAACAATTTGAGCATTTAGATGTTATGGAATCGCAATATACCAACCCAGATCATTAAATTAGACTATAAACAACACATTACAACATCAAATCACAAGATCTAACAACAACTTTTGGACAGAAATTCAAGGTAGGGTTTTATACCTTTGATGAACGATTCTTGATTCGTTATTCTTGATTTGATTAGGGGTGTTCGTGGGGCTTGAAATGGGGCTGATTTATCTTGATATTTTCGGAGGTTTGAGTGGAAGGAACTCTTGGTTGAGTGTTGTACCAAAAATGGCTAACTAATGTCCATTTCTCTCTCTTCAATCTATTTATAAACAATTTAGATGCATGTATTGGTCATCCTAGAGGCTGATTGCTGGCAAAATCGTGCATGTGGAGTTGTTGGGGTTGGTAGAATTAGGTTACCTACTAAAGATATTGTCATCTTTGCAAGTTAGCTTACTAAAACACTAAAAAGGGCATTTTGGTCATTTGATAAATCAATTAAATGGCATTCTTGTAATCTTGACAAACCCTTAGGGTTTGACCCTTAGGGTTTAACCCTAAGGTTTAGCACTTAGCATAAATTATTTTTAGCAACTAGGGTTTGGAAATTAAATAAAATAATTTTAGTTTCTAAAATTTTGAAAAAAAATAACTTGTTAATTATATTAAGTTTGTAATTATCTTATACATGGACATTAGGGTTTATTACCCTTAATCATAATTAACTTTGCTAATAAAGCAATTAGGGTTTTATAATACCAAAAATTAGGGTTTCCATAATACAATTAAGGTTTCTAGAAATTAAATTAGGGTTCTAGGTTTTAGGGTTTTAATTTACTAATTACGTTTATTTTAATTAGCAATTAAAGTCTATCACACGTGTTATTAATCACTGTAACACAATTCTTGACAGATCAAACCTCCGGTTTAGGTTTCCGGATTAGGGTTTCTAATATTAGAAATTCAAATCTAATTAGGGTTTGACATTTATAATTAGGGTTTCCTAATTAGCATACCATGAAGTAACACATAACTAATATCATATAACACAGATATTTAACAGTCTTAAATTTCCTATTTAAATTGAAAAACAGGGTCAAATCAATTAATGTTAGGGTTTGGTCGATATATACCATAATTGACCAACCATCTACAATCATATTTACATCTGATACATAATTATAGCACTGAAAAATCAAAATATATATAATATTATAATATTATTCTCATGCCTTGATCAAAACCCAGAATTAGGGTTTGGATTCCATATCTGATCTATCTGCCATATATAACATTATTAATTAAGTTAAAATAATTAACTTAATACCACGAACAAAAATTCATATAATAAAATAATTATTATAATTATTCTAAAAATCATTTCATATATTATTTAAATAATATATACCTATACTTTCATAGAAAATAATTAATAAATGCATTTCCAATAAGGAATTAATTAGTATAAAAATATAATTGATAATAATCAATAATTCTAAAATAAAATCATTTACAATTATTCATGTAATAAATATATTTTATATTCATCACATAAATACATACACATTATCTAGGCACATATTCCCCATAAAAAAAATTATATGCAAAATTTATGATTTATTAATATAGAAAATATCGGGTTGTCACATTCACCCTCCCTTATAAAGATTCCGTCCCCGGAATCACCACTTTAAAACCTATACATACCAGGGTACATATTATACACAATCATTGCAAGTAGATCTCGATCATGATTGATCGAATCGATCTTTAACTATTCACATAACACTTATCTATCTGCTTATACGAAAAATTGATTCTAATAGAACTCAATTTCCTTCTTCAAAATAATTTATAAAAATAATTTACTAGATATAAGAAAATAATATATATATATAATAAAATTGGTTCGAGTAATTCCTGGAGTTGCATTCCCGGCTGCTACCGAATCTTGAACAGTTATGTTGAAGGCGCTTGATGTTGATTTCGTTGGTTTGTTTGTTGAAGTTGGTCCCGTTGTCGCCAATGTTCTGCTACCTTTTTTCGTATTCATATTCCTGGTTTCCCTTCTCCTTCTTGAACAGTCTTTCACATTATGCTTCATTGATCGCACATAACACACTGCTATACATTCCTGGATTGGGACAGTTAGGAAAGATATATATCCCTCCTGTCCTCACTTTCCACACATAAACTTTTCTTTTAATCACATTCCCGGCTTATTTCCGGTATTATTGATATTATCTCCTTTCATCGTTTAGGTGGCAAAAGCTGTCTTTTGCCCCACCGTTATCCTAGCTATCCCCAATGCTTCTACTGAAATTGATCGTCACTGACCTTTAAATTAAAGCAATAGGACAACCTTGAAGTCTTTAACGTTCGACGTTTGATTATCTGGTTGATCTTTCGCGGCTGGTATTCCGTTCTGCACAGCTTGAGCGTCTATAATCGCAAAATTCTTTGTCGGGTCTGGTAGTCCTCCAGCTTTGTTGACACATTCTTCTATCCTTTGGTTTCGTTTTTGTCTTGACGGCATTTTCATAAATTATTCTTACATACTAAGCCTTATCGTAAACGCTTAACATATAACGCAAAACTTTCTATTCAAATAATCATGTACTCAAAATATTAGATTTTGAAAACTCGGTCTACTGTAATAACTAGTGACCAAATAAATATCTACTATCTTTATACCAACTTATCCCATTAATCCAACATAGACTCATATTCATAACACTTGACATGCCATAGCACATTCTATTTTAAACATTCGCTATCCCTTTGTGACTTCAAAAGTCGGGATTTACAACCTTGACCAACACAAAAGTTGAAAATATTTCATTACACAAACATACTTATCATATACACCACACAGAATTATACATATTCAACTGATACTAATACTACCTATTTCTTACACATTTACTAACGATCAATTACTTAGTAACCTATCTATTTCCATTATCCTCAATATCCATTTACACATAACTATATCCAATTTGTCACAACTTTCAACACCTTATGAGTTTAAGAACTCATCACAAACATATGAGTTTAAGAACTCAACATTGACCACTTATAATCCTTTAGCTATACTTTACCTATCAGTTATACTTAGCGTTTCTTGATCCAAAGATTATACTTTCCAAAATAACCACCTCTTTGAGGTAGCTTTCAATGTGAGCCTCTATTGCAGCTATTGGCTTTGATATTGGCTCGGTCATGGATGTTGACTTATTCTTTACAACATAAGAGTATCCTAATTCTGTTCCTTTCTAACACCTACACACAAAATTATCTTGACTAGCAAATAATAAATACACACAGCACATAATAGTTTTATAAGTTATCTTTTATTTTGTTTTTCGAAGAATTTATTCAATTCATCTCCTTTTTAAACTCTATATGAGTTATTTATATTTTCAACGTTTCCCTCTGTTCTAAGGTTATAGCCTAAGGTCTAACCCACCTAAGGTTTCTAACCCTATAGCTCTGATACCATGATGTAAAGTCCCCGAATCCGGATACTTGAAACCCGAACTCGGTACTTCACGATACCATTTCTATGAGTGGAAATATTACTAATAATAATAACAATAATATAAATTTCAAACTTAACTTACATTTATCAGAGTCTAATCCCAAGTACGCAACCTTTACTACATTTTTTACGATATATAATACATATCATAGTTCTAATCTGATTCTAACTATTACAAAAGATACCAATAAGCACATTCTTTGTTTTCCTTTTCACTTTGTTCTTATCGAACCTTCCAAATTGTTCACACTAAGTTTGAAAACATTTAAATTAAGCAAGGATGAGCATTTGAGTGCCCAAAAGAAGTATTATATATTTATATATAAAATTTGAAAGAATTTAAATGTTTTCTTTATAATACCCTTCTACAACGAGTCAAAAGTTGTGAAGTAATCTTTACTGATAATAATAACATAACAACCCTCTTTCAAATTTTTGAAATTTCAGTATTGACTATATATGGGGTTTCATGACATACTATGAACATTGTTTTCATTTTTGAAAAGGTTTAAGCAGAAATTCATCTCATGGCAACCGTCATAACTTACTTAGTACGCGAGAGGGTGATCGGCCCATTGTACCTGTATTGATCAATACTACATGTACAAAACGATGTTATCGTTCACTCTGTCACTTGGGCGCATAAAAGTTTTCCCCATGATCGGGATGTTCATACATATAGGGTTTTCATAACAAAGGTCTTATCTTGTTCAACAATAATATATAATTCAATATATATATATATATATATATATATATATATATATATATATATATATATATATATATATTTTCAAGGGTGTATCAACATGTGATTAAATACAATGATTATCCAAGTGGGGACACTTGTATCATCATTTATAGAAATTAACGAACAGAATATATATCTGAATTATCATATACTAACATGTTGATAATCAATGGGTGTATATAATATAGGTTTAACAATCTGTACATTAATAATAATAATTCTGAACTTCTTACTTCTGTCCATTGCATAAAGAAAATGCAAAGTTAGGATACTTGCCTGATGCGCTGCTTACTATTCTCAACTTAGTTTTATCTTTTATGAAATCACCTATCATTAATCAGATCATTTTACTGATTAGTATATCATAACGTAACACATAACATTGCTTATTGCAGTCAACACATTCCTAATCACATTGTCACATAACTTCAACAACCATTGAATCACAAATAAACACTTATCTAGCCAAATTATCTCAGTCCAGATCCATTTCTAAAACACGTCAGTCTACCGACAATTTTATCGGGTAATAATCGAGTCTAAGACTCTATTCTGTATCACAATATCCGATTAGATAACTTAAACATCAGTCACACTATCTTTCATGACCTTATAATAATTTTTTAAATAATTATTATCATTTATCATAATTTTTAAAATATCAGAATCATTATTAAATGATTTAAGTATCACATAATTCTATTATCATTAACATTTAATCAATATTAAATTATTAATGAAACCATTGCCAAAATATTAAAGTTATGTATAATAACTCAAAATATTCTTAACATATTTATATTACCCTTAAATGATTTTTAAAATATTTAAAATTATTTTTAAATAATTACCATTAATATATAAATATTAATGTACCATTATCTAAATATTAAAAGTTATTAATTATAACTTAAAATATTTTTAATTCATTTATATCCCTTTTAAATGATTTTTAAATTAATAAAATCATTTTAAAACTATTTAGTTAATATAATTATTAAATAAATTTAATACTATTTATATTAACTTAATATCATTAATATTAATTATTTAATGAAATTATCTTTTAAATATTAAAAGTTATATTTTATAACTTAAAATATCTTTAAACACTTTATTTTCATTTAAAATGATTTTTATAATATTAAAATCATTTTTAAACTAATTTATTTAATATAAATATTAAATAACTTTAATATCATTAATAATCATTAATTAATGAATTTAACCTTTAAATATTAAAAGTTATATTTTATAACTTAAAATATTTTTAAATACCTTATTATTATTTAAAATGATTTTTAAAATAATAAAATCATTTTTAATTTAATTATTTAATTCATTTAACAAATAACTTAATTATCATTAATATTAATTTATTAATGAAAATTATCAAATAATATTAAAAGTTATTAAAAATAACTTAAAATATTTTCTTATATCATAATAAAAAATTTTAATGATTTTTCATGTATTTAAATCATTTTCAAATAATTTATTTAATATTATAATTAAATAAATTAATTACTTTTAATATTCCAAAAATATTAAATATTTATGAAATATATTTAATATAATTAAAATATAATTTTCAGACATTAAAATAATTTTTAATAATTTATTTTAAATTTTTCATAATAAAAAACTAATTAATACTAATTATTTATTAAAAATAATTAATTTTGTACAAAATTGTCGCTAATGACCACCTATAGCGACAGAACCGTCGCTATAGGTGTTCTTCGTGTTCTTGACCAAACCCAGAACCTTCAAGCTTGTTACCAAGTGCACTACCTTGACCAACATTAAATCTTTGTGTAGTGTGTTTCTGGGAATTACAAAAGCTAGATCTTGTAGACAACGTGCAAGAGTACAGGTTCTAACAAACAACACGATCAAACAACATAACACAACCTAGATCTAAGCAACCAAAGTTATTGTCAGAGTTGTTCTTCATTTCCAGAACTGAAGAACAGTCGAGCAGTCACTTTTAAGCTACTCTCACGATTAATCCTGTTAATCATTTTGTCATCCTGTCAGACAATTCTGGGCAAGTTCATGACTGCCCAGAAAACTTCCGGTCAATGCCGGTCAATGGTATTTGACCGTGAATAACTTCATTTCCAGAAATAAAATAGTTATTCTACCACTTGTATCTTAAAGACCATATACCGAGCTACATGTGACACTTAAACAACAAAAAAACACCAAATATACTAAGATCTACGATTCGACATTCGTTGTCAGACCATAACATGAACTTTTTCCAGAAAATTGAAAATCAACAATTTGAGCATTTAGATGTTATGGAATCGCAATATACCAACTCAGATCATTAAATTAGACTATAAACAACACATTACAACATCAAATCACAAGATCTAACAACAACTTTTGGACAGAAATTCAAGGTAGGGTTTTATACCTTTGATGAACGATTCTTGATTCGTTGTTACTGATTTGATTAGGGTGTTCGTGGGGCTTGAAATGGGACTGATTTATCTTGATATTTTCGGAGGTTTGAGTGGAAGGAACTCTTGGTTGAGTGTTGTACCAAAAATGGCTAACTAATGTCCATTTCTCTCTCTTCAATCTATTTATAAACAATTTAGATGCATGTATTGGTCATCCTAGAGGCTAATTGCTGGTAAAATCGTGCATGTGGAGTTGTTGGGGTTGGTAGAATTAGGTTACCTACTAAAGATATTGCCATCTTTGCAAGTTAGCTTACTAAAACACTAAAAAGGGCATTTTGGTCATTTGATAAATCAATTAAATGGCATTCTTGTAATCTTGACAAACCCTTAGGGTTTAACCCTTAGGGTTCAACCCTAAGGTTTAGCACTTAGCATAAATTATTTTTAGCAACTAGGGTTTGGAAATGAAATAAAATAATTTTAGTTTCTAAAATTTTGAAAAAAAATAACTTGTTAATTATATTAAGTTTGTAATTATCTTATACATGGACATTAGGGTTTATTACCCTTAATCATAATTAACTTTGCTAATAAAGCAATTAGGGTTTTACAATACCAAAAATTAGGGTTTTCATAATACAATTAGGGTTTCTAGAAATTAAATTAGGGTTCTAGGTTTTAGGGTTTTAATTTACTAATTACGTTTATTTTAATTAGCAATTAAAGTCTATCACACGTGTTGTTAATCACTGTAACACAATTCTTGACAGATCAAACCTCCGATTTAGGTTTCCGGATTAGGGTTTCTAATATCAGAAATTCAAATCTAATTAGGGTTTGACATTTATAATTAGGGTTTCCTAATTAGCATACCATGAAGTAACACATAACAAATATCATATAACACAGATATTTAACAGTCTTAAATTTCTTATTTAAATTGAAAAACAAGGTCAAATCAATTAATGCTAGGGTTTGGTCGATATATACCATAATTGACCAACCATCTACAGTACGTACATACAGTACATAATTATAGCACTAAAAAATCAAAATATATATAATATTATAATATTATTCTCATGTCTTGATCAAAACCCAGGATTAGGGTTTGGATTCAATATCTGATCTATCTGCTATATATAACATTATTAATTAAGTTAAAATAATTAACTTAATACCTGAACAAAAAATTCATATAATAAAATAATTATTATAATTATTCTAAAAATCATTTCATATATTATTTAAATAATATATACCTATACTTTCATAGAAAATAATTAATAAAAGCATTTCCAATAAGGAATTAATTAGTATAAAAATATAATTGATAATAATCAATAATTCTAAAATAAAATCATTTACAATTATTCATGTAATAAATATATTTTATATTCATCACATACATACATACACATTATCTAGGCACATATTCCCCATAAAAAAAAATTATATACAAAATTTATGATTTATTAATATAGAAAATATCGAGTTGTCACATCATGTAGGTTCCCGGCTTTACACAACCTCGAGGGAACTAGTTCAGCATTTACTCCATGTACCAAGCTCTACATCCTGACTATAGAGTGATTGTGCATGACTGTAGATTTGGGGCGTTCTTTTCTATCCTTCCCCGTCGCTGTCCCTAGGGTTACCTCAGGGCATTGTCTGAGCGTTGGTTTCACCAGACTCAGTCACTCCATTTGTTGGAATGTGAGGTGATGATGACACCGATGGATTGGCGGTTTATCACAGGTATGGAGTTTGGAGGGGCACCAGTGCCTTGTATGGTAGATATCACCCCTACTACCGTCAGATCCTTGTTAGGAGTTTCGGCGGAGGCGTTCAAGGGTAGGACCGTCCATACGGGTCCTTTGAGCGTGGATGCTATGAGTGGGCTATTGAGCGAGCCCATACCAGTTGACATCGGAGTCAGGGATCGCATTCTTCGACGATTATTCCTGATGATCATTAGAGGCTGCTTCATAGCAGATAACTCTTCTACGGTGTCATTCGCTTTGATCAGCGCCACACGATATGTGGACCTTATAGGAGAGTATGATTGGGGTTCCTACACCTTTGCCTATTTCCTCAGGGGCATACGTATGCGTTCGCAGGGCTTCCGAGGTTTGGTTAGGATTCTACCAATTTCTGCTGGTGAGTATTTCTCTTGTAATTTCCCATATATAGGTTAAGAGTGTTTACTGACAGCAGATGTTTGCCTTTGTGTTGGCAGTTTTGGGCCTATGAGAGGCTTCAATGTTTGCTTCATGTGAGTGTGTTAGGTTTAGATGCATATCCACGAGGATGGCGATGGCATCATTCCATACTGGCGGAGGTCCTTGTAGCTGAGGGCTTTACTCATTGTCGCCTACAGCTGGAGTTATTGACATCTGACGTCATCACATGGATTCCCTATTCTGGGGAGCACTTGGCCATTGGATTTGAGGATGGGTACCCGACTAGCGTCGAGCACATGATATCCACCCATAGGGTTCCTCTCTTCACTGATGGAGTATGGGACCTCTATTTAGGAAAGCGTGCTATCAGGAGCACCACAGGAGAGATCCGTATGCCGATCTTGCCTCCTACCAAGCGCTATTGGCATGTGTCGCAGTCACCCGTCATTGATATCTCATTGTTGGGTGTTGATGGTTTTACCTCACGAGGGTCCACCACTCGTGAGATGTTCCAAAGATTGGTGGTCCCTCAGATTATATGGAACCCGGACCCATGCAACTCGATTTCATGGGGATATGGTTCCAGGATCCGTTATGATGACGGATTGGCTAGCTTGTGTCCAAGATCCGACTCATTTGACACAGATTGACTGTTTGACCCAGCGCCTGGACTGGGCATATTTCTTTATCCGACATTTGGGCAGAGATCCGGCAGAGGCAGATTCATTTGATCATTCCAGCTCAGGCACTGGCCCCTCAGATGACCCATTTGACTTTGTCGGCGCAGATCCTCCTTTGTATAGGCCTGACATCCTTGTTGATAGAGATCCAGTGACTCAGGAGGAGTTACATCAGGTGGACAGAATTGATGATGTAGATATTGACACCATTGTCTTCTTCTGATGTGTATTCTCGTTATCTCTTTTGATAGGCCTCTATTCGATATTGGGTGGTTGTGCCCCATTCTCGCTATATCTTTTGATAGGCCTCTGTTAGTAGTAGGGCGTTTGTGCCCGATTTCCCTATATTTTTAGCTGTACATAGATGATGTATGTAGATGATGATATACTTAGGAATGTATGTACAGTTTTTCATTCCCTGTATCATATTGTCATCTATTATCTGTAATGCATGTATCATGTTATGCATATGTATGTATGTCTAGAGATATTTAGCATTGACCCCTGGATAGTCTTATGATACGACCTACACAGATGTCTTCTTCGACAGTCAGCCGTATAGAGCATACCCCACCATTATTGGTGGTATCACGTCTTAGATCGTGGTATGATAGTATGTCACCATCAGACAGATCAGTTGTTGCAGCATACTATGACCCTCTTTATATTTCAGGTTCCCGCAGGATTTGTGGAGGGCATGTTGGATCACTGGGTACCGGATAGGCAGGTTTTCTGGTTTGACTCTGACTGTGGAGGAGTATGCACGTTTGACGATGCTGCCACTTGACAGACCTTGCGTGCATATGGCTATTGGGAACATGAGTCGACAGTTCATGACCCTCACCGGCCTGAGGCGTAGGGTTATGCAGGATGAGATCACATACGGTCACGTGATATCCTAGCACTTTTTGATTGACAGATTTGGCTCTAAGGACAACTATGCTCAGCATTTTGGGGATTTCACCATACCAGAGGACCAGTGGCATTTGGCCATAGTGGATGCATTATTGATGTGCATAGTGGCGTATGTGTACATGCCATGATATATGGATGAGCTGGATATTGGTGTTATCATAGCAATGAGAGCTCTCAGGGAGGGTCGTACCATTATTCTAATGATTGTGGCGGAGACGCTGAGGTCGGCCACGTTTTGCAGCACTTACCCTAGGGGTATTCACAGGCAGTTTAGTCATGTTGTACGTGTGGTTTATGTCATACTTGAGATCAATTGGGACCTTTCGCCGACATGGGTATTGCTTTACCCATGATATAGCCATGTCCTACTCCTTTCAGCCATCGGAGTGTATAGACGTTATGTCTTGGTCGGTATTTTTTGGCGGATATCAGATATCCATTTGACATCCTGCAGTGTACAGGGCTCAGCTCACCCTACATCTTTATTACTCATGCTTCAGGCATGGATTATCTCCCTCTGGCTGGTTTGAGGGGCATGACTACCTACCACCCGTTGGCCGTGATGTCGCAGTTTGACCAGTTCCAGGACTTCCATCCTTTTGAGGGGGCGCTAGGTCAGCGTTTAGCTTCTGGCCATCTATCAACAGAGGACTGATCTCGAGTGTATGCATGTTGGGATCAGCGTGAGATAGCTGCTTTCTTTGTTAGACATCCAGGCTGTTTGCCAGAGTATTCTGTGTGGATGGAGATAGAGACTTCATCGGCCACGGCAGTATCCACAGTGTCGAGTAGTGATTCAGACGATGGAGAGCCCATGGAGGACATTAATTCCCACATCGAGGAGGAGCCATCTACTGGGTTACCAGCATCTCCTTTAGATTCTCCCAGTACTAGTACTATTGTGATGCAGCATTCAGCACAGTACTTTGAGCAGAGTCTTCATCTGATGACCTTCGAGAGAAATCAGGCTAGAGCCTTGATGTTGACTGCTCTTGATGGGAGAGAAACAACTCTGTCAGAGAGAGACGAGGCATTGGCTCGTAGAGATGTCACTATTGTTGAGCGGGATGAGGCCAGATCATCCAGAGATACCATGCCAGTTGAGAGGGATAGCACCATATCTGCCTGGGATGTAGCCATCATAGATAATACTACAGTGAGGTCCCTTACCACTGGCATGATCGCAGAGATGAGCACATACATTAATGAGCATAGAGTCACCATGCAGATGGCTGTAGATCTATTGGCTCGCGTAGATACCCTTGTATAGGAAACCACAATGTTACCTCCTTCTGTTGAGAGGGATGCCATGTTGAGCTTGATAGCTCACATATACACCGATTTATAGATGGGCTTGTATTTTCCTGCACAGACTAGCTTAGTCATTTTGTCATGTACAGTTTACATTGTGTATATCAAACAACATTATATATATAGCAAGGAAATATATTTTTGATCACTTCCCTTTTAGATATTTCTGGATACTTGCTTGATATTTTGTCTGCTTCTTCAGGGCTTGTGATCTTGATGTATTCTGAATTCATCCTTGATAAATGGACATTGAGTTGTCTCTAGACAGTTTTTAGAATGGATCATTGATCTGTGTGTATCCCCTACCATCTTTGGTGTCTTGGGACTGGTTTCTATATGGAAATATAGATAGGAGTGTGGCTTTCCTCTCTGAGATTGACCGCACCACAGATGGTCGCCAGTACTCCTATGTAGGAGGAGCCTAGTTAATTCCATCTCTTATGGATTAGTATTGCTCTTCGAGGTACAACAACAGCTTAGATGGTCGCCAAATCTGTGACGCCCCCAAAATAGGTATACATCACATATTCTGAGTCGCCAAATACATGGTACATAATACAAATACAACCTTAAATATACAACATGAGCTGTGAGTTTTAATACAAATATTGTCTTCTAGACAGTATTCAAACTCAAAATAAGTCCTTAATACATTTATTATCACACTATTTCATAGAATAGTGAGGACTACTAATGTTATCATCTAGACCGTCACTCCGTTCCCCGACTAGTCCCTACTACGTTCTCATTTCCTGAAGAGAACAATGAAAGCAAAAGGGTGAGCTCAACTAGCCCAAGAAGAAATATTATGACTAAGATAATGCGAATAAATTATCATTAGCCTTCAACAAAGGTTAAAACCGATAAAATATAACAAACATCAAGTTTAACTACAATGAAACCAAAGAATCCATTAGAAGAGTCAAGTAGAGAATAAAATCTACTATCTTCTATGATTTAAAAGGTTTTCATTACTTTTATCGTTGAGACTCGACAATAAATAATCCACATCATCTCTCGCTTTACTACCAAGGATATTCATTAGTATCACGACCACAAATTATTCATGCACTACGGGCCAAGGATATTCGTGTATTCATCAATGGTCATGATCATGCCAACAATCGTCCATCAATGCACTACTACGGCAATGAGGATTTTTACCACATCATTTGTAACATTACGGTCATGATTATACCGAATAATCCCTGGTCATAATCATACCAAGTCCATCTATGCACTACAGGCCACAGATGACTTTCAACATATTATAAACATGAGGATGATGACAATGATAGAATTCAATAAAACAAGTTCAAGGATAAATTTTTAAAGATTTATAATTTAATTTATCCAACGTCCAAATTGTCAACATGATACTGTTTTGTGGAGTAAAATTTAAGAATGCTCAGAAGAATATTTCCATGAAAAGAACTGGATGAAGCGCAAATATCAAGGATATTCCACTAATTTCATGGAGTCATGTGACAACCCGAGAATTTAGAAAATTTTTAAAATTTTTATTAATTGATTTAAGGTTCGATATTAGAACCTAGACAGAAAATTAGTGTATGCGTTTAATATTTTTAAGAAGGAATTTTGAGGATTTTAAAATTCTGTGAAGGATTTAAGTAAATTATTCAGGATTAAGGGAATAAGCGTTTATGTTCTGTGTATATGTGTGCATGATGTGATTAAGGGTCAAGCGTTGACCAGATAAATGATATCTGTAACAAACCCTAAGTATATATTAAGAACGTCAACGTTCGATTAGAAAACTCAAACGATTAACAAGAAACCCTAAAACCAGGTTACGAAAACCCTAATTTCGATTAAGAATCAAACCCTAATTGATTAATGAAACCCTAAATCGGGAACCTAATGGCGTAAGTGTAAATAATTATAAGATTAATTAGGGTTAATATTAATAAATTGGTTAGAAAACCCTAATTTCAAAATTTGAAACCCTAATTTCTGGTTTAGGAACCCTAATTTGTAATTAGGGAAAGCCTGAGTGTTAATTTAATACTTTTAATGTTAATTAGGATATATTAATTCTAATTTTCAAGTTAAGTAATTAGAAAACCCTAATCTAATTATGAAATCAAAATTTTAAATTAGAAAATTATTTTGCTATTAGAAACCCTAGTTTGTGGGTTATAAACCCTAATGACCATTTTGACCCTAATTGCTTAATTAGTAATTTTATTTAGGAATTATTAATCCTAATTAGCAATATTTAAATTATGATTGAGAAATTTTAATATAATTAGAAAATTATAATTATAATTTAGAAATATTAATTTTCAATTTTTAAAATCTAAATTGAAAATCTTGGAAATTAAATTGCTAAACCCTAAAGAGTTAAACCCTAAACCCTAACCAAACCCTAAACCCTAAGGGTTTGGCTAATTGACAAGAATGTCATTAAAATTAAATGCTAAAAGTCCAAAATGCCCTTATTGCATTATTTGATATAACTTGCAAATGTTGCCCTAAGGTGAGTTGCTCACCAACCCTAGTCCTAGCCTTGTGCTACAAACACTAAATTCATCCCAATTATATCAGCCATTACATAGCAACAAGAATACATATAGATTAAAGAGAGAGAAATGGGTCACTTTAATTTTTTATTTTCCCCAAGACTCTCTCTCTCTAAAATTCGGGAAAGTAGTGTGAGAAAGTGAGAAAAAATAAGCTAAGATCATGTGTTAGATCTCCAAGAGCAAACATCAAGAGTCAGAAATCAAGGATCAAGCTAGAAAGGTAAAGAACCCTAAAATTTCGAAATCAGTGATTTGATGTTGTTTGATGATAGTTGTTGTTTAAAGTTGTGTAATAGGGTGTCTTTTAAGGATATGGGTTGTTGGATCATGGATCCATAACACTTAGATGCACGAAAATAGCATTTTAAGAAATCTGGGAAGCGTAGAAAAAAATGGCCTGACAGTCGAATGCCAGTGCCTATAACTTCTTCTATATGAATGATTTTTGTTATTTGAAGTTTTGTATGTGTTCTATGTCATGTATACTGTGATCCGAAACTCAAAACACTATCAGATCATGAATATATTAAGAGATACAAGCGGTCAAACCGCGTTGACCGATCACGAAACTGCCTTCTGGGAAACCCAGAAATTTCCCAGAATTTATGACAAGATGTTCAAGGCCATGGATCATGCAGCTGTTATATGTTTTGGCCTAGTTTTTTTGTTGTTGATGTAGGCTGACATGAGTACTACATGTTAAAAGCATAAGATCACTCATAGCCGTAATCATAAGTTATAAATGTGTGGTCAAACGTAGTTGACCGAACTGCTTGATGAACAATATGGAAAACCCAGATTTGTTCTTGAGCATGTACCTGACAAGTACTTTGACCAGCCATGATTCCTTTTATATATTGTTGATAGACTAGATTGGTGATATATTTTTGTACCCTGGTATGACTACTACATGATCGAACCATTATATCACATAAACCGAACCCAGAATGCTAAGATTCAAATGCTGGAAAATATGTGCTTCGACTGTTCTTCATTTCTGGGAAACCCAGAAAATGAAGAACAGTGTCTAACACATTTTGTATGCTCTGTATCTCAGGGATCTGATGTGTTATGGTAATTAACTAGGTTTTTTATTGTAGTGCTACATAAGTACTACCATATCGATTCTTAAACAAGCCCAGAAACGAATTACAATGAGATTTATTTCCTAATCGAACCACCTACCTTGTCTTGACGACTTGAAGATCCAAGCATTTCGAGAACACACCAAGAACACCTATATATGATTACATCACTATATAGGCCCTTTAGTGACAATTATTTTTGGAAAATGGAATAATTAATTAAATAAATAGAAAAAAATGATTTTAATTATTAAAAATACATAATAAATTACGAAAAATTATTTTAAAGTCCAAAAAATAGTTTTTAACTATTACGAGTATATTTCATAAATATTTAATATTTTTGGAATATAAATGGTATTTAATTTATTTAATTATGATATTAAATAAATGATTTAAAAATGATTTAAATACTTGAATAATCATGAAAAATAATATTATGGTATAATAAAATATTTTAAGTTATTTTCATTGACTTTTAATATTTTAGGATGAATTTTATTAATTAATTAATATTAATGATATTTAACTTATTTAATAAATATATTAAATAAATTATGGAAAAATAGAATTAATGATTTAAAAATCATATAAAAATGATTTAAGTATTATAAAAATATTTTAAGTTATAAAATATAACTTTTGATATTTTGTCATGAAAATATTAATATTTTAATATTAATAGCAATTATCGGATAATGAATTTAATTCGTTTAAAAATCATATAAATATGATTTTAAGGTATTAAAAATACTTTGTAATATTATATATATATATATATATATATATATATTATAATATTATGTGATGATTTTATTAATATTTGATAATAAATAAATATTAATGATAAAAGAATTAAGTGATATTTAATTTATTTAAATATGGTATTAATGATTGAAAATTCAAGATAAATAATAATAATTATTTGAAAATTATTATGAGACTTGGAAAAATATTTCGACTGTTAATAAATTATCTTAAGTTAATTGTTCAGTGTTTTGTCAAAGTTTAATTGAACTTAAACTTGTGAATTATCCACTAGGCCGAATCGGGATGTCGGGTTTATTAATAAGTTCAACTCAATTTCGCAATAGTTTGACCGGATCTAGAAAGTCATATGTGTTATAGACTGATAGGGTTATGTGTTATGTGTTTAGGTTATTCTATGTATATTGTTGCCTCTTTTTTACGACTAACAAAAGAGCTCTAACTCATGCAAGCATACATGCGTCAACAAGTAATACAGAGCAAGTAAAGTATCGATCCCACGGAGAAAGTTGTTTAACTTAAACTAGTATTCATTAATTAAATCACTATATTCATATGCTCACACTATGAATTAAAATTGGTTTGTTCTTGAATTGTAAGTAACAACTAAAACAATATAAACGATATAATAAATGATATTGGAACTAATGGGACTCTAACTTCATTTAATATTTCATTCAATCACCAATATCATGCCTGACTTGTTCACATATCATAAAAAAGTAGCCAAGAGCACTAAAAGAGTATTAGCCATTTTTCAATGCACTAAGACCTACTTACACAAAGATCCACGAGATGATAGACTCTATGTAATCATCAATATAACCAACATCACTATATATGTCTATGTGAAATTGCAACTATATTGATTTTAAGTTCAAGCTCTTATCTTAACTTATACGGTGAAACAAAGATATGTCTATCCAGTTCACGAAATACATAAGCCATATAACACGACCTATATATACGTATACTATCATGATTACAAATCCATATTTGCATGTTCATTGTCAATTCCATACAAATCTTCAAACGAATGGTGATCAAGCATTCATGTATGCAAAACAATAATGACGGACATCCCATATAATATACAAAACAACCCGAAAGATTTAAGTGTGCAATCAAACTACATAATAAAATCCGTTAGAATCCCATAATGGAGTTTAGTTCATGACTCCAACCAAAAGCCATTATGGGATAAAAGTTAAACATGATCAATAAGCAACAATTGAAAGATGAAAGATGAAACTATCAAACCCAATTGCTGAATACACATCAATATTCAATCCTCATAAGATTCCAGCAAAAACTAATATTCATAATCCGCTCTCGTAGAGAAATCCCAAGAAGGAGTGGAAAATAGAGTTATAGCCTCCTTCTGCGTTGGAATCCTCTCTCCAGAGTAAAAAACCCTAATTACGATGTAAAGATACGTGAAAAACTAATAAAATGTCGAATGATACCCCTGACACCAGTCAGGAATCATTTTAAATCAATTACAACCTTTAAAATTTGTAAATAAAATAAAACACATCAAGACGATCGGACATCGCGCAGTCGCATGGCTTTCTTCAAAAGATAATAGTCTCGTGGTCATTGCGAGACTTGCGATGGGTTCGTATGGTCGGCCGATCTCATGAATGCGCGCCAAGACTCCATAAACTTGTCTTTCTCGCTACATGAGAGACTTACGGTAGCATCCAAGATCTGGCTGGGTAATCGCGCGGGCGCACGTCCTCAAGGCTATTTTGTCGCGCGGCTTGCAATCTACAAATCCTGGTTCCTGTTTTCCTACTGCTGCTGCTGCTTGCTCCATCATGCTCTATCTCCTTACACCAATGCACCTTCATGCCATGCATATCCCATCCTTCTTCCTCGTTTCAAGCATCCATCTGCCTTATGCTCCATAACACCACCAAAACAGGCCGATTCCTGCACTTATTCACCAAAAGGAGTTTTAAGTACGTGCAATGCAAATTAACATGAAATACAGCTAAAACAGACTAAAATGTACTTGAGATGGGCATAGTTCGCATGAATTGGTACTCCATAAGTAAGTAAAAATCCTACTTATCATATATATTTATATATATAATAGTATTATATTGTGATGATATTATTCTAATATTAGAGATCTATATTAATAATATTAGGTCTTCGGATAAAGCGATATAAATTGTGTAGCGATAATTAACGATTTAGGCAAGTTTGTTTTTACTTAACTCTACTAAGAGTGTTTCATTCGGATAAGCTTATGGTTAATCATTGCTGGTTGCCATGAATTGTACTCTGTACATATTGCATATATAAGTCGGTATGAAAGGTGATCACCTTCATTACCGGTTGGTTCGAGATATATTTGTTCATATATAATACTTGTTCACCATAAATTTGTTCTCGCTAGTTCACAATTATATTGTTGAATTCTGACCCCATCAATTATTCAAATCATTTCAATCATGATATATCATTATATTGTTGAACTTAAACTTCTTTGGGTAATCCTTATGCTCACCCTTGCTATATCATGATAAAACATTGCGTATTAAAGTAATGCGTCGGATCTGAGGAAAGGTTAAAGATGATTGCCCGACTTAAAGTTAATATGCGCGATTAGTTTTGTAATAGTATAGTTTGATAATAATATTATGTGTTAGACAAGTTATGTATTGTGTATAAGTTAAGGTTACTCGACCTTGGGGAATAGTGTGTAAAGTTATTGTATAAACAATTTATGTTTATATCTTTCGCAAATATAGTAATAGTGTTAGAAGCCCTCACAGTATAGAATCCAAAACTTTAACCAACTGAGTATAATAGAATATATGAAACCGCAAATGGATTTTTGCCCGACATGCAGTAATCCACGTAGACAGATCATTTCAACAAAGTAATAAAGAATGGAACCAGGTCATGCGTAATCCGCATAGACAGGATATTCTAACAGAATAATAAAGAATGGAACCAGGTCATACGTAATCTGCATAGACAGGATATTCCAACAAAATAATAAAGAATGGAATAACAACAGAATTCACCAGGCATGCGATAGATCGCACAGACAGGTTATTCCAACAGAATAATAAAGAATGGAATAACAACCCTTACGAGTATTGAAAGAAAATAACTCTCTTCATGAATACGAAAGAATAATACCCCTTACCTTAGTAGGAGATTGGATACTGTAATAGTGTAGTAACAGAATACTCTTCTTCTTTCTCTCTTATTCTCTCTATACTTTCTCTCTCTATAGCTTGAATGAATTCGTGAAAAATAATGAAGAAATGAGCTTCTATTTATAGGCTTTGCAGAGTAAGGGTAAAATAGTCTTTTCGCCATAATTTATGACATCACCGCTAACGTCATCGATCATAATACATCATTGCATACCTCATCGTCTGATGACATCATCGCTTACCTCATCGTCCGATGACATCATCGCTTGCATCACAGGAATTCAAATTCAATTTGTTTTCTTCCACCTCCTTTTACTTTTATACCATGAATTTACTATAGTAATGATACCATTCAAATTATAAAAAATGTACTATAATATAATCACATCATACTACTATAATGTAATATTATAATAATATATTTGAATGAATTATTTTATCGGAAAAGATAAAATACCAACTTTCAACAAATGTCACATGCTAAAAATTCCTCAGTTTAAATCCACTTCGAATAAATATTTTCTTATCTGTCATTTGTGTCCACATAATAAATATTTCCTTGTCATATAAATTAATAATTAATTATTCACAAATAATATTACGTAATCACAATAATGACAACCGTGTAGTTCCGGGAAAGAGGGGCTTTCGAATAAGGATTTCTCTCTTCTCGGTAGCGCAATTAGGTGACCAAACCTCTCCTTGATGTAACTTTCTAGATATTGCCAATAATGTTATGTAATAATATTATTCAAATAATATGAATTATTGATCCGATAATGGGAAATATCGTGAAGTGACAATTATTGAAACAACAATAATATAAAATATCAACGCAAAGAATTATTGAACCAATAAAATAAAATATTGAACAAAGATTCTCAGAATAATTATTGAGTAGTGCCTTCTTACGTAAGAATTAATAATTCAAAAATATATGCGTCTGCAATACCGCAGCTATCGTGCAACAACGCGTATTACTCGTATTTTAACCACGGGTATTCCAACAAATTAGCAACGGTAAAACTTTCGTAGTTATTTTATAAAAGATATTGTTGTCGTTTTCTCAATCCGACAATAATTCTGTTGTGGGGTCCACTAATGATTGTGCCGTCGTACGAATATTCCCTATTAAAATGAATATTCCCTGTGACGCCCCCAAAATTACCTACATCACCCATTCTGAGTCGCCAGATACATGGTACAAAATTCAAATATAACTTCATTTATACAACTATTGAACTGTCGTATAGAATACGATCACAATTAACTGTGAGTTTTAATACAAATGTATGTAATTCTCATGGTGCCTCGACCACAACCTTACAATGGTACTTTACATAAAAGTATAGTCAAAAACTGTTTTAGAAATTAAAATCTTTGGGAAGTGCTCAAGGAAACCTTCGTACATGGGAGGCCATGCGTTTAGGTTATAATAGATATCATATGTCCACAGAATTATCCTTGGTTGACCCAATAGACACCAAAGAAAAACGAGAAGATTACTATCATCTTTTTTCCAATTGTGAGTCTTCTCTTGACATATAACTATCTCCACTGTCTCCAAGTGAATATTATATTTCAAATAAACTCCAAGATCATATGGGTAGTGCCCGTAGATATACTCGATGAAGTGGATCGCATAACCCCATCTTATGATAACATGAGGTTGTATGTCATTAGACATCTTGTATGATAGTGGTAAAACACCCTTCCAAAGTTGGGTTCACCTCACCCTATTCAGTTCACCAAAATTAAATATCAAATGATGTATACAATACGACACACTTATCTAAAGTTCTTAATAAAATTATTTTCATACTATTTAGGGAGAACCTCAATAGCTATAGACCACCGTTCTAATCCTCTTAATACCCTGTTCGACCTAGCTACACTTTTATTACCTAAAAGGAATTGTGAAGCAAAAGGGTGAGCACAACTTGCCCAGTAAAGAATATCATGACTAAAGATAATTAAATTATCAATAGCTTTCATCAATAATAAATCAGAGATTTAGAACATATGGTAGATAATAAAACTTTTCAACCATAGTTGCAGCAGAATCAGCAATCCATTAGAAGAGTCAAATAGACCATCAGGTCTATTATCTTCTCTATGTTAAAAGTCCACCAATAATATTTTATCCCTGTAAAATCAATCAACAATTCCTGTCCACAATCATATGAATAACTCATAATCATAATTGTGATTCTGAATTCCTTTTCACGCCTAGGACGAAGATAATTTTCATTACCTATCTTCACCTGAAACATCAAAAATCATGGTTATACCAAATCACAATTCCTGCTCGTAATCATTAAATCATCTTTGCACTACGGGCAAAGATATTCATTAATATCACATCCATGAATTAATATTTCATTGCTGAGACTCAGCTCAATAATTAATCCACATCATCGAATCATCCCTGCACTGCAGGCCAAAGATATTCTTTAGTATCACGACCATGAATTATCCATGCACTACGGGCCAAAAATAATCGTGTTTTCATCAACGGTCCTGATCATGCCATAAAATAACTAATCTTTGCACCCTTTGCCGAAGAGAATCCATAGCCATAATCATACCAAAAAATGTTCATCAATGCACTACGGGCCAATGATGACTTTTTCCACATCATTTGTAACATTACGGTCATGATTATACCGAATAATCCCTGGTCATAATCACACCAAGTCCATCTATGCACTACAGGCCACAGATGACTTTCAACATAATATAAGCATGAGGATGATGACAATATTATAAGCATTAGTCAAACTAAATCAAGGATAAATATTAAAGACTTTAAATTTATCCAAACATTATCAATCACTTAATAAAATCATAATCTAATATTGTTAATATTATAACAATATTTTAATCACTCCTTAAACTTATAAACAATTTAATTTAATTGTTTACATTTTTCCATATAATGCATTTAATCATTCAAAAATGTCATACTCATAAGAATTCATCACCAATAATCAAATTACTCATCAAAAATCTGCATATACCTTATATAGGATTTTCAAGCCATAAAATTCTATTTACCAATTTTTTAACTTCACATAACATATTTAATTCATATGTTCGTAACTAAACATTTTCATGAAAAATACCAAATCAGTCCCAAAAATTATTCTTTTCTGGAATTAAGCAGAATATAGTCCCATATTGAACATATATTTTTCTCAGAATTTTTAAAATCCATTTACTATTTTTCAAAAATCAATTTCTAATTAATTCCTTAAGAAATTAGCTACCTCAAGGTTAACTCCAGAAATTCCCAAATCTTGGCAGGATCTTACACATGTTAACGTGAGCTTCAAGTTTAAATTTCATGGTCATCTGAGTTATAGAACTCCGGTTATAGCGTTTAAAAGTCGAAAAAACCTAAATATTGAAATGGTCATAACTTGCTCATTTTAAGTCTGAATGAGCTCATTTTTGGACAGAGGTAATCAGATACCATATATTTCTATGTCCTAAAAGGCCGAATTTTTCTCATAATATAAGTGCCCTAAAATGCCCTTTTAAACTTACAGGCGGTAGCCTTTTTTGTAATTCATGACTTTTTGACTCCTTTGCTAAAATCACCCCACGAAAATCTACAACACCTTTTACAGTGATTCCACTTGAATAAGTTAGAAAACTCATAGATCTAACTCTAGAACTTGACCACACTCAAAAATTCGAAATATAATAGGAGATATGGTCAATTGAATTTCATGTTCCATTTTCACCAAAATCTGATTTTTAACCCTTTGTGATTTCTAAGAAACTTTCATGTTTTCACATAATAACCAACATAACTCATCATGACAATGACATAATAATTCAATAAACAAGTTCAAGAATAAATTTTAAAGATTTATAAGTTAATTTATCATGAACTCAATAATGTCCAAATTGTCAACAGGATACTTCTTTGTAGAATAAAATTCAAGAATGCTCAGAAGAATATTTTCATGAAAAGATACTGGATGAAGCACAGATGTCAAGGATATTCCACTAATTTCATAGAGTATAGATGTAAGACCCCGAATTTTATGAAATAAAAGTATTCAATTTTTCTTATAATTACTATTCAGTAAATGGTTAAATTGATAAAAGTTAAGGTTAAGGGTGATATATAAAAAAAAATTCAAAATACACAAGTGGTTATAAAATACTCATTGTTGTCGGAGAATATTCGTTTGGTCGTGGAATATTCTTGCTGTCGGGGAATATTCGTACGACGGCGCAGCCTTGTGTGAGACCCATAACGGAAAGCAATTGGATGAAGAAAACGACAAATTTGAGTTTTTATAAATAACGGCGTAATTGTTCCCGTTAACACTGTTGGAATACCCGGTGGGTAAAGTAAAATGTCTGGCGTTGTTGCACAAGAAGATACACGATATTGCACCAATTATTGATTCTTACGTAAAGGCACAACCCAATAATTATTACGATGAATTCTTGTTCAAAGATTTTTATTTTATTGATTCAATAATTGTTTGCGTTGATATTTTATATTATTGTTGTTTCAATAATTGTCACTACACAATTTTCCATTATCGGATCAATAATTTATATTATTTGGATAATATTATTAGATAACATTATTGGCAATGTCTAGAAAGTTCTCATCAAGGAGAGGTTTGGTCACCTAATTATTGCGCCAAGAAGGAGAAATTCTTATTGAAAGCCCCTCTTCCCGAACTGCTTGGTTGTCGATATTGTGATTCTCATAATATTATTTGTGAATAATTAATTATTGATTTATATGATGAGGAAAATATTCATTTTATGTGGATATAGATGGAGAAAAATTTTAAAGTGACAATTGTTGAAAATCGATATTTTATCTTTTTTGATAAAATAATATTTTATTATATTATTATAATATAATAATGATGATATTTTTACAATGAATGTGGGATATATGAGTATATGAGGAGGAAGAGTATTTTTGTTGCATTAAATGATTAACACGTGTTTTGTGTGTCGGTGGACCCCATTTCTTGACTAAAATTTGATTATAGCCTGTAAAATCGTCCGTATGTGAATTTCGGTCAATTTCTGTTTGGAATTTTGAAAACTTTCTTCTGTAAAGTTGTAGAGAATTGAATTTTCTATAAATAATCGCAAGATTCGAATTTTCTGATAAAAGGGCTATTTATTATGAATTATTGAAGTTCCGGAATAATTGATTTTTGAAGTTTTAATAATTTTTATTAAGAAAAACGTTTTTTATATTGTTGGTGGGCCACACTGGTGTTGAATGGATGCTGAGTTCAGATTCTTGGTGTACGTAGGAAATTTATATAAAAATAATATTATTTTAATAAATTTTCTGCTTTGGTGTTCTAAGCAATTTCCTATAAATAGGTGCTTAGGTTAGAATTGAAAATCACACCGAAACCAAGTTTTCTTTTTCTCTCTATATATTATCGAGTGTATTCTTGTCGTATATTTTGATATCTTGAGTGTTGCTATACTATTGCAAATTGCTCAAATAAGTATTCCAAATCGTAATCTTTGCTTTTTTGAGGTAGGGGATAGTAAGGGATTTTAAGGGTTTGAAGGGGATGTTATTTTCTTCGTAAGTGATATTATTTCTTCAATATCATTATGTTGAAATATTGGTTTAAACTTTTTATCAAATTTAGAACTTTTTCATGTCGGGGTTACTATTCATGAATTATTATTCACGAGTTACTATTCATGAGTTACTATTCACGATTTACTATTCATGAGTTACTATTCATGATGGGTTACTATTCATGAGTTACTATTCACGAGTTACTATTCACCCGTTAATATTTACGAGTTACTATTCACAGGTACTATTCACTACAAAATTAGTTTCTTTTTCTAACCAAATTATAGTTGAGTTATGAATATTACTCTGGAGATTAAAACTATGTATTGATTATATTGATTTTATTATCACATATAACATTTTTATAACCTCTGATGTTGAAATTCTCTTTCACTGGAGTGTAAAGATGGGTAGATTATTGGTATGATCATGACTAGGGTTCTCTTTGGCCAGTAGGGAAAAGTTGAATTGTGACTGGTATGATCATGACCATTGAATTTATAATTGAATATCTTTAGCTTAAATGCAAAGGTGAATTGATCAACATGGTTATAATTATTGTTTATATAATTCTGAAATGATTATATATTTCTTTGAGATATGAATATCTTTGGCAAAGATGACTTATTGATGAATATCTTTGGCCCGTAGTGCAAAAATGAATTATTGATGAATATCTTTGGCATGTAGTGCAAAGATAGTCTGTTGATGAATATCTTTGGCCCGTAGTGCAAAGATGAATTTCTTAGTTGATTATGAACATGAACTGTGATTTGGTATAACCATGATCTTTGATGTTTCAGGTGATGAAAATTATCTTTGTCCTGGATGAAAAAAGGAATTTAGAACAACAATTACGATTATGAGTTATACATGTGATTGTGTACAGGAATTGTTGATTGATGTTATATGGATAAAACATTGTTGGTGGACTTTTAACATGGAGAAGATAATAGACTTTATGGTCTATTTCACTCTTCTAATGGATTGCTCATTCCACTGTAACTATGGTTGAAAAGTTTTATCATCTACCATATGTTCTAAATCTCTGATTTATTACTGTTGAAGGCTATTGATAATTTATTTATCTGTAGTCATGATATTTTTTACTGAGCTAGTTGTGCTCACCCTTTTGCTTCACAATTCCTTTCAGGTAATAAAAGTGTAGCTGGGACAAGCGGGGAATAACAGGGGAATAGAACGGTGGTCATCATTTAGTAGTTATATTTGGTGAATTAACTAGGGTGAGGCGAACCCAACGTTGGAAGGGTGTTTTTCTACTATCATACAAGATGTCTAATGACATACCACCTCGTGTCATCATAACACAGGGTTGTGCTCATCCACTTGCTGAGTATATTTACGAGCATTACCTATATAATCTTGGTGTTTGTTTGGAGTTTAATTCCCAATTAGAGACAGTGGAGATAATGATATATCAAGAGAAGACTCACCATTGGGAAGAATATGATAGTAATCTTCTCGTTTTTCTTTGTGGTCTATCAATAACCAAGGATAATTTCGTGGCCATATGATATCTATCATAACCTAAACGCATGGCCTACCATGTACGAAGGTTTCCTTGAGCACTTCCCAAAGATTCTAATTTCTAAAACAGTTTTCGACTATACATTTATGTAAGGTGTCATTATGAGGTGTCATTCCACTGGGGGACATGAGTCACAGCTTATTCTATATTTGTATTTAAACTCACAGGTTTATGTGTTGTCGTATTTTGCACGACAATTGTATTAATAAAGTTGTAGTTGTTTCTGTACCATGTATTTGGCGACTCAGAATGGGTTGGATGGAATGGACCTATTTTGGGGTTGTCACAGTTGGTATCAGAGCTTAGGGATATGATCTCTGGCGGAGATCAGGATTAGAACTAGGAGGGGAGAGATGAGTAAATCATTCGCTAGTGTGTCCAACCTAAGCTTATTTGTTGGTCAGTCATAATATCGGGATATTATGTGATATGTTAATTTGTTAAATTAACCTTTGTTTTTGAAGCTGTATTCTAGAATTATATCTGAAATACAGGAGATGAGCAATGGAGAAATCATGATGACAGGAAAGATGGAATCTGAAATGGAAGCAAGGTATTCTCAACTCTTTGAAATACCAGGTACGTAAATTTCGAGAACAAAATTTCATAAGGAGGGGAGATTGTAAGACCCCGAATTTTATGAAATAAAAGTATTCAATTTTTCTTATAATTATTATTCAGTAAATGGTTAAATTGATAAAAGTTAAAGTTAAGGGTGATATATGAATTTTTTTTCAAAATACACAAGTGGTTATAAAATACTCATTGTTGTCAGAGAATATTCGTTTGGTCGTGGAATATTCTTTAATTGTTTGAAATATTCGTATGCGATGGCCAGCCTTATTGTAAATGGGCCCCATAACGGAAAGCGATTGGATGAAGAAAACGACAAATTTAAGTTTTTATAAATAACGGCGTAATTGTTCCCGTTAACACTGTTGGAATACCCGGTGAGTAAACTAAAGTAATATGTGTTGTTGCACAGTAACACACGGTATTGCACCAATTATTGATTCTTACGTATGAAGGCATAACCCAATAATTGTTACAGTAGTTACTGTTCAGTATTTTATTTTATTGATTCAATAATTGCTGCGTTGATATTTTATATTATTGTTGTTTCAATAATTGTCACTACACAGTATTTTCCATTATCGGATCAATAATTCATATTATTTGGATAATATTATTAGATAACATTATTGGCAATGTCTAGAAAGTTACAGAAAGGAGAGGTTTGGTCACCTAATTGCGCTACCAAGAAGGAGAAATTCTTATTGAAAGCCCCTCTTTCCGAAAACCACCTGGTTGTCAGTATTGTGATTCTGTAATATTATTTGTGAATAATTAATTATTGATTTATATGATGAGTAAAATATTCATTTTATGTGGATATAGATAGAGAAAATTTTTAAAGTGACAATTGTTGAAAATCGATATTTTATCTTTTCTGATAAAATAATATTTTATTATATTATTATAATATAATAATAATGATATTTTTACAATGAATGTGGGATATATGAGTATATGAGGAGGAAGAGTATTTTTGTTGCATTAAATGATTAACACATGTTTTGTGTGTCGGTGAACCCCATTTCTTGACTGAAATTTGATTATAGCTTGTAAAATCGTCCGTATGTGGATTTCGGTCAATTTTTGTTTGGAATTTTGAAAAACTTTCTTCTGCAAAGTTGTAGAGAATTGAATTTCCTATAAAAATTCGCAAGATTCGAATTTTCTGATAAAAGGGCTATTTATTATGAACTATTGAATTCTGGAATAATTGATTTTTGAAGTTTTAATAATTTTTATTAAGAAAAACGTTTTTTATATTGTTGGTGTACGTAGGAAATTTATATAAAAATAATATTATTTTAATAAATTTTCTGCTTTGGTGTTCTAAGCAATTTCCTATAAATATGTGCTTAGGTTAGAATTGAAAATCACACCAGAAACTGAAATTTTCTCTCTATTTCTCTCTATATATTATCGAGTGTATTCTTGTGAGTATTTTGATATCTTGAGTGTTACTATACGGTGCAAGTTCGTTCAGCGTTATTTCAGTCAGAAGTACTGTTCGTTTGAGATAAGGGATAGTAAGGGATTTTAAGAGATTGAAAGGGATGTTATTTTCTTCGTAAGTGATATTATTTCTTCAATATCATTGTGTTGAAATATTGGTTTGAACTTTTTATCAAATTTGGAACTTTTTCATATCGGGGTTAGTATTAATGAGTTACTATTCATGAGTTACTATTCATGACTTACTATTCACGATTTACTATTTACGAGTTACTATTCATGATGGGTTACTATTCATGAGTTACTATTCACAAGTTACTATTCATGGGTACTATTCACTACAAAATTGGTTTCTTTTTCTTACCAAATTATAGTTGATTTATGAATATTACTCTGGAGATTAAAACTATGTATTGATTATATTGATTTTATTATCACATATAATATTTTTATAACCCTGATGTTGAAATTCTCTTTCACTGGAGTGTAAAGATGGGTAGATTATTGGTATGATCATGACTAGGGTTCTCTTTGGCCAGTAGTGAAAAGTTGAATTGTGACTGGTATGATCATGACCATTGAATTTATAATTGAATATCTTTAGCTTAAGTGCAAAGGTGAATTGATCAACATGGTTATAATTATTGTTTATATAAATTCTGAAATGATTATATATTTCTTTGAGATATGAATATCTTTGGCAAAGATGACTTATTGATGAATATCTTTGGCCCGTAGTGCAAAGATGAATTATTGATGAATATCTTTGGCATATAGTGCAAAGATGGTTTGTTAATGAATATCTTTGGCTCGTAGTGCAAAGATGAATTTATTAGTATGATTATGAACATGAACTGTGATTTGGTATAACCATGATCTTTGATGTTTCAGGTGATGAAAATTATCTTTGTCCAAAAAGGAATTTAGAACAACAATTACGATTATGAGTTATACATGTGATTATGGACAGAAATTGTTGATTGATGTTACA
This sequence comes from Panax ginseng, assembly GCA_020205605.1. NCBI lineage: Eukaryota > Viridiplantae > Streptophyta > Magnoliopsida > Apiales > Araliaceae > Panax > Panax ginseng. The sequence goes on from CM035145.1 coordinate 83,951,885, forward strand.
GGGATAAAACATTGTTGGTGGACTTTTAACATGGAGAAGATAATAGACTTTATGGTCTATTTCACTCTTCTAATGGATTGCTCGTTCCGCTGCAACTATGGTTGAAAAGTTTTATCAACTACCATATGTTCTAAAACTCTGATTTATTACTTTTGAAGGCTATTGATAATTTATTTATCTTTAGTCATGATATTCTTTACTGAGCTTGTAGCATCCCCGAATCGCCGCTGATCCAGTACGCTATTTCTACAAATATTGCGGAAGATATAAACATAAATTGATTCATGTTATTTCACAATTATTATATTGTTGAAAACTTGAAAGCTTATCCATTCTTTTCAATCATGATATATCTCCTTTGTATGTAAAACTTGCTGGGCAAATTTGTTGCTCACCCTTGCTATATCATGATAAAATTTTCAGATTAAGATGAAGACTTGAATAAGGACAGAGGCAAAGACAAAGTGCAAAGTTTCTTTATGTTGTAGTTAAATTTATTAAATTTTCTGATGAAAATAGTATTGTAAATCTTCTACGATATTGAAGGTATGTGTTAAGTTAAGGTTGTAGACCTTGGGAATGATGTGTAAAAGTTTAATGTATAAACAATTTATGTTTATATCTTCCGCAATATTTGTAGAAATAGCGTACCGGATCAACGGCGATTCGGGGATGCTACACTAGTATCAAAGTCAGAGTTATAAACCTTAGGTAGGTGTACTTTAGGCTATAACCACAAAGGTGATAAGTAATAAACTCGAATAGAGTTTAAGCGATAAGAGATGAGTTTATGGAAATTCATCATTAAGTAAAGAGAAAGATAAAGAAGATTCAATGAAGAATCTTAAAGAGCTATAAGAATAAGAAACCGGAGTTACCTAACTCCAGTAATAGAGATGAAAAGTGAAGATAAATAGACTATGTCTATAAGATGAAAAGTGTAAATAAAATCATAATATAATATGATTAAAGAGAAGAATAAGAAGATCGTAAAATAAAAACGATCGTAATCATAAGGAGAAATGATTACGAAATAAGATCACCACGTGATCGATTAAATCATTGAATAACATATGATTTGTTAAGTGATTGGAATGATATAGCTTGATGCTATAAAGAGAAGGTACTATGAAATGGTACAATGTAAACTCGTAAATGAGTGGAAAATGTTAAGATACTGGATTAAAGAAAATTCGACAGGAAAAGAGAAAGTTAAGATTATATGGGTTTTCAATTGAGGACTCAGGTCAGCAGCTGAGTTGAATGATTCCTTGTATGGGCAGGGAATTTGTACTTGGTGTAAAAACCACTTAGTTTCTGGCATTGATAATCATTGAAATGTTTATGTCGCGCTATTTGCTATATGCATGTTCAGAGGGTGATTCCTTTCTCATGTGTATAACAGGTAGATAGGTCATAGATAGAGAATATAAGATTAAGTACGAGTCCTTAAAACTCATACTTATGGTACGTTCGTAACTCATGATTATATGAAATGTTTATGGACCCTCAAATGAATGGACGCCAAAGGTCATGCTTAGGAAAGTTCTTAAACTCATATGATTGTGGTAAGTTCCTCAACTCATAAGTGTGGTAAGTTTGACTTAACCGGGTATAGTTATGTGTGAAAGAAGTATTGAGGATTATAAGAATAGATAGATCTATTAAGTAATGGATCAAGAGAAAAGTGAAGTTGATGATGGAAGCATAGGTATTCCAAATCTTCTAGCTATGCTAGACTTGAATTTTTGACATCAAGCTAAATCGCACTATGTGCCCTTTTGAAAACAAAAATATAGACTCGTAATCATTTTTGAAACGGTTTAAAGTACGATCTATGCTACTTATTTCTGGCTAGACGCGAATGATTTGAAGTATCAAAAGTTGTTTTATTTATCCCTTATGTACCATGCAACTTTAGTGCGAGAGATGATAAAAAATGATGGAGTCATCAATGCAGATATTACTTAGTGTTGGATGTGATCTCGTGGATCGTCAACCCACTATGGTATGATGTAGTATGATAAAATCACCAAATGACGGAATCCTCAACCGGACCGTAAATACAAAGGTGGCATCATGACGTCATTCTCGAAAAATGTTTTTCAAAAGTTTAATTTGCCAACGGGGTTTGGCTACATCTAAATAATTCGATTGAATTGAATTATTGATATGAGTCTATGCTATTTGAATCAGCTAGACTAATGTTTATGAAAACTCTAAGTGTTCATTGAAAGAAATTTCCTAACCAAATTGTTTGGTGCGAATCCTATGATAAGACCGAGGTGAACGATGTTGTTTGGATAAATGATCCAATCTAATAGCGTAAATATTCGCTAGGTATGATTAATACGTTATGCATGGCGTAGAAGTACAATAGGCTAATCACCTAAAGTACTATTAATGGTAGTTTACCTTCTTTGTGATTGTAAACACACCAGGTAATATTTTGTTTTGCGGTATGAATACCGTTAAAACTATGTGTTCATGGTCTATATGACCCCTCAGCACAATTTGAAAACTTTTACTCTTGTGAGAGGTGTATTGGGTAGCATGTGATGATGGATATGAAATAGTGTAAACTCGCGTTGCATTTAGTAGAATCTGAGATGATTAAATAAAGGTTATTATGACAACCTAGTTTTGATGAATGTTTAGAAGATGTAAACTCCTAGTGAGTAGTTATGGTGAAATGTGATAATAGATGAGAAATCCTCGAATGAGGAAATTGTAAAGGTTAAATTGAAAACCTAGTTTTGATCAAGAGAATGAGCAGAGATTAGGATGCTTTAATTTCGAGGACGAAATTCTTAGAAGAAGGGGGGAATGTGACAACCCGAAAAGTTTCTAAAATCTTGAATGATTAGAATGAAGGTTAAAGAATAAAACCTAGATGAGAATTTGAGAATTTATTTAAAATTTTCAAGAAAAAAAAACCTATATGGTTTGATATTCGAATGAGAATAGAGAAAATATGGGTTACAAAATTCTAAAACCCTAGAAATGAATTAATATGTACTTGAAGGAATATCAAGAATAAGGTATTACGATACCGTAAATTGATGTGAACCTAATAGTCTAAGAAATGTTATATAAGTACCTATGGAAATTTTATTATTGGAGATAAGATTTCACAGAAGAGATGCTATGTGTATATATATATATATATATATATATATATATATATATATATATATATATATATATATATATATATATATATATATTTTTAGCAAGAGGAATGATGAATCAAGTTAATGATCAAGATAAAACTATGTTAGTAATTAACATAGCTTGAGTGTCATTTTGATTGGCAAATAAGAATTTAAATAAGTATAAAGTCGTTAGTTAATACGATTAGCAATGAGAAGTGAAATATGTTATGATTATACTGAATTATGTGTATGATTAAATAAATATACATTATATAATGTGAATACATTTATTTTGTATATAAAAGTGAAGTAAGAATTAAGTTATGTAACCTAATATATATATATATATATATATATATATATATATATATTAGGCGTGATAATTAAATAACCTAAATGGTTATCGTTATTTAGTGGTCCTAATATTTTATTTTTATATTAGTGACCTAATTTAAGAGAATTGTGGAACATGTCACAATTTATTAAATTATTTTGTTCGAATATGTGAGTAAAGGAAAATGAAAAATTTAATAACTTAAGGGTTATGAGATGAGAGAATTATGGTATTTAGAATATATACCAATTATAAGAGATTTATTTTATACATCTCGCTTAATTAATTTTATAGCCTAATTTTAGCAAGTCTAATTAGGTTAAGATATTAAATGTACTTAAGTAAGAATTTTTTTTATTTCATTTGAGTGCATGTAAACTCTAATTTAATGATAAGGGTAGAATGGAATAGAATTAGAAGTAATGGGCTATAATAATATCATAGCCCAATTAATTTATATAGAGTCCAAGAGAAGTGGATTTAATGGGCTAAGGAGGTTATATTATTTAAACAAGCCCAATTAATTAATTAAGCATGGGAACTTGTAGATAAATGATTAAGGATGATTAAATTATTTAATCTAGCCCAACATATTATGTATGTGACAAGTATTATAATGACGTAATCAAATTTTGGGTGGAAGCCCAAGTTAGTTTTTTTTAGTAGTAAACAAGTAAAATGGCTAGCTCAATGGAATTAATTAATGGCCCAAGTTAAGCCACTTGTGGGATAATAATAAATTATATTAAGTTGAGAGATATATTTTATTATCTCAAGTTATTAATTTTATAACTTAATTAAAATAAGTTTAACTGAAAGTTATAGAATTTAATGTAGTAGAGTAATGATTTAAATTCTAAATATTTGGAATGAGTACCCTAATTAAATATTTAGGGTGAGACCAATTGAAAATGATTGGACTATGTAAATATTACATAGCCCAAAGGAATTAAATAAAATGTCCAAGTGTTGGCCAATTATGGAAGGACATTTTAGTCATTTAGGAAGTAAATTAAATTAAGCCCACTTGGATGATTTGGAGGCCACTCACGTAATTTTTCTAAAAAAAAAAAAGAGAGAGAGAATTGGTGGAAAAGTAATGCTACATGACCGGATTCATGTATGAGAGAAAAAGGAGAGTGAGTTTGGTAATGATATAATCCACATTTATTAAAACTCTAGTCTATTTTCTCTTTCATCTTTCATTCTTTTTGTATTCTTCAAGAACAAAAGAGAGAGAGAAAGAGAGTGAGAAGTTCTAAGCCTCATGGTGGAGAGAAAGGAGAGTTTTGGTGAGGCATCCAAGCTCCATGATCAAGCTAAGAAGAAGAAGAAGGTTTAGCAAGAAATCAAGCAAAGGTATAATCTCTCTCTAATTTTTTTTTTTAAGAAATTGATGATTTGGGTTTTTGATTTGGGAGTTAAAACCCTAAGATCTATGTGATTTATATGGATTCATGTATGGATTTAGCTATTTTGGGTGTTGATTTGGTTTGAAACCAAAAGAAGAGAAAAATAATTTTTTCTAGTTTAGAAACTCAAAATTCTATGTACTTTGAAAATCCACTGCTTTTAAATCTATGACTTCTTTTTGCGATCAACAAAGAGGGTGTTAGATATATGTGTGTAGTAGTTAACCCAAGTGGTAGCCCTCAAAAATATTGAGTTTTCATGGTGTAATAATTATTTAAGCCAAAATAAATCCCGTATTTCTAACAAAAATTGGACAGCTTTCAGGGAAGCCAATGTCAGGGCAATTTCGTTCAGCTTTTTGTGCTTTAAAAAATTCTGGGCTTTTGATATGTTGTAGTACTCTTTTTATATTTCCATAGACTCGAATCGGACTAATTCCGACTCGGATGAGGTAGTTATGGCGTTAGGAAGGTGCGTGTAAAACCTTCTCAATTTCCTAACAACCTTCTTGATGTAAATTTTTGACTTGTTGTGTTCGATTTTGGAAAAATGTCGTGAGACAAAAGTTGTAGCCCGAAGTTATCTTCAAGGCTCAAGAATCGCTCAAAAAATTTTTTAAAACGCGAGAGTTATGGCTGTTTTTTAGTGAGGCCGGGTAAAATTTCAAAAAAATCAAAAGTGTCCAAAATAGGAAAATGCGATGTATGAAGTGAGACCCGTGAGCATGGCGTATGCAAGTTTGTAATGAAGTTTTGGGTCGGGTTTAAGGTGTTGTGATGTTTATGACATTTTAAAATGTTTAAACAAGTTTATTAATTACGGAAGGAAAACAATTGAAATAATTGTTTATTTAAGTGATTAATGACATAAATTATTCTTATGTGACTAATAATATGGTATTAAGATATTATTAGTAGTATGACCTAAATGTTATTAAAAGGTTAGTAACCTTAGTGTAAATGTTATTACATAATTAATAATATTTGACGGGAGATTTAATAAGAGATTTATGATATTTTGAGGTTTTCTTTTAGCTTAAAATGAAGTTTTTGAAATGAGAGATTTACGTAACGGCAAAAAAAATGCGAATAATCATAAAATGAAAAATAAAGCGAAGGTGCTAGTGAGATAAAATGTTTATATATGAGGCAATAGTCAATGTTGACTCATGAACTACAAAACTCAAGTAAAAGTTATTTAAAGTGAAGAAATAATATAGTAAATTGATTTTTACTATAAAAGCTATACATTAGTCATTTAAACTCCGAATTTATGAGTAGAGGTAAAAGATATTTCTAAAATGAAATTTAAATGGTTTAAGTTTCAAGGTGTAAAATATTTGCATCTTAAAATGTGTGAGACCTTTATTATTTATGAAACAAGTAAAATATTATTACATGATTAATAATATTAGAAGGTGATTACAATATTATTAAATGATTAATAATATTAGTAAATGATTTAAATATTATTAAATAATTAATAATATTTGTAAATGATAAATATTCTATAAAAAGAATATTAGGCAAAAGTTTAAGATAATGGATAAGTGATAGAAATATTATTAAGGGATAATAATATTACTAATGAGTTAAAGAATTATTTAATGTTTAATTATGTGGCTAAATGTTAGCTAATTTATTATTTGAGTAATAGTGTTGTGGGATAAAATGTATTATGCTAATTGGAGGATCGATCTTATTAATGATAGGTCTTTTATAAGAGATTAAATTGATTGTTTAGCGGAATCAATCTGCATGACAAAAAGTTCCTAAACTTGAACTTCTAATTATTGTGGTAAGTTTCCTAACTCAACTTGAGTTGTTAATTCAAAGCATGTTAGTGGTTAATTATTGTTGATTATACCACGTCAATAAATTATTGATTCGCACATTGTGCATGTTGTATATGTTCATCGTGTATGAAAGGTCGATCACCTTCATTACCATATGTTTCAAATTAAACTTGTTCATGTTAATTGTTGACATCCATTACTATTGGTTCACTCATTCAATCGTTGAAAAAAAAAAAAATAAATTGATTCATGTTATTTCACAATTATTATATTGTTGAAAACTTGAAAGCTTATCCATTCTTTTCAATCATGATATATCTCCTTTGTATGTAAAACTTGCTGGGCAAATTTGTTGCTCACCCTTATATATCATGATAAAATTTTTAGATTAAGATGAAGACTTGAATAAGGACAGAGGCAAAGACAAAGTGCAAAGTTTCTTTATGTTGTAGTTAAATTTATTAAATTTTCTGATGAAAATAGTATTGTAAATCTTCTACGATATTGAAGGTATGTGTTAAGTTAAGGTTGTAGACCTTGGGAATGATGTGTAAAAGTTTAATGTATAAACAATTTATGTTTATATCTTCCGCAATATTTGTAGAAATAGCGTACCGGATCAGCGGCGATTCGGGGATGCTACAGAGCTAGCTGTGCTCACCCTTTTTCTTAACAATTCCTTTCAGGTAATAAAAGTGTAGCTGGGACAAGCGGGGAATAAAAGAGGAATAGAACGGTGGTCATCATTTAGTAGTTATATTTGGTGAATCAACTAGGGTGAGGCGAACCCAACGTTGGAAGGGTGTTTTGCCACTATCATACAAGATGTCTAATGACATACCACCTCGTGTCATCATAACACAGGGTTGTGCTCATCCACTTGCTGAGTATATTTACGAGCACTACCTATATAATCTTGGTGTTTGTTTGGAGTTTAATTCCCAATTAGAGACAGTGGAGATAATGATATGTCAAGAGAAGACTCACCATTGGGAAGAATATGATAGTAATCTTCTCGTTTTTCTTTGGGATCTATTGGGTCAACCAAGGATAATTCGCAGGGCCATATGATATCTATCATAACCTGACGCATGGCCTCCCATGTACGAAGGTTTCATGAGCACTTCCCAAAGATTCTAATTTATAAAACAGTTTTCGACTATACCTTTATGTGAGGTGTCATTATGAGGTGCTGTCCATAGTTGGGACATGAGTCACAGTTGGTCTATATTTGTATTTAAACTCACAGTTTATGTGTTTTCGTATTTTGCACGACAATTGTATTAATAAAGTTGTAGTTATTTCTGTACCATGTATTTGGCGACTCAGAATGGGTTGGATGGAATGGACCTATTTTGGGGTTGTCACAATAGAAGTCAAAGCTCTAACCAACTAAGTATAAGAGAATATATGAAACTGCAAATGGATTTTCAACCGCCATGCGGTAATCCACGTAGACAGATCATTTCCATAATTTAATAAGGAATGAATACAAAGGATCATTCACCATGCATGTGGTAATCCACATAGACAAAGTTATTCCAATGTAATAATAAAGAATGGAATGATGTAAGGATTCACCATGCGTGCGATAGATGCGCATGCATGTGTTATTTCCAATGTAATAATAAATAATGGAACCAGTCCCAGATAAACGCACAAACATGATATTCAAAGAATAATAAATAATGGAACCGGTCCCACAGAAGCGATGCATGTGATATTCCGATAGAATAATAAAGAACGGAATATTAGAAGAATTTCACCATGTATGTGGTACTTCGCATAAACAGGTTATTCCAACATAATAATAAAGAATGGAATAACAAAATAATTTAACTAAGTATAGGGTAGACCGCGTATACAGGTTATTCTAACAGAATAATAAAGAATGGAATAACAGAAGTTCTCTTCATGAATACAAAAGAAATAATACCCCTTACGTGTACAACAAATAATATCCCTTACCTTTGAAACAGGAGTATTCCGACTGGTAGGGCGATGATATACTTAAAGAAAACTTGCACTACGCTCAAAGCTTTCTTAAACTCTAAAGAAATACGCTCAAGATTATAGAATAAGAACTCTCTCTATAGTTCTCTCTCTAGAGTTTCAGTGAATTCGTAAGAAATAATGAAGGAATGAGCTTCTATTTATGGAAGAATGGACTGCATAGTAACTAATTCATGAACGGTCCAGATTGATTTATTTTTAATCGGACGGTCCATATTTAAAGCAAAATCTTTTAAATAAAATATAATATATTCTATTTATAATCTAATAAAACGAATAAATTTATAAAAGTATTATGTTTTATATAAAAAGATTTTACTATGCAAAACACTATACAGGCACTATACAACACTATGCATAATAAAATATAATATATTATATTTATAGAATAACTTTATAAAAGTATTCTGTTTTATATAAAAAGATTTTACTATGCAAAACACTATACATAATAGAATATAATATATTATATTTATAGAATAACTTTATAAAAGTATTCTATTTTATATAAAAAGCTTTTCTGTTTTATTACATTAATAATACTAATAAACAAAACTGAGTGACTTATCACGTAAACATCAATAATCAATACCGTGTGCTACTATGCAACTACGCGTATTACTGTACTTTTACTATCGAGTAGTTCAACAGTTTTAATGATAAAACTTCCGATGTTATTCTCATAAAAATATTTTTGTCGTTTTCTCCATCCAACAATAATTCCATTGTGCATAGTAACTAATTCATGAACGGTCCAGATTGATTTACTTTTAATCGGACGGTCCATATTTAAAGTAAAATCATTTAAATAAAATATAATATATTCTATTTATAATCTAATAAAACGAATAACTTTATAAAAGTATTATGTTTTATATAAAAAGATTTTACTATACAAAACACTATGCAGGCACTATGCAACATTGTGCATAATAAAATATAATATATTATATTTATAGAATAACTTTATAAAAGTACTCTGTTTATATAAAAAGATTTTACTATGCAAAACACTATACATAATAGAATATAATATATTCTATTTATAGAATAACTTTATAAAAGTATTCTGTTTTATATAAAAAGCTTTTCTATTTTATTACATTAATAATACTAATAAACAAAACTGAGTGACTTATCACGTAAACATCAATAATCAATACCGTGTGCTACTATGCAACCACGCGTATTACTTTACTTTTACTACCGAGTAGTTCAACAGTTTGAACGATAAAACTTCCGCCGTTATTCGCATAAAAATATTTTTGTCATTTTCTCCATCCAACAATAATTCTATTGTGGGGTCCACCAATGATTGTACCGTCGTACAAACATTCCCCGACAAAAAGAATATTTTATATCAACTTGCTTACTTTGCAAAAAAAAATCACATATTACCCTTAACTTTAAACTTTTATCAATTTAACTATTTATCAAAATAGAAAAAAAAATTGAATACTTTTATTTCATAAAATTCGGGGTCTCACATTCCCCGACCAATCGAATATTATATAACAACTTGCGTACTTTGCAGAATTTATAAATATTACCCACAACTATAATATTAAAACAAATTCATTCCATAATAATCAAAAATGATATTTATAGAAAATTAATCTTTATTCATAAAAGTTGGGGTCTTACAAAATCTCCTATTTAGGAGGAGTTCAGGTTGTTAGTTCCCGGAGACACAATAGTTTTCTAGAAGGGGGGTTGAATAGATATTTTAAAATTCTTTTCGATTTAACTTGTTAGTTGATAATGATTAAAACTCAGCGGAATTAATATTTGTTTTAATCTCCCTTAAGATAGTGAGTTAATGAGAGTGAGGCAGTTATGGCAGGTATGGCAGATATGGCAGTTATAGCAAGAATGTAATAGACACAGTCGTTTTAAGTGGTTCAGAGCACTTAAAGCTACTAGTCCACTCTTCTACTCCTCGAGTAGGAAATCCACTAAGGATGTCTTATACACTTTCTGAATCACACAGATTCCTTCTAGACCAACAGTCTAGGAACTTCTTAGTTCACTCTTGAACTCTTCAAGTCCAGCAGACTTGGCTCTTCATAGTTCACTTAGAACTCTTCAAGTCCTTCTGACTTGGAACTTTTACTACAGTTGATTGGTAGTTGTTGAGTTCTTGATTGTTGCTACTCAGTTGTTGTTAAGCACTTGTTCGAAAGAACTGAGTAGCTGAGTAAGCTTTCTCTTTTTCTCTGATCGTATTGTTGAGCGTTGAGAGTTCTTGTGCGTTTTTGTTCAATGCTTGCTTACTTCTCTCATCTGCACATGTTCTATATATATGTGTTCCTTGAAATCTATCTGTTGAAGCCTTTTGTTGAAGCATTAAATGCATTTGACATTTCTGAGCTTTGATGGAGACTTTTTCTGCACACCTTCTGATTTGCATTCTGGCCCACTGACACAGTAGTTTGCTTTCTCACCTAACACCTGAAAAGGTATTTTCCTCTGTCCTATGGTACTTTCCTTAGCTTCTTCAATACGTTTCTTTCGTTGTATACTAAGGATATCTTTTGTACCGTTGGGACTGATGAGGACTTCAACATTTAAAACCCATTCCACATTTGTTGGAATTTGTCTCCTAATGAAAGGTAGGGATCGATGCTTCTGACATATGGCAGATGATACTCTACGATTCAGATCGTGGTGTCTTGTCACCTTGGTGCTTGGTCTGATGTTATCCAACAAGATAACTACGATTTCTCTTAAGAGACTTGCACACTACGATCTTTACTTGCTTTTGTTTTTGAGCTCTACGTTTCCGAGAGTACACTACGATCTCTAAGTTGGCTCGGCAAATGTTGGCACCACTCTACGATTTTCAAAGAGGTCCTTCAAGGCAGGAACATTACGATCCTCGATGCTCTACGTTTCTACCTTAGCTTCTGTAATCTTGATCAGCTTGATACACTACGATATATCTATTTCACTTCAAGATGTAGATCAACCTAACAAATTTGATCTATCACTAAGTCCTTGTACACGTATTTCTCTAAGGACTTTACATATAATCATGAGCATTTATATTTAAACATCAAATCAAAATATGCACTCTCCCAACAATCTCCCCCTATTTGATGTTGACATAACCAAGGAAATTTGTTGTCATCATTTTTAGTTTCTAGATGCATTTGCAGGAAAGTAAACATGACTTAATATTTCAGTGAGCAGCTGAAATTTCTAGAGAATAACCATGAATTTATTGATGTTTGAAGAATAGATATTACAGTTAAGCTTTACATCAATAAGAATATAAGTTTCAACTTATCTCTATTTCTTTGATCTTTTGCGAGGGGGATTGGCATACTCCTCAGCTCTTCTTTCCCTACTTGCTTCATCCCACCTAGCCAGATCTTCCAGCTCACTAGGGCTTATCCTTGGATTTTGATCATACCTATTCATGAATACAGGATCTCCAGTTGCCATTCTAAGGCCTGTGGTGGTGACAGTTTATGAGCTGGTAGCAGGCCCTATACTTCTTATTGGTTGAGCCATTATAACTTCCTGCTGATCAGATAGTTGAGTCTGATGGCTGGATCATGGAGTCTGTTGGGATCGTGGAGTCTATTGGAATTGCCTTGTAGGAGGACTCCTTGAAGCTTGAGTTGTGGATTGTTTAAAGGAGGGGATGTTTTCTTGTATTGATCTTGCAAGGAGTAGAGGGCAAGATCATGGTTGAAGTATTCTTTGGTGGATGGAGAGGGAATATTTGATGAAGGGGACTTCGTTTGGGTGTCTGAAAAGGGTGGCTCTACGATTTGAGCTTGGGACTCTACGATGGGGCTAGGGTCATCAATCGTAGAGATGATGGGAGTTGGGATCAATATAAAGTTAGTCACATTTGGTTCATCAGTTACAGAATTTTGGGATTCTGTAACTGGGAATTGACTCGATGAATTTAGAACTACATCCAACCATCTTGGAAATTCATAAAACTGGCTGAAGAAAGACAATGGATAGTGATTAACTCTGAACAGGATTGGGATAGATAATACCTCATGCACCATCCTTGAGGAGGGACCATTGGTTATCAGCTTCTTGGCAAAGTTGAAGTTTCCTGGAAATCCATGAGCTAGCACATAGATGGCTGGATATTCTTTGAAGCTCCAAAATATGTGACTCCAAGAGTTTAGAATTTGAGCTTGATGATAGGGCATCATGGGTAGATAGGAGAACAATTGATTGTAGAGAAAACTCCTATACCCATCACGGCCCACGCATGTGATCTCAAGTTCATCATCATCTTTGTCTTCCTCTTCTTCTCCATCTCCTTTTGAGGATTCCACTATGTCAATGACTTCCTTTTAATTTTCTTGCTCAGGCTCTCCCTCATTTTCTGCAGGAGTAGCTTCACTACACCAAAAATGGCCTCTAGTGAAGGACAAATCCTTTACTAGAGGCCCTATATCTCTCACAAGTGATTTATTGCGAAGAAATATTTCCTTCACGCGAGTGCTCGCATTAGACCTCCTCGTAATTGGGTATCCTTCGCTAAGTAGTAACTAAATATTTTTTGTGAAGGATATATTGTGAATAACTTATTCCTTCACAAATTGTATTTAGTAATGGAATATTGTTATTTAGTGAAAGATTGGTTTCCTTCACAAATAATATTTTAAGAAGGACTATTTAAAATTAGTGAATAACTTTATTCCCTCATAAATAATATATCAGGAAGAACAAATTTATTTAACGAGAGAATATTTTCTCACTAATTATAAATTGAGAATCTTTCTTCAAATTAGTGAGAGAAATATTCCTTCACAAATTATAAATTTGTAAATAAAAATTAATTACTAAATAATTAAAATTCATTGAAAATTATAATTGATTTTTAAATCATTGATTTCATATTTATTATTATTATTAATCTCTATAAGAAATATTAAATATATTTTTCAAGTAAATATAAATATTGCCATACTTTTTCAAACTAATTGATAAGCTAATGCATAAAGAGCTAATAAAATTAAAACTTCACATATAAATATACTCGAAATCACAATAACTACAAAATTTGTTATCAGTATCTTGGTCTCCCAAGGACCATAGTACCTACAAAATTTATTAACTAACATAAGAAAATTGAAAGAATAACAATGAACTAGAAGGAATAAAGTGTGACATGTTGGATCCACTTCATCATCATTTTCTTCAAGAAAATCAAGGTTAGGCATGTAAACTTCATGCTGCAAGAGAAACACCAAAAATCAATTTCTATAAGACGAGGAATAAGAAAATATAAAATTGACAAACTTCAATTAAAAAAAGAGTTATGCATGAAATAGTAGGATAAAGGAGAGAGGTTGATCCACACCACAAAAACATATATTATATTTGTATGAATTTCTAGAGCACATAACAATATATAATCTATCTTAGTTTACTAAATAATTCAATGAAAATAAATGCATGATAAGACGAATTCAAAACCTTTTCTATACTGAGTTTGTGAAACAAAATCTAACCTGTAACAGAAAGATTGGCTAAGCCTACAAAGAAGACATGAAAAGTGGACAAAGATTAGTACAGGTAAAATGTCATGAGTGAGCCAAATAATTTACAAATGTAGTGAAAAAATGAGGAAGAATTTCACAATTATCGATGATGGATAGATCACATATTGAGAAAAAATAAATACCCCAAAGAGTTTTCATCCAAACCTAAAAAAAAGGTTATATGCAGATCCACAACAATCAACAAAGAAAGAGTGGTTGCTTGAAAAATCATAATTTACATCATAAACCCAATCACTAAATTTAGTTATTTTTAGTTTTTTATCTAATAGGTAAAATTCCCAAATTAAAAATAAATGAACATCTAGTCAAAACCAAAAGAGAAATAAAAAGCATGAAAAAACACAATGAAATGGGTATCCTTTAATTCTACTCTAAACAACACAAATAAAAGACAAAACGTAAAAAAAGAAGCACACAAAAAAGTTAAATGGGGAACTTTGAGAGGAATCAGAATCACACCTTTGCTCTGCCTCAATATCAACGCCAACAGATGACAATGCAAATAAAGAAGAATAGATCACTGAACCGAATACCCTCACCAGCTTAGGCAGCATTTCCGGTGAAACACCTCGATACCTACATGCGAAAAAAAATCCTATTAATGTTAGCTAAACTATTTAAAACTAAAAAAGTAAGCAAGGACCCATGAATCAACTCACCTAAGCTTTTATCATTTGGGGCCATTTTCTATTTCTGATTCTAGAGATTTACGCCAATAAGGAACTACTGCTCTAATCATTTAGTAGTTATGTTCCAGATTTATGGTGACCAACAAACACCCATGAAAGGGAATCAAAAGGAATTTGAGAAAAGATATTCAAAACTCATATATCATCCCCATGACTTCAAAACATTGATAGAAGAAGACACTGTTATGTTTCCCTAGACAAAGAAAACTTGGAAGACATTGTTATGTCACGGTGTATGATATCTGACTTGTGGAGATAAAACAACACGCTAGCAGTTGCAATGGCAATATAGTAAGAGAAGATTGTGGTGGCGTAAGAGAGTGAGGATATCGATTTTATTCATGAATTGCTCCACTCGCTTGTAGTTGTGCTCGTATAGTCGCTTCATTGCAACATCTAGCCCATCTCATAGTTTTCCTAGTTCAGAAACAACAAACATTTTCCTTTAGAAAGAGTCTGCTAACAAATACTATCGACTAGTATGTAAAAATGAATTTATTGAAATTAGTTGTATTCCATATAACTGCTGAAACTATACAGAAGAAGAATCAGAAGAGGAAACTTTTAATCTTTTTAGACTGAAAATGAAATAGATTACGGAAATTCAAAGAAAAAAAGAAAGAGAAAACACAAGAAGGAGAAAAGGATTATTAACCTTCATTGATTATGTGTGTTTAGAATCAGCTCATTATATTCTTAGCATTTATTAAAATATGGTAATAATCTTGTGAATAAACATATGAGGATTTTAACCTTCTTACCATGATAGACAGTTCCAAAACCTCTGTCCCCGAGATTTTATTAAGGATCAAAATTATGAGTTGCCTCTTCAAGATCCTTGTAGGAGAAGACAGGTACCCCATTATAAGAACTACCATCTTCAATGTCTAAGGAAGTTTTCCTTGGGAAGAAATATGCAGAAAGATTACTCCATTTCTTATGCCTCCAAATAATAATGATGATCAAGCAAATTATAAGTACAGCTCCAGGTATGACTGCAGAAGGGGAAATATGAAGTTTTCAAGTTATAGTCTATATATTGTGGTATTTTGCATACATATATGGTTCATAGATGTAGTACTTATTCCTAGAATCAGTCTTAGACTTGTTTTCCCTGCAATTTAATACCAAGAAAAACATCGTAAGTCGGGCCTGTATATGATTTAATGTAAGTCATAATTTAATACGATCAAGACTGCTAAAACTTATATTTATTTTATAAGAACACAAACTCCAATCTCACATAAATTAAAGCTATCAATGTTTTGAATGCCACATAATTTTAGACAAATTTGAGACCCCTTAGCACTAGCCTAAAAATTGTCAACGTCTTTCTATTGTATAAAAGTTTTCATACATAGAAACTTGAGTAGTTTCTATGAGTAGTTTTTTTATGTATAATGATGATATTGACATATGTGCTAGTCTTAAAATGAATTTTACTGGAAATTCTATAAGGTAGATGGAGATAACAATTCCAAAATGATAAAAAGTCTGTAGCAATACAAACAGGCCAGCTGATTCTATTACCGTTAATTAATCATATATAGCCTAAATCACAAATTACAAAGGAGGAAGGATAAGAAAATTAAATTGAATAACACCTCAAAGTAATGTGAAATGTTGGTAATTTCCTATACCTTTGTTGCCGTATGAACAAAAAAGTTATGCACATTTGACATAATTTTGGGAAGTGATTGCAATACCGAGGAACTGGAGTTGAAAGAGTTTGTGTAAAAATCTAAGCAAAGCACTTGCTCTAACTCTTGAATCCACTGACGAGACTCACCAATATTTTTTTCAAATGTTGCAATAGTTAATTTGCTATAAAAATGGAGAGGGTTTCCTAGGAAGCCCACTATAGAAATCAAAAAGCGGCACGATGCCCTCACTCTTGATTGACTACTTGCAATTGGAGACAATGTTGTTCCTGAAGCTCGAGATAATGATGTGGCATTCAAAGCAAAGACTGCAGTAGGATGAAGAAACCTCGATGTAACATCATGAAGGAACGTACAACAACCTCTGTGTTGCATAACATTTCTTTCACAACAATCATTAGCTCCTGAAGAACAGCTTTTTGTCGTTCCATTGATGTACTCATTCCAACAAGACATGTCTATATCATATATTTCTATGACCTGATATGTAGCTCTATATGTCAATGTATATAGGTTAGAAACATGACATTATCCATCTCTGCTAACTTAATTTACATTCATGGCATTGGCATGGGCATCATAAGTCCAATATTAAATATTATTTATTTAATGTGCATCAGCAAAACGTAGTAGGGGGCAGGCCGGGTAGACAATAATACAAAGTATTTCTTACCTCACCTGGACCTTTATTACAAGGGTTGGGAATGGTTGAGTTGTTACCTTCCCAATCCTGATTCATAGAATATAATCAAAACCAACCTTAAAAATTGCAAGTAAAACATAAACATAAATTATTTCAATAATCATGAGGCAGAATCTTGTTTGAATGAACAAAGACAAGCTAGAAGGAATTTGGCATTCTATATACAAAATTAAAACTACCAATACTACACCCAAAAGTTGGATGATGATGAAAAACTATCATAAAGTAAGAAGGGAAGGCATTTCGTCAAATATATAGAGACCATTAAACCTCACCTTCAGTCGGATCGATTGGCGTACCTCTCGACATTCTTGTCCAAATTTAACCCCACCATAGCCTCACCAAACCCATAGCTAATCTCACCCAACATCGCGGGTCACTGTAATGCGTCACCGCCTGCACAATCGCCCGAGCTCTCCTTGCAGGGTCACCTCTCTTGAACACACCCGACTCGACAAACACTCCATTGCACCCCCAATTGCATCATCAAGTCTTGCGTCAAGGGTGTCACCACCCCACCGTCATGCGCAAGTGCACCACCGGAACCTCCCACTACTTTGTTTGCATCACCAAATCATAAGGAGTCACGATTTTCTTAAGTAACGTGAAAACCTCATCGTCGTCAATGTTCCTCAACACCCTAATATCCCCCATTACAGATCGAACATGGCGAACGACTTCGATTATGTTCTCAGTTCCGGCCTCGCCTTTGGTTCGAATTATCATCGCACCCTCACGGATTCGTTGGAGTGCTTCCCCGAGGTTCTGGCAGTCACAAACGAATGGAATCCAAAAATTGTGCTTGTTGATGTGATTCTCGTCGTCAACAAGGGTAAGAACTGCACTTTAATCGACATAATCAATGCCAATTGCTTCAAGGATTTGGGCCTCCACGAAATGGCCGATACGAGCCTTGGCCATCACCGGAATTGACAGCCTGTTTAATTGTGAAAAAAGTTTAAGTTTTTTTGATTTTTTTTCTTATGGTTTAGTATCGAACTAACTAAAAATTAAATTAAATAATCCAAAAGTCTTTTTTAATTAAAGCCCTCCCAAATGTTATTTAACTGAATATTAAATACAATACCAAAAAATAAAATTACTTTAAATTAATCTCCAAAAGACTTTTTTGGATTAATATTATATACTTAAAATAAAATTTAAAGTCTTTTGGATTATTTAATGTTATTTTTATTTAACTTTAACTTTATTTAATTATGATCATAAAAATAAACTTTTATGGAGAAATTTTAAAGTTTAACATAGTGTAAAGTTATTTACTTTATAGTTTATTAAAATAAATAGTTGATATTGTAAGTTACTTAAAAACTGTTATTAAAATTAAATTTACTATTATAAAAAATTTAAGGTATTTATATTCACCACAATTAATTCAAAAAAAATTATTTAGAACAAGATAGCGACCAATTTTATCCCTCGCAAAAAACTTCTGAATAATGATATATAGTGAGTAATAATTCCTTCACTAAATAGATTTTTTCCTCGCAAATTTTCATCATAAATTGGCTCCAAAAATCTTTCTATCGCCCCAATTTTGGGAGGAAAAAAATATAAATTGTGAAGGATGTTTCTTTCGCTAATAACTATATTGTCACTATACTTTTTTCCTTCACTGTTCCTTCGCTAAACAACTCCTCATGTGAAGGAATAAATTCTTCGCTATAGGCCATTTTTGGTGTAGTGCTTCTTCTGTAATGGGGATATCATGAGGCTCCCCCTCAACATGATCATTCATCTGCAGGACTAATAGCTCCCCCTCAGCTGGAGCATTTTCTATCATGATAACTTCAGGTGTCTCCCCCTCAGCTTGAGCTATGTCCTTTTGGCTTTCTTTGGATAGTTCCTTTTTAGCAGCCATCCTCTTGTCTTCCTTCTTGAGCACTCCTTCATTGACAAGGATATACTTCTTAACCAATTTTCGTATTGGTTTTCTAGGCTGAGCCACAGCCTCAGGACTTCCTTGAGCTTCAGCTCTATCTTGTTGATCAGTCAGAACATCTGGTGCAGCAGCTTCCTTGCTAGAGGTGTTCGTTCTGGTCTCTACGATCGATAGAAACTCTACGATCGAAGAGACAGATGGCCTCTTGGACTTGTGACTGAGTTTGTTCTTCAGTAGCTGTGATATAGTGGCTCTGTCTTCATCTGCCTCAGCCTGCTGTTCTTTTCTTCTTAGGATCCTCAGAGTCTCAATATCAGAAGACTCTATAGGCATGTCAGTGGTAGACCCTTGAGGTTCTTCTACCATTCTAGTCTTTAGCTTTCTCTTTCCTTTGCTTTTTCTGACAAGGGCAGTGGGTTCTCCCTTGTTGGTCTCTTCCTCTTCTTCTTCAGTCTCTTTGACAACTGACATGTTTCCTGGAATCCATGATTCCTTTATATCACCAGTTCTTCCACTGGACTCTGACATCATGCGTACATTCTCAGCTGGGTTCCTTTTCCAGTTCTCAACAATTTCTTTGAAAGTTATTCCTCGCTTTGATTGATGGATTCTCCTTCATTTTCCCCCAATTTTATCACCCAGAGCAGACTGTAGGATGATGCTTATAAATCGCCCGTAGAACATCTTTTGAGAGTTCTTTGTCTTCTTCGAGCTGGTGATCCATTTCCCAATCCATTCAAGCAGTAGAGCTCCATAGTTGAGTTGCATTCCACAACTTATGGCAGTCATGAGCTTGAGTTGTACCTCATTTACAGAGTCGTGGCCAGAGCTTTTGTAACATATGCACTTCCCAATAATATCGGCCGTAAATTGCACTTCTTCTTAGAAACTCCTTTTTCTTGTATCCCTTGATCGTGGGGATTTTCTTATGATGAATCTTCTTTAGGCCTTCATAAAAGTCAATGCCATTTATGATCGGGAACCCCTCATTTTTGAAGCCTAGGGCTAGGTTGATATCCTCAGTTCTGAGTTTGATTTCCACGTCCTTGACCCTCGTGGTGATAACGTTATATTCGAATATCCCATTCTTGTAAAACTCCTTTATCAGCTTTGGGTAGATCTAGGTGCTCGTACCCAGGGCTTCTTCGAGACCTGCCTTCTTTATCAATGTCAGAGTCTTGTGAAATTTGGGTTCAGCAGTTTTGAACTCATCGAAGCATAGTTTGTAGCCAGAGACGACGTTGGAGGCTACCATTGATTTCTTCGTAAGGAGTATGGTTGTCTAAACTTTCTTAAGGGTTAGGGTTTCTACTTGTAGAGAGAGAGAAGAGAGATAAGCTTTTTGAACTTCTGATTTCAAAAGGCATTTTCAAACTGTACTTGTAGTTTCCCTCTCTCCATTTTTTGTTTAGTGGGGCAGGTGTCAAATTCTGCTTGGCTCTGTGAATTTGACTAAGGAGGATTGTACTAAATTGCCCTTAGCTCCTTCTGAGCTAATGTGTCCTTAGTGAGGACTACGATCGTTGAGGTAGCCTATGCGATCGTTGAGTCTTCTCAGCATTCGTCGTGTCTGTTCAGCAATCGTTGTGTCTGAACTACAATCGTCGAGTCTTTCCAGCAATCGTCGTGTCTGAACTACGATCGTCGAGTCTGTCCGGCAGTCGTCGTGTCTGAACTACGATCATCAAGTCTGTTCGGATCCTTGTGATGAGTTTTTGACTTAGCATTCTTTTAAGGTAACTCAGGAAGGGCCAACCTCATAGAGTGAATCAAGGTTAGGTTTGTTCTTGAGGCACTTATCAGAGGGGTTGTTTTGTTTTGAACTTTCTCATCACAGGATGCTCCTTTGTTTTGTTTATGGGGCTCTAACATCGTTAAGTCTGTGCTACAATCATTGAGTTTATGTTACTCCAGCTCTGCGATCGTGGACTTCCCTTGATCATGTCTACGATTTCAACCATAGCCTTTATATCTGTATGGTTAGCACACACTAGAGCATATATTTCATGGTTGTAAATTAAGCATTCCTAGGTCACTTATTAACTTGTTAAATCTGGATTTATCTAGAGGCTTTGTAAAGACATCAGCAAGTTGATTTTTAGTAGGGATATATTGTAAAGATATAGTTCAATTTTGCACATGATCCCTAATGAAGTGATACCTTATTTCTATATGCTTAGTCCTAGAATGCATGACAGGATTATGTGTTATTGCTATGGCACTTGTGTTATCACAAGGAATAGGTATGGATTTGAATTCAAACCCATAATCGCTAGTGATTTTTCATCCATAGGACTGAAAGACAAGACTGTGCCAAAGAAAGAATGTATTCAAATTTCTGCGCAGTTGAGGTAGATAATCGAGTTTTGCTTCGCTAAACTAGGACACAAGTCTGCTTTCCTAGCAATTGACAAAAGCATCTGGTACTTTTTCTATCTATTTTGCAAATTTGCAAAAATCGAAGATCTCAATATATCCTGTTAGTTCAAATGAGGATTCCTTGGGATACCAAAGTCCCAAGTAAGGTGTACCCTTGAGATACCCGAAAATCCTCTTTACAAAGCAGCTTAAATGTGATTCTTTAGGATTAGCTCAAATCTAGCACATATGCATGTTGCAAACATTATGTCCGGTCTCATCGGCGCTTAGATATAAAAGAGAGCCTATCATACCTCTGTATTGAGTTATATCAATAATTTACCTTTCTCATCTTTGTCAAGCTTGGTTGCAGGAGCAATTGGGGTTTTCATGGGAGAGGCTGATTCCATGTCATACGTCTTAAGTAAATCTTTGATGTACATGGCTTGGTTTATGAATATTCCTTCATCACTGCTTTACTTGCAGTCCAAGAAAGAAGTTCAGCTCACCCATCATGCTCATTTCAAACTTGCTCTGCATAAGTTTGGAAAATCTCTTACATAGCTTTTCATCAGTAGAACCAAAAATAATATCATCAACATATATTTGAACCAATAAGAGTTTGTCTTTATGCTTTCTAAGGAATAATGTGGTATCTACTCTACCTCTAGTGAATCCATTTTCAATAAGAAAGTTAGTTAGTGTTTCATACCATGCTCTAGGTGCTTGTTTAAGACCATATAAGGCTTTGTCTAATCTATAAACATAATTAGAAAGAGATGGATTGATGAAACCTGGAGGTTTCTCTACATAGACTTCTTCTTGAAGTTCACCATTCAGGAATGCACTTTTGACATCCATCTGAAAGACCTTGAATTTCATGTGTGCATTAAAGACAAGGAAGATTCTGATGGCTTTTAGTCTGGCAACAGGTGAAAATGTCTCATCGTAGTCAATGTCTTCTTCATGAGAGTACCCCTTGGCCACTAGTCTTACCTTATTCCTGGTTATTACTCCATCTTCATCCATCTTGTTCCTGAAGACCCACTTGGTTCCAATGACAGGATGACTCTTTGGTCTTGGTACCAATCTCCATACTTTGCTTCTTTCAAATTGGTTAATTTCTTTCTACATGGCTTCTATCCAGCTGGAGTCTTGCATAGCATCCTCTATCTTCTTAGGTTCCATTTGTAACAGGAAGCTTAGATAAAAACATTCATTCTGGGTGGCAGCTCTTGTTTTTACTCTTGCACTCGGATCTCCAATGATTAGATCTTGAGTGTGATTTCTTGCCCATCTGTTTCCTGTTGGGACATCTGTCTTGATGCCTTCTTATCTTAGGGCTTCAAGATCAATTTATTCTTCTTGGTGTGGAGGTTCGTTGTCTGGCATAGGCCTCTCTACAATCTCATTTCCTTGCTCAATGATTTCACTATCTGGTACTACGATCGTAGTGCTGAGCTCGACGACCTCATTCTTAGTGTCTGAACTGTCGGTCGTAGTGTCTTGAGGCACTATTTTGTCCAAGTCTATTTCATCAAAAATGATGTGAATCGAGACTTCAACACTCAGTGTCTTCTTGTTGAACACTCTGTATGCTTTACTGTCTGTGGCATATCCAAGAAAGATTCATTCGTCTGACTTGGGTTGAAACTTTGTCAAGTACTGCTTTCCATTATTTAGAATGTAGCATGCACAGCCGAATACATGAAAGTAGTTGACACTTGGCTTTCTTCCTTTCAACAATTCATAGGGAGTCTTCTTGATCGTAGAGTGTATGAGTGATCTGTTTTGAGTGTAGCATACAGTGTTGACAGCTTCTGCCTAGAAGTATTCAGGCAGATGGGTTGCTGCTAGTAGAGTTCTTCCAGCCTCTATCAAAGTTCTGTTCTTTCTCTCAGCTACTCCATTTTGTTGGGGAGTTCATTAAGCTAAGAAGTTATGACTGATGCCATTGTCTGTGCAGAACTGGTCCATTTCTGAGAAGTCAAATTCTCTACCATGATCACTCCTTATAGCCTTGATTTTCTCTCCTTTCTCTTTCATCACTAGCCTGAACATCTTGATCAGTTGGGAGCTTGTTTCATCCTTTGAGTTTAGAAAGAACACCCATGTGAACCTGGTGTAGTCGTCGACTATGACCAGTGAGTATCTTTTCCCTCTGAGACTTGTTATTGGAATTGGCCGAAAAAGATCCATGTGGAGCAGCTGTAGGGGCTTGTCGATTGAGTTGGAAGTTTTGCTCTTGAATGAGCTTCTGGTTTGCTTTCCAAGCTGACAGGCATTTCATGGCCTTTCTTTGATGAAGTTGAACTTGGGTAAGCCTGCAACAAGATCTTTTGAGGCCAGCTTGGACATGCTATTGAAGTTTAAATGAGACAATCGTTTATGCCATAGCCAGCTCATTTCTTCAGATACATTAGCCAGAAAGCATATTGTTTCATCTGAGCTTAGATGTCCAAGATTCACTATGTAGAAATTTCCTTCTCTTGTTCAGGTTAGCTTTACAGCAGATGTCTTCAAATCTCTGACTTGACACTGATTGTTGAGGAATGTTACTTGATGACCCTTGTCGTAGAGTTGGCGAATGCTTAGAAGATTGTGTTGTAGTCCTTCCACATAGGCCACTCTACTGAAGGACACTGCTCCATTTCTAGCTGAGCCATATCCTCTTGTCTTGCCAGAGCCGTTGTCTCCAAAGATGACTGAGGGACCTTCCTTTTTTATGTAGTTAGATAAAAGGGCTTTGTTCACAGTCATGTGCCTTGAGCATCCACTGTCCAGATATCAGGTCGTGATCGTGGAGCTCTTTTCCTGTGGTAACATTAAACCTTCATTTTGGTACCCATATTTGTATGGGTCCTATTTTGTTAGTACCCTTGGGGACCCAAATCTGTTTGATCTTGGGTCTCACATGCATGGAATTATAATAGCACTTTGTAGCCTTGTGACTAATTTTGTAGCACACAAAACATTTAATATAATGTATACTTGTGTGTGTGTGAGAATTCATTCTCCATTTGGACTTTTGTGGTTCTTTAGTCATCCTTCTGTTAAACTGATTTTCCTTCTTCCATATGTCCTTGGGTTTCATGAATTGTGAGGAGTGTACCTTACCTCTACTGTACCTTCCCAGTTGATTCGTAGAGTTAATTTTACTTGGCTCTACGATCCTTCGAGGTTGGTGAGTGGAGGATGAGTTACTCTTCTCTTTTCTAAAACCCAGGCCAGCATGAGATCCTTTACTACTTGGAGTGTGGATGGAATCAGTAGAACAGGGTTGGGCTGGTTCTTCCTTCTGTGAGGATTTCATAAATGTAATGCCTCTACTAAAACTTGAAGCATTACTAGTGCTAGTTTCCTTTATCTTTTCCACACATGGTTCTAAGGTGGACCCCACAATGCCTAGGCCTGTTCTGTCAGATGAACTTCTCTGATTAGAGAGTAGGGAGTCCATAGATGATGAGGATTTATTCCATGTAGAGATAGTCTTTTCTAGTTCCTCAATTTTAGAGGTTAGATTGGACTCTCTTTGTTCATTGAGCTCATTGGTCTGTTTTAAGATCTCATTCTCAGCCTCAAGCTTGGAGAGAAAGTTAGTACTTAGAAGAGTTATTTCTAGTTCTTCTTGAACTTTCTTTTTCTGTTTCTGTCATCTCATGGAGATTCTTTGACTCTCTAATAGCAGTGGTTTTGGCATCCCACTTGCTCAGTAAGGCTCTCATGAACTTTATGATTAGATCTTTGTTTGGATAGGTCTTTCCATAGGCTCGTAGAGAATTGAGCAAAACGTTGAATCTCTCATAGGTGGTAGTGATGTTTTCTCCTTGAACGTGTGCAAACATTTCATATTGCTGTGTTAGGAGAGATTGTTTTTTTTCTCTTACTTCTTCCGTTCCTTCATGCATGATGAGTAGTGCTTCCCAAACCTCCTTTGTTTTTTTGCTGTTGACCACATTTTTGAATAGATCATCTTCTAATGATTGAAACAAAATGTTCTTAGCCTTCTTATCGAGTTGAACAGCTCTCTTCTCGTTGTCTGTCCACTCCTCTTTGACTTTGATTTGAATTCTGTTTGGATCATCTGTAGTTGGTGCAAGCTTTGTTGGAACATAGGGCCCATTCTGAATAGTCTCAAATAGATCTTCATCTATTGAGTCCATGTATGCTTGCATCCTAACTTTCTAGTTTACGAATTTATCTTTGTTGCACATTGGTGGCTTGCTGCCTCCTCCAGTCCTTGATTCACTTGGTAAGTGTGCCATTGGATCTACTTAAGATTTGTAGGCTGTATAATAGAACCTACTTTGATACCAATTGTTAGTTCCTGGAGGCACAATAGTTATCTAGAAAGGGGGGGTTGAATAGATATTTTAAAATTCTTTTCAATTTAACTTGTTAGTTGATAATGATTAAAACTCAGCGTAATTAATATTTGTTTTAATCTCCCTTAAGATAGTAAGTTAATGAGAGTGAGGCAGTTATGGCAGATATGGCAGTTATAGCAAGAATATAATAGACACATTCGTTTTAAGTGGTTCAGAGCACTTAAAGCTCCTAGTCCACTCTTCTACTCCTCGAGTAGGAAATCCACTAAGGATGTCTTATACACTTTCTGAATCACACATATTCCTTCTAGACCAGCAGTCTAGGAACTTCTTAGTTCACTCTTGAACTCTCCAATTCCAGCAGACTTGGCTCTTCATAGTTCACTTAGAACTCTTCAAGTCCTTCTAACTTGGAACTCTTACTTCAGTTGATTGGTAGTTGTTGAGTTCTTGATTGTTGCTACTCAGTTGTTATTAAGCACTTGTTCAAAAGAACTGAGTAGCTGAGCAAGCATTCTCTTTTTCTCAGATCGTAGAGTTGAGCGTTGAGAGTTCTTGTACGTTTTTGTTCAATGTTTGCTTATTTCTCTCATCTGCACATGTTCTGCATATATGTGTTCCTTGAAATCTATCTGTTGAAGCCTTTTTTTGAAGCATTAAATGCGTTTGACATTTCTAAGCTTTGATGGAGACTTTTTCTGCACACCTTCTGATTTGCATTATGGCCCACTGACACAGCAGTCTGCTTTCTCACCTAACACCTAAAAAGGTGTTTTCCTCTGTCCTATGGTCCTTTCCTTAGCTTCTTCAATACTTTTCTTTCGTTGTATACTAAGGATATCTTTTGTACCGTTGGGACTGATGAGGACTTCAACATTTAAAACCCATTCCACATTTGTTGGAATTTGTCTCCTAATAAAAGGTAGGGCTCGATGCTTCTGACATATGGCAGATGATACTCTACGATTCAGATCATGGTGTCTTGTCACCTTGGTGCTTGGTCTGATGCTATCCAACAAGAGCACTATGATTTCTCTTAAGAGACTTGCACACTACGATCTTTACTTGCTTGTGTTTCTAAGCTCTACGTTTTCGAGAGTACACTACGATCTCTGAGTTGGCTCGGCAAACATTGGGACCACTCTACGATTTTCGAAGAGGTCCTTCAAGTCAGGCACACTACGATGCTCGATGCTCTACATTTTTGCTTTGGCTTCTGTAATCTTGATCAGCTTGATACACTACGATCTATCTATTTCACTTATAGATGTAGATCAACCTAACAAATTTGATCTATCACTAAGTCCTTGTACACGTATTTCTCTAAGGACTTTACATATAATCATGAGCATTTATATTTAAACATCAAATCAAAATATGCTCTTTCCCAACACATGTAATTCCATCCCTTTGGTCCGAAGCCGATGAAATTTAGTGGATTGAAGGATGATCCCAGTACCAGATGACAAGTCTTTGTGTTTTGGTAGGGGGTGAGACCGAACCATGAATGGCTACCTACGTACTCCTATTGAAGAGGAGATCAGGTCTACGTAGTTCGAACCTGGTGTAAGAGGTTCAACGCTGTTTGTGGCAGAAAGGGTGTAGGAATGTTTTTGTTTTTTTTTGTTTTTTTTCTAATGAGAAGGGTGTAGGAATGTTTTTGTTGTTTTTGTTTTATTGCGACCAGGCCATATAAAATGGTTGCCTACGTACTCCTATTGAAGAAGAGATCAGGTCGACGTAGTTCGCCCCTCAGGACGATTTGTAGCCGAAAAACTTGATCTCATTGCAGGTCAGACTGCAGGGAAAAAGAAAGTTTGATCCTAAGTTCAAGACAAACTACAGGTGTGAAAAAGATTGATCCCATGTTTGGGGACAAACTGCAAGTGTGAAAGGTTCAATCCCTAGTGGGATAACTGAAGTTGTATGAGCGAAAAAAAGCCAAGCTGCTGGCTTGAAGAGTATGTTTCCCTGAGGGGCAAAGTGTGGAAAAGAGATGTATGTAGTGAAGGGTTAAAGAACCGAAATGACTGGTGATCTGATGATCCAACACCAGGATGTTTGCTTGATGGTAACTGCAGATATAGTACCATTTCACGGCATCTGAGTTGATGAGTTACGGAAATTCATCGTCGTCCATTTCCTGCAATCTGAGAGCGCCTCTTGTCAATACCTCCTTGACAATAAACGGGCCTTCCCAGTTAGGAGCGAATTTTCCCTTGGACTGATCTTGGTTGTCAATGATCTTCTTTAAAACCAAGTCATGTTGCTTAAACTGTCATAGCCGGCCTTTTCAGTTGTAGGATCTAGCGATCCTTTGTTGATATAGGTGACCATGGAAGATAGTCGCGGTTCGTCTTTCGTCTATTAGAGACAATTGGTGATATATGTCTTGTACCCATTGGTCTTCATCTAGCTGAGCATCTATCAACACTCGAACGAATTCCATTTCCACTTCTACGGGGAGCACTACTTCCATCCCATAGGTTAATGCGTAGGGGGTTTCCCCAGTGGAAGTGCGCATTGATGTTCTGTAAGCTAACAGAGTAAGAGGTAATAAGTCATAACATTCTTTGTGATTGGCGAACATCTTTTGCATGATCTTCTTGATGTTTTTGTTAGCCGCTTCAACAGCACCATTCATCTTTGGATGGTAGATGATGGAGTTAAGATGTTTGATGTGGAATTTACTGCATAACTCCTCCACCATTTTGTTGTTGAGGTTCTTAGCATTGTCTGACACAATTACCTCTGGTTGTCCATATCGATAAATGACATTATTTATGATGAAAGCAATGATGACTTCTTTGGTAACCCTGGGGAAGGAGACTTCTTCTACCCATTTTGTGAAGTAGTCGATCATGGTGAATATAAAGTGATGCCCATTACTGGCTTTGGGATCGATGGGCCCGATCAC
Organism: Panax ginseng; assembly: GCA_020205605.1. NCBI lineage: Eukaryota > Viridiplantae > Streptophyta > Magnoliopsida > Apiales > Araliaceae > Panax > Panax ginseng. Next base: position 83,980,691 of record CM035145.1, read on the forward strand.
GTCCATTCCCCACATTGAGAAGGGCCAGTGAGAACTCATATTGTGGAGTTCCCTTGGAGGGGCGTGGATGGCATTTCCATGAATTTGGCATTGATAGCACCTCTTGACGTGATCAACACAGTCAACTTTGAGGGTAAACCAGTAATGTCCTGTTCTGAGGATCTTCTTAACAAGTAGGGGGCGCTCATATGTGGGCCACATACTCCACCATGGACCTCATCCATGAGTCTCTGATCTTGGTCCTGGTCCAGACATATTAGGAGACCTAGTCCTGCATCTCTTTTGTAGAGTGCATCCCCGCTCAGGTAGAATTTCACAGCAAGTCGATGGATCCACCTTTTCTCAGTCGGGCTCGCCTCAGTGGGTGTAGATCCATCTCGTAGGTACTCCTTGATATGCTAATACCAAGGGTGCTAGATGGGAGGTAGCTCATCTGATACTTCTCCAACATAGTTCCCATAGGTTGGTGCCTTGTGCAGTGCAAATATGACGTTTGGCATGTGTTCCTTGTCCGGCATGTGAATCAAGGAGGCCAAAGTTGCTAACGCGTCTGCAAAGTCATTCCTATTACGAGGAATGTGTCAAAAAGAGATCTCTTCGAACTCCAAAGCCATCTGTAAAACTTGCCGATGGTAAGGCAGTAAATGTAGCTCTTTGGTTTGATAGATTCCCGTGGATTGTTTGACTACCAACTCTGAATCCCCAAAGACAGTTAACCGCCCGATGCCCATTGAACGGGAAAGTTTTAGTCCCATAAGACAGCCTTCATACTCAGTTGTGTTGTTGGTGATGACAAACTGCAATTTGACGGCGATAGGATACTGCTCCCTCGTACCAGATACTAGAACTGCTCCAGCTTTAGAACCTTCCATATTAACAGCTCCATCGAAATACATTTTCCATGCTTGGCGTGTATCGTACTGATGGTGTTGCTGAATTGTCATTACCCCTTCGTCTGGGAAGTAGGTTTCCAAGGGTTTGAAGTCCCCTGAAGGTACGGCGGCCAGTTGATCCGCAATTCCTTGACCTTTGATGGACTTTTGCGTCACGTAGATGATGTCAAATTGTTGTAGGATCAACTGCCATCTGGACAGCCGGTAATTTAACATGGGTTTATTGAATACGTATTTGAGAGGATCCACGCGGGATATGAGATGGGTTGTGTGACCATGGAGGTAATGTTGTAACATCATGGAAGCCCAAGCTAAAGCACAACAAGTCTTCTCAATCAGAGTGTACTTGTGTTCACTACTGCTGAATCTCTTGCTGAGGTAATACATAGCTCGTTCCTGGCCTCTATCATCTTTCTATCCCAGCATGCAGTCCATGGCATTGTCACTTATGGACAGGTACATGAACAGGGGAACATCATCCCTGGGTAGTACCAAAACGGGAGCTTTGACTGGTTGTTCTTTGATTATAAGGAAGGCTTTCTGACACTCATCGTTCCATTTCATGGAGGAGTTCTTCCTTAATATCTTGAAGATAGTCTCACAGGTTGTTGTGAGTTGAGAAATAAACCTGCTAATGAAGTTGATTCTTCCCAAAAATCCCCGTATTTCCTTCTCTGTCTGAGGAATGGGCATTTCCGTGATGGCCTGGATTTTGGTAGGATCCAGCTCAATCCCTTTGTGGCTAACTAGGAATCCTAATAACTTGTCTGATTTAATGCCAAAGGCGCACTTGGCTGGATTCAACTTTAAGTTGTACTTACGCAACCTGTTGAAGAGCTTTCTGAGATGGTCTAAGTGGTCTTCTTCCCTTCGAGACTTGACAATGATGTCATCCATGTAGATCTCTATCTCTTTGTGCATTAAGTCATGGAAAAGAGCCATCGTAGCTCGCTGATAGGTGGCTCAGGCATTGATAAGGCTAAATGACAACCATCTATAGCAAAAGGTTCCCCAAGGCATGATGAATGCAGTTTTCTCACGATCCTCTTCAGCAACCATAATTTGATGGTACCCCGCAAAGCAATTAGACAAGGAGTACATGTCGTATTGAGTAGTATTGTCAATGAAAATATGGATAAATGGCATGGGAAAGCTATCCTTAAGGCAAGCTTTGTTCAGATCCTGATAATCCACGTAAACTCACACCTTTCCTCCAGGTTTAGGCACAGGAACTATGTTGGATATCCATTCAGGATATGTGGACACCATGATAATATCAGCTTGAAATTGTTTCACAATTTCTTCTTTCACCTTTAAACTCCACTCAGGCTTCAATCGCCTGAGCTTCTGCTTGACTGGCTTGAATCCCTCTTTAATGGGAAGGCGATGAAGAACAATGTTAGTGGAAAAACCCACCATGTCCTCATGAGACCATGCAAATACATCCTGGAATTAGGTTAGTAGTGTAACCATGTCATTCCTCTGGTTTGGGGTAAGGTCTGAACCAACCTGGATTAACTTAGGGCTTTCTAAGGTTATAGGATTGAAGGAAGTGATTTGATCAAGGTTGGGTTTAGGTTTGTCTTCGACCCATTCTTTGATCTCCTGAGGCACCTCAATGTCCTCATGTATTTCCATCAAGGCTGAGTCCAACTTTTCATCAAAGTTACAATCCTTGTGGAGAAGAGGCATCTTATCAGCAAGTACAGGTACATCTAAATTCAGAGTCCTGAAACAAAATATGCTTTCACTTAGTATATATGAAATAGTTTAATCATATAAAGTGTTATCATGTACTGACTAAACAACTGCTAATATTGTACAGAAAAGTAAGCAGTTATGATATCTACAGGGCAGAAAGAGTTCATGCCCGTTTTACCCTCGTTGACCAATGCAAGGAGTGTTGCTCCAATTGTCAAGGGAAAAGTCCTGATAGACTGCAGTGATGGAGGGGTTGTCATCTTCCTTCTTCTTTCGAATGATGACCATTATGTATGGGCAATCATCATCTGGGGTGTATCTTTTTGTGTGTTCATCATGGACAATGATGCGTATGTCTGACATCATTCTGACGATGTCTTGCTTAATTCTTCGTTCTTCCTCTTCCACTTTGGGATCTGGAACAAAGACTTCTTTCTCCTTTACCGATATCGGCTTGGGAAATAACATAGCCATTACTCTGGCTTGCACCTTTATTGGAGGTTGTGTGGACTCAGGATTTGTAGGTGGAGACAATCATCGTGTAATTGATGCTAGAGGAATCTACTTATGCTTATGTTGATTCATGTGAGTGGAACTGGCAGAATAACCCAGTCCAGCTATCCCAGTTTGACTGATCACTTGAATCGGGTGCTTAATACCCTGATGACTTTTACCCAGCCCTCGTCCAGGCTGATGACCCAAAGATATCATTTCTTGAGTAGCTGTCATCACTTTGGCAGAAATCTTGGGTACGGGAAATGGCATTCCAATAGAATGGTATTGAGTGTTTCTCACTTCCAAGGCATGAAAACTGACCGGCTCAACTTCTGAATTGAAGCTGATGAGTGGTATGTCACTTTATTTAGAACATTTCGGCTCAGTGTTGACCGTGACTAGGCAGTCATTAATGATGTATTTCAGTTGTTGATGAAGAGTGGAGGGGACAGCCCCAGCCATATGAATCCATGGTCTTCCTAATAACAGGTTGTATCCTGAATCTATCTTAAGCACGTGAAAAGATACGCAGAATGTATGGGGACCAATCTCAATTGGCAGCTCAATCTCTCTAACTGAATTCCGGCGGGCTCCGTCAAAAGCTTTAATAACTGTATGGCTGTTTCAGATCCGTTTGAGATTGACATTCATCTTTAGCAATGTAGCGTAAGGACAGATATTTAGAGATGAACCTCCATCTATCAAGACTCTAGCTAGCATGTATCTGAAGGACAAAACCACAATGTGCAAAGGCTTGCAATGACCGGTCCCTTCGGGCGGTATGTCATCATCAGTGAAAGATATCACATTGTTGTTAAAAATGTGATCAACCAAATGTTGAAATTTTTCTCCATCCACTAATTTCGGCAAGTAGGCTTCTTCCAAAACCTTCAGTAAGATCTTCCTGTGATCCTCGGAAGTTAAAACCAAGTCCAGTATTGAAATTTGATGTGGAGTTTCTCTTAATCTTAAAACCACCTTGGCTTCATTATGACCCATAGTGCGGAGGAACTTTTCCCTTTGATTTGATGGTAGGCTTTATCACCCATTGGGGAAGATATAGTGGATTTTCCTTCGACACTTTCGCAGTTATATGAGATGTGAATCCTTCAGCATCTCCATAATTCCATGGGACTTTTTGTAAGCTGATAACAGGATATTATGATCTGTATGGCAAGTTGATTGTCTCTAGAACAGCCACTTTCAAAGGATTGTCAATTCCTTTAAGTTGAATTGATTGTATTATGAAAGGTTTGACAGTCCCATCAGCCTCAGCGAATAAAACTGCTATCAGTCCCTTCCATTTAGTAGGACAAGTATTCTCACTCTTAAATAGCACAGTATCGTTATCTGCTAGCTGCAGGACACCGCTGTTAATTAGGTTTTGAATAAGGTGGTGGAGTGCCCAGCATTCTTTCGTTCTGTGACAGCAAGAATGGAAGTGATATTGACATACTCCATCAGAATTAAACCATCCTGAACGGGGATTAATTAGAGGTAGAAGGGAAGTGATCCTTCTTTCATTGATCAATATCTGAAGTATCTCCTCCATAGGTTGGCCCAGGTATGTAAATTCCCTTCTATTGGCAAAATCCTGACGGGCTTTGGCACTTTCTCTCTTCGTCACTTTGTCTTCCAGTGTTTCTTTCTCTCAAGGTGATGAGGGAGTATTCACAACATAAGGGAGGAGACTAGCATGCTCTTGGCTGACTAATTGGCGTGTGACTTGATGCTGATAGGTCACTAGTTCTGTCAATTGCTCCATCTGCTTACACAGAGCTTTCATCTTTCGTTCCATTACAAACTGGAACTTTGCATAATCCCATTTGTCAACACCATCTTTGATTGTCTGGGATGATTCACCGTTAAAATGGGAACTCTGTCCATTACTCTAATTAATCATGTTGACCTCTTCCTCTTTGTGTTGGGGAAGAGGGTTGTCTTGTACGTGAGGTTGATCTGGTTTGGTGACCACGATCTCACCGTTGTCTATTAAATCTTGGATCTTATGTTTCAAGGCCCAACAATCTTGAGTATCATGTCCAGGTGCCCCGACATGATAAGCACATTTTTGAGTCGTCAGAAGAGTGAGAATGTTCTCGAGTGAGTCCCCTAAGGGTGTGAACACTCGAGGGCGTTTGACTTCTCCACCTTTTGGCAATGGAGGGTTTGAAGACTGTGCTTGAAAGGGAGTGTAATTTCTCATCTGGATAGGCATATTCTGATTGCCTTTTTGACCTTGTAGTATCAAGGAAACATCCTCCTCTTTCTTTTTATGGACCCTTCGGGGGTTGTTTCCATAAGTTTTGGACTGAATGTGCTCAGCAACAGCTTTAAGGGCAGCCAGGTCTTGAATCTTTCCCGACTTCAATCCCATCTCAGCCATCTCCCCATGTTTAATCATTTCAAAAAATGGTTTACCAATGCCAGCTAAGACTCTTTCATAGAAAGGATCTTCTTGTATGTCTATGAAGGTCATGACCATTTTTGACTCCATCATGGAAGGAATAACTTGAGCAGCTAGGCGCCTCCACCTTTGAGCATACTCTCTTAAAGACTTATTGGACTGTTTCTTGACCTTGGTAATCGGGTACCGGTCAGGAGCCATCTAAGACTTGAAGCTGTATTGAGTGAGGAAGGCGTGAGCTAGCTCTTCCCAACTATAGATCTTTGATTTGTCTAATTTGGTATACCACGAACAGGCTTCTCCAGTCAGACTCTTCTAGAATAGCTACATCCTAAGCTTCTCATCCTCTGCATAAGATCCAAGTTCTCCAATGAACACCTTCAAATGTGTGTAAGGATCTCTTAACCCATCATATTTTTCGAACTCAATAGTTTTGAACTTTTCTGGATAATGAACACCAGGGAATATACAAAGGTCAGCATATAAGACACTTCTGTGTGCTCCAATTCCTTTTATAGCACGAAGGGTTTCTTCCATTTGAAGGACTTTTTTCCTGATGTCACCGGTGTCTGGATCTCCTTTGAGATGGGTGGTATAATGAATTTAGTTGGTCGTATCTAACTGAATTTCAGGTACTGTAATGGCTTTATCAGGACCTTCGGTTCCTCCTTGTGTAGAGGATTCAGCATGTACGGGTATCCTTGTACCCTGAGTAGACTGGTGTAGTTCTTTAAGTAGAACAGCCAAATCTGTGATTTGTTTACTTAATCCGTTAAATTCTTTGTGTGAAACTGGATTAAGGTCAGTCTGGTCTGATGACGACATAATTGACCGTAGGCTCGTGGCCTTTTTGGACTTTGACCCGGTAGTAGGTCCAATTGTTTCCCTGCGAAAGACTTGCATAGTTTAGTCTTAGGTAATATGTGAATGTTTACATGCTATATGATGTATCTGTTCTAGGAATATTATCCTACAAGGCGGATGTTAGCTATTTGTAATACAGGATAACATGTTAATTTAAATATGTATGTATATATATCTCTTCATATTTCTCATTACATAGAGATGAATATGGAATGAAATTACAAGTACTTGACTTTACGAGTAATTTGAAATGAGAAAGCATGAAGAGACTTTCCTCCGCATTTGGTTTATCAGAGCCTGACCTATCTTAGGTTACTCTCGTGGCTTTTTGGCATGAAGGTTTCCAAATCATCGCAATTTATTTAACGGGATTTAATCCGGTCTTTCAACTGGAGAGAATTTGGGTGGTGCCTTTCCTGAGCCTCGTTGGAATTAGTCTTCCTACGAGTCCAGTAATCAAACACCGACAGGATAGCCTCCTGATGGAGGAACCACACAACATACATTCACATACAATGTGTCTCACCATTTATGAAAATGATGACATATGCGAAGCACTAATATCACAAGCAGATATAGTGTAAAGCATTAAGCGCAGTAAAATATATGCATTCGTACACATTCATCATAAATGTAAATACAACATCCACACAAGAATATAATTGTTTTGAAAATCTTGTAATAACGGCTTAAGTCCTCTTACTGGTGTCCCCAGCAGAGTCTCCACCTGTCGACGTCGAGATTTTTATTTGTCCCTTTTCGTTTCTTATTCTTTGGTGTTCTCATGTTAGGTGAGATTTGTTTGAAAAAACAAGTGAAAAAGGTCCGACATGTATCATGTCGAAAATGGACTGTTAAGAGTTGCCAGTTGGTTTTTTATATGGTTGTACCAATACAACCGAGAAAAGGTTTGCACATTGACCCAGTGATGTGACGCTGCTAAACGGGTTGGTGAAATCGAGATTCATTAGGGTCCAGGGACTTGATTATGCAAAGGGAAGGTGTTAGGCACTCCTCGACATCCGTGTTACCACGGTGACCGCCTCTTTTCAAAAAACTGTTATATGAATGCGTGTGTGTGGGTGGGTCAATGTGCAGTTATTTGGAAGAAGTGTGAGGCCTCGTTCGCATCTATATACACAGGGTTTGAATTTGTGTAAAAATTCAATTTTAAACAAGATATGGCAGTGATGTTTTATAAAATAGGTTTTTCAAACCCTTGTGCTCAATAGTAATTGAGGCCTTTTACACTCCCATTTTTATCAAGTGTTCAGCTGGATTACTTTTAATTTTCGAGATGCGAAGCATCTTCGAGAAAATAATGTACAAAACAGTGCCGAACTGCTCGTGGGCATGAAAACCATCTGAGGAAATTCAAACACAGTGAATAAATTTACAAGATGCTTACAGCTGAAAATGTCCATCACGGATACCGAATCTAGATCCAGTAGACTGAATCTGTGATCACATGATTCCTAGGCTCACATGATTCCGCAATTGATTAGAAAGCGATGGCGGTATATATATAAAAGTCAGTAAATATATATATACGATATGATCACCACCACGGTACCTCCAACGGGGATCAAAAATATAAATAAAGTTGTAAAAGCAATCAACCGCCACGGAGTAGACTCCAGGCGGGACGAAAAGTAAAGAAAGTTGTAAAGACGATCAACCGCCACGAAGTAAACTCCAGGCGGGATCAAATGTAAATATAAATATATATATATATATATAAATATATATATATATATATATATATATATCAACCCGAAAGGGAAAAAGAGTAATTTTGTCAACTCAAAATCAAATCAAGTCGAATTACCATGAAGAAGGTCTTGTAAGACCATAACAGCAATCCCGAGTGAAAATAGCACAAGACAGCTCAACGAACGGACTGCGAAGACTCGAAGAACTGGTCATGGACCCATCTTCCTGGATTCAGAAAAGGTTAAATCCCAAGTCATTTTTCAGCTCTCGGAAAGGGTTTTCCGGAAAGGTATAGCACACCTCCATCGGATTCCCGGATTGAAAGTTATGAAGGTTCAAGCAAACTGCACGTTGGTTGGATTACACATACTTTGAGACGACGGGGCCCACCAAGGTCAGCTGCAAGTAGACCTGCGACTGATCAGGTATATATATACCCCCTAACCCCTTTGTCTTCCAAGAGAAGATTAGGCAAGAAGAGGACTCAGGTGAAAGAAATAGAGGCTAGAATAGCTAAAGAAGCTCAAATCGTGCTCTGATTCTAGTAAAACTTCTTTGTAAACACTAATATATATATATATATATATATATATATATCAAGGTTTAACCAGTGAAAATCGTTCTTAGAGACGCCAAAAGCCGTTCAATAGTCATTCTCGTGCCTAACTATATGATTTCACCAGATTTGGCAATTTAGCTTTCTTTAATACACATATAAGTGCTTTATATAGCTTTTAGCGGTTGATATTCATTAGATTTAAAGGTTTAACTGTTCATTTCCTGTAAATAGTCAATATTTGAGTTGTATTGACTAGATCTGCATTGGATCTAGTCAGATCTAGCTTATAACCGGTTCAAAGGTTGTGAAACCTGAACCAGGAAGCTAGAATGGCTAAGATCTGTACAGATGTAGTTTTCTTTCTAGTGTTTTGTAAATATTTATCAACCACGCGGTCCTAGATTTGTATCTAAAGGAAGCTGGAAGTTTTGGTTACGTGCATACAAGGATTTGACTGACAGATCATTTATTTTGCAACGTATAGGGTAAATATATATATGTTTAGTTTCAGTATATTTGTTATGCAGACTGTTTATGTGATATCATGTGAGCTTAGGACCCATGTGATCTAAGATCCAGCTGGCGGATCTAGATCTGGTTCCCATGATGGACCATTTTCGCCAGGTTATCTGACTAGCCTTGCAAGTTTTGTAATTGTAAATATAGGACCTTAAAAAGTTATCTCTTTTATAGTTCTTATAAAAGAGCTCTAACTCATGCAAGTATACACGGTCAACAAGTAATACAGTAGTAAGTAAAGTATCGATCCCACGTAGAAAGTGTTAACTTTAGACTACTATGCATTAATTAACTCACTATATTTATATGCTAAGACTATGGACTTAATTGTTGATTTAAACTAATTATGATTACCAACTAAAAATAAGAGTATAAATGGACTAAATATAATGTGGAAACAATGGGATCCTAACTTCATTCAATATTTCATTCAATCGCCATATGTCATGCAAGAAGTGTTCACATATCACAGATAATAGCTAAGGGCATAAAAGCGAAGTTATAACCATTTTCCAATGCACTATAACCAACTCACATATCATCTACGATGTATGTTAAATCTATGTAATCACCAATACCATCACAATTACCATATTCCTATGCAAGAATTGTAATCCTATTGATTTTAAGCACAACCCTTATTCTAGCTCATACTAAGAAAACAAGATATTCCTATCTCTTTTCACAAAATATGCAATCCCCATATTCGCATGCTATCATGATTTCATCCATATTCATATGTTCATTTCCAATTCCATACAAATACTAACATGAAGATTATCACCATTCATACATACAAACCAACCATGATAGATAACCCAATGATATGCAAAACAAATCTAACACTTAGATGTGCAACCAAATTACATATTAAAATCATTAGATCCCATAATGGAGTTTAGTTCACGGCGAACCAAAACCATTATGGGATCAAGGCTAAACATGATCAATAAACAAACGAATGGAAGAAAGTTAGAATGATCAAACCCAATCGTTGAATAGAAACCAATGATTAACTATTGAATCCACAAAGAATTCCATAAAACAATAATTAATATCCACGATGACAGAGATCCAAGAAGAAGTAGAGAAAAATAGACGCATGGCTTTCTCCCACGCTGAATCTCTCCCAAGGTGTAAAACCCTAGTTTCTACTATGAAAGTTACGTAATAAAAGTCTAGTCCTCTCTCTCGACACACGCCGTAATCGCTTTTATACCACATTACACATCATTAAGTTGAGAAATAAAATAAAACAAATTACAAAGATCAAGATCGCACACGCTGCACAAGCCCTTAGTGTTTTTCGCTCATGCGCCATGAGACTTGCAAGAGGTTCAGCACTAAACCAGACGCCCTCTCTCGCGGTCAACGACTCATGCTCAAGGGCGCGAGCCGAGTCTCTCGCGGTCACAAGGCCCTTGCTTCATGCAAGGGCGCTGACTTGCGTAAGGTTCCCATGTAAAGCTCAGATTGCGCATGCGCATGAAGTCTGCTTTTTGAGATCACCATACGGCCAAGCTACCGTGGTCCTGCGCATTCGAGTCTGTTTTCGCTTCGCCGCATTACTACTACTTTTTTAATCCTCATGCTAGCTTGATTTCCATGCCTCATTGTACCTCCATGCCATGCACATCCTCGCTTTCAATCTAGCCTTCACGCATCCGCCACCGATACCTCGAATTCCACCAAAATGAAGCCGATTCTCGCACTTGTTCACCAAAAGGAGTTTTAAGTATATGCAATGCAAAATAACGTGAAATACAACTAAAACAAAATGAAATGTACTCGAGGTGGGCACAATTCAGATGGATTATTAATATACAATAAGTGAGTAAAAATATCACTTATCAAATACCCCAAACTTGAACTGTTGTTTGCCCTCAAGCAATGCATATAAATGAACACTAAAAATGTAACTACTAAACTATGCAACTACTCTATGATGCAAACTAGTCTCACATAATCTTAGCCATAATGTAATTTCAAATTTCAAATTACCTCAAAGAACTATCCAGATTCCGTAACATAGTTTCAAACCAAACCATAGACATAACATCATACACTCGATAATTCATGAACCGCTATAGAGATGTCAGTGTGTGTGTGTGTTGTTCATGTAAACTTGATCCAAGCAAAGATTATATATCCTACACCGCCCAAATGTAAAATTATAGTTTAAAATCAAGATTCATGTATATTCATGCAACATAGATCGCTTAAACATATCACCGCAAACTAAGGCTCAACAATGGGTTTATTGCTTTATTACTACTCACGAGGGCGATTTCGCACTTTCCCGCTGGGCATTTATTGCTTTTATATTATTTTTTTTTTTTTCACATGACCGCAATGTCTCGTCTTAATCCATTAGGCACACTCGCTACCCTTTAGCGAAGCTTTCAACCAACGACTCCTGCACTATGAAAGACCTTAGGGCGCTAGGTGTAGAGACAATCCCCAAGCATATTTTACTCAAGTAGCTAGGACCCCAATTAAGACTAGTCATGTTATTATATATATATTTTTTTTTTATATTTTTTTATACACAAAATGCCCATGTTTCCCCAAAATTTGCACTTCAATGACTTATATACTACAACATTTTCCTCATGTTTCTCTTTTTAAACTACATGTTCTATCGATCAATGCAAGACACACATCTTAGACTTACAAGTGAATGTGAACACAATTGTGCAAACCGAAAGATATAAACAAAGAACATGAATCGCATTGTGTAAAACATTATATCCAAGTTGTGTTATGCAACATATTCTCAATCGCTCACAATTCACTATCATCATCGGCTTTAGGCAAAAATTTCTATTTATACGCAAGAATTTATGTGAGACATTAAACTAAACATACTATCAATGAATAAAAAAAAATTTTTATGCTAAAATTTAACTAACACATATTCATGCAAAATTAAACTAAACATGCTAAAATAAAATGCAACTAAACTACTATGCAAGTACACCAATACCCCCAAACTTAAAATGTTCAATGTCCGCATTGAATGAAGGTAAAGGGTACGAGAAAACTCCCCCCTAATTATTTGATGATGACCACCTCCCTCGTGGTGAATCTGTGGTGGATACGGCACGGCGGTCCCGAATCGGGGCCATTCAAGCATGGTTCCTTGTCACGCTAATGCTTCGCCAAAGCCCCGTGATTCCCTTAGCAAAAGTCCCAAGATTCTCATATATAATGCGTCGACTTTATGCTACCGACCTTCTGAGAGGTGTCGATCGCCAAAGACAGTCGCTTACGGTGGATGGACCTCACGACGGGTCCGTAATGCTTGTGGTTGTCTCTCGCGAGGTGAATCGCTTAATGAATCCATCGCCGCTGGTGTGGTTCACCACCCGTCCAATCTCGAGCTTAGCTATTGTGGTCGATGTAATGTCATGACTTTGCTTCGCCGTGTCCCGTCTGGCCCATGGAACTCCCCACGATACAAAGTAATGTTGTTGCCACCGCATGCGAAATGCTCCTACCATGTTGCTTTCGCCAATAACGCATGTGTTTTGATGAATGAGGTGGCCGACGCCTATGTACTTCCCTTCAATAATACCCCATAGAATGATGGCTTGCTCCTTCGTGACGACATGCTTGTGAGTGGATGTAATTAGTTTGGCGCAGATAAAAATAGATGCCATGCTTGGGCATGAGCGATTCAAAGTGGAAGTCGAAAACGAGAGAGGTTTTCATTGTTCCGACCTTACAGTCCACTTAGTGCCCGGATGCACAATTCAAATCGTAACATCCAAGTTAGTCGTTAAATGGTCACCTTGGACCCAATCGGCCAACCCAAGAGGGGGGGGTATCGCTTATTCCATACACCGCCTAATAGCCGAGGGGCGGAATCCACTTGCACCGCGCGAACGAGCTGCTATGCCGTGTTGCTCCATCTCTTTTGCGCTTTGCGAGAATTCCCAAACGACTTCCATTGAATAGGTATGTGTGTGTGCGCCAAAGTGCTAACCTCCAGCCTTTTCTGAGCATGCTCCATAGTCGCCCATCCGCCTTGGTGGGTCTAAAGCCTCGCTCCTTATAAACGATTTACTCATAAGGTGATAATAGATGTGATGAGCCTCCCGCTTAAGAAGTTTCTTCGTTCCGTGACATCGTCATCGGGATCACTGGATGAGGAATCAGAGGTTGAAGAGATTGAGGTTGCACGGCTTCGTGTTGGACCCATGACCAACTGCTATGGAGAGAATGCGAGTGTTTTGCAGCAGATGATACTATCCCCAAACTTGCTTTCACCCAATCCCACAAGATAAACCCTAGGTTGACTCCAATGAGGATGGTGGTGATATACGTATGTATTGGTAGGGATTGGCCTTTTATTAGGGGAGAGTAGACTCATAATAAAACACGAAATAATAATATCTCTGTTGGTGATAATAATATCTCGCATGAACATGGATATGGTATGGTTGATCTATCGCGCGCGCCATGAGGATGTGAAAACTATTCTGCAAGTCACGCGCAAGCGCGAGGTAACACTGTTGGGGCATGCGCGCCGCAGAGTCGCTTTCCCCGAAATGAAGTTCTGAACTTCCAAGTGGAGGTTGTGATGCGTAAACCCAAATCACCTACAACAAGATGAGTGCAACACGTAGTAGGTATCAAGCAACATAGAATGACTCTAACTTCTATTTTACTTAAGAATTGAAAAGAGTTTCAAGATGAAATTGATGGGTTGCTTCCCATCCAAATAAGCTAAGTTATAGTCACTTTAGCTTGACCGTCCCGGGGCTCATGTCGACGAGAGAATCATAGTGACATTGTGTCTTCTTTCCACTTCGCCACCAAAGTAATGCTTCAACCACCGTCTGCTTACTTTGAAAGGGTTGTCTCGGGAATTGGTTGTATATTTCAATCAGCACCGCATGGAAAAGACAAGCTTTCACTGAAAGGACCCACCAACGTGATTTCAGCTTTTCAGTGAAGAGTTTAAGTCCGAATTATAGAGCAACACCCTTTGCCCCTATCAACGTTTCTATCCATTATCCTACGATCATGCCACCTTTTCACTTTTTCCTTGTATAATTTTGCATTCTCATAAGCCCGTAATCTAAACTCATCTAGCTCATTTAGTCAAGTAGCCTTTTCTCCCCCAGAGATGTTAAGTCAAGGTCGAGCTCCCAGATTTCCCAATAAGCCTTATGCTCTAGCTCCATAGGGAGGTGACAAGCTTTGCCATACACAATTTGAAAAGGTGACATCCCTAACGGGGTTTTAGATGCGCGTGTGCATAGGCCCATACAACATCATCTAATTTTAACGACCAATCTTACGTGTTGGATTCACAACTTTTTCCGTGATTCTTTTCGACTTCTGCTTGATACTTCATTGCCATTTGTTTGTTTGTGGGTGATATGTCAGTATGATGCGATGTTTCACCCCGCATTTCTTAGCTAGTAAGGTGGTGAATTGCCTGCAGCAGTAAATGACCGCCTTCATTACTAATGATAGCCCTTGAGTTCCAAACCTCGTAAAAATGCTTTGTGCGTAAAAACTGAGGACTACTTGGCATCGCTGGCTGTAAAAGTCGCAACCTCCACCCATTTTGAAACGTAATCCATCGCGAGCAATATATAGAGATTGCAGAAGAAGAAACGAAAGGTCCCATGAAATCAATGCCCCATACATCAAAAATTTCTACTTCTAGGATGGTATTCAATGGCATCTCGCTTTTTTTAGAGATATTACCCACTCACGACATCTCATCACATCACCGACAAAACGGTAAGCGCCTCAAGATAGTTGGCAAGAAAAAACCCCGCTTGAAGGACTCTCGCCGTCAGTCTGCTCTCGCCATAGTGACCTCCATACACCGATGAGTGACACTTGTGCGTAATCCTTCTGGCCTCGCTATACTAATAATACACCTTCTTATCACTTGATCCAACACCGCTTGAATGTAAGGCTCATCCCATATATACCATTTGACGCCATGCAAAAATTTCTTTTTCTCGATATCCCACCAAGTCGAGATACCGCCTTACTTACTAGATAATTTGCGGTCTCGCAAACCATGGCACTTCCCTTTCACCACAAACAACCGCTTCCGAAAGGACTCATTGATCATAACGTTATCCTCGCATTTCTTTTCCGGATTCTCGAGTCGAGATAAGTGGTCCGCCACTTGGTTTTCGCCCTCTTCTCGTCCTTGATTTCCAAGTCAAATTCCCGCAGAGTAAGATCCATCTAATCACCATGCTTTTAGCGCCCTTCTTGGCCATTAAATGTCGAATCGTCATGATCTCAGATACACTATCACTCTTGTTCCAATCGATATGCTCAAAATTTATCAAAAGCGATACCAACGCTAATAACTCTTTTTTCTCGTGGTGGTATAGTTCAATTGATCCGTTAGGGTCTTCACCGGCATAATAAATCACATGAAATATCTTTTCTTTCACTGCCCCAACACAAATTTCTACGGCAGAATCACCAAGGCCACACATCAATTCAAATGGTAAAGTCCAATCGGTGCAAAGAATTATCGGTGTCAAATCGCTTTTCTTTATGTTCAAATGCGATACGCAAGTGTCATCGAAATTGAATTTTGCATCTTTCTCCAATAGGTCGCATAATGGTTTAGTGATTTTGAGAAATCTTTAATGAACCTCATGAGAACCCCTCGCATGTCCCGTAAAAAATCGCGAACTCCTTTTTACCGATGTGGGTGGTGGTAGTGCTCAATAGTCTCCGCTTT
The DNA here is from genome assembly GCA_020205605.1 of Panax ginseng. Taxonomy (NCBI): domain Eukaryota; kingdom Viridiplantae; phylum Streptophyta; class Magnoliopsida; order Apiales; family Araliaceae; genus Panax; species Panax ginseng. Next base: position 83,996,575 of record CM035145.1, read on the forward strand.
TGCTATCCACCTCAAGTCCCGCTTTTGAAACTTTGTGTCCCAAAATGATTCCTTCTTGTACCATGAAGTGGCATTTTTCCCAGCTTTAGCACTAAATTTGTTTCAACGCATCTCTTTAACACCATAACTAGATTCTCGAGACATAAGTCAAATGAATCCTCAAGACCGAGAAGTCATCCATAAATACTTCAACATTCTGCTCCACCATGTCGAGAGAATATAGCCATCATACATCTTTTGAAACGTATCGAGCATTACACAACCCAAAAGACATTCTTCTAAAAGCAAAAGTGCCATATGGACATGTGAAAGTAGTCTTTTCCCGATCTTCCGAGCTATCATAATTTGATTGTAACCCTAATAACCATCCGTAGGCAATAGTATTCATGCCCCGCTAGTCCGTCCAACATCCGATCGATAAATGGGAGCGGAAATGATCTTTCCTTGTAACCTTGTTTAGCTTATGTAATCCATGCAAACTCTCCACCCCATCACCGTTCGTGGTTGGGATTAGCTCATTATTCTCATTAGTCACAACGGCCATGCCACCCTTCTTCTAACACACCGTATCGGACTCACCCATGCGCCGTCTCGAGATTGATAGATTATTCCCGCATCTAGCCATTTTAGTACCTCTTTCTTAACCACCTCCTTCATTATTGATTAAGCCTCCTTTGTTGCTCAACCGCTTGGCCTTACTACCATCTTCCATTAGATCTTGTGCATGCAATACGGGGTCGATTCTTTGATATCTCGCTATGGTCCATCCAATAGCCGATTTGAACTCAGAAGCACTTGAGCGCTTTTTTTCTTCCCGACAAGATGTTAGTGCGTACAATAATCACAGTAATTTGAATCAACTTAAAAATGCATACCCGAGATGTTCCAGAAGGGCTTCAACTCCAATTCGGGAGGTGTCTCAAGAGATGGTTTTAGCTTTATTGAGGTATCTCCACCATCGCCAATGGCTCTCATAGGGGTCTAAATCTCCTAATTGGGGGTTGTATCCAGATAGTGAACAAATTCATCAAATTCTTCATCCTCCTCGTCAGATCCGAATTCTCATCGCTGATATTCCTCAAAGGTTCATAGTCCGCTAAACTCAGATGTCATCATCTAGAATCCGACTCACCCAATCAACGAAGAAACAATCCTCCTCATCCGCTGGGAATTTCATAGCTTTGAATGCATTAAAAATGACCTCTTGATCCTGAACTCGCATCGTGAGTTCCCCTTTTTGTACATCTATCAAAGCTCTGCCTGTGGCCAAGAATGGTCTTCCCAGTATGATCGGAATATTCTTGTCCTCTTCGAAATCTAGGATGATAAAATCAGCCGGAAAGATGAACTTATCCACTTTAACCAATACATTTTCAACAATTCCCCGCGGATATGTGATGCAATTTGGCCTGGCTTAATCAGAATGATATGTTCGCTGGTCTTGGAGCCAAAATCCCAACCGGTTGAATACGCATAAAGGCATCAAATTTATACTTGCTCCCAAATCACATAAACATTTGTTAAACTCCATCTTCCCAATAGTGCACGGAATTGTGAAGCTACCCGATCTTTCAAATTTTGAGGTAACTTACGCTGAAGCATCGCACCGCATTCTTCCGTCAAAAAGCTACCATTTCAAACTCATCTAATCTCCTCTTCCTTGACAATATACCCTTCATGAACTTTGTGTAGCTTGGCATTTGTTCCAATGCTTCGGAAAAAGGTATATTGATTTGCAGCTTTTTGAAGACCTCTAAAAATTTGCTGAACTGTTTGTCATCTTTCTGCTTTGCTAACCTTTATGGATATGGTATTCGAGGGTGCAAAGGTTGTAGAGTGACTCTCGACCTTCTCTTCTCGAACTCGCTTTATTCGCTTCGCTTTTGTCAACCTCATAATTTTCCGCATTTTTATCCTCCCCGCTTTTTTTTCAGATCGAGCTACCCATGGGCTCTCCTTAGTGGTATCATGCGCATGCGCCGCCGACTTTTGTGACACTGCTAAGTCTTTCCCAGATCGCAATGTTATTGCTTGACACCGCCCCTTCCCGCCTCTTCTAGGATTTGCCTCTGTTACTTGGCGTAACACCTTGGGGCCTATTAGTAAGCATGGTCGCCATTTGCCCCATTTGCGCCTCTAAATTCTTGATAGCCACCGCTGCTTTTTGATCATGACCTCGTTGTTTGCCATGTATTTCAACATCATCTCCTCCACTTCGATTTCTTCTCCGGATGTGATGCAACCGAGTGTGGTGTTGTTGTCATTGAGTAAATCCCGGTGGAAATGGTGGTTTCAGATAAACCGTGGTCAGGCCGACCGTTGTTGAAACTGCTGATTCTACCGAACCGATTTTGTTGTTGTCCTCGGTTGTTAGACCAAATTAAGTTTGATGATTGCGTGTTGTTGGGGTGGTATGTGTTCGAATTGGCCTCGGTCCTTTCTCAGGAGTTTGATACCGAATCGCTTCGAAATGATAAGACATTGGTCCGTGGAGTGTGACCTCACACAAATCTCACAAACAAAAAGCAACCGCCTTCACTTTACTCTCTCGCCAACGCCTCTATTTTCTTAGCCATGGTCGCCATTTGTGCCGATAGTCGTAATCGCATCCACCTCCAACATACCGCAACTTTGGGTCGAGACATCCGAGTTGTAGGATTCTCGATAGTCATTCGCGCCATCGTCTCGATAAGCGATAGGCCTCATCATAGCTTTTTTTTGCCCATAATGCCCCTCATGCACAGATCTCTACAATCGGCCGGATCGCCATCCCAAGCCATCAGAAATGAATTAATTACTACCACCGTAAACCATGATGTGGACACTTCCTAAGCATCTCCTTATACCTTTCCCATGCTTCATATAAGGATTCACCCCGTTGTTGCTCAAACCGAGATATGGTTGTCCTCATCTTTGCGCTTTAGCCATCGGGAAAAACTTCACTAAAAAATTTCGTATAAATCCTCCCATGTAGTAATCGATCCAAATTTAAAAGAATGTAACCAACTCCTTGCTTTATCCCTCAATGAAAATGGGAATAACCATAGTCCGATGGCATCTTCCGTCACACCATTATATCCTCAATGTGTCACAAATCTCGATGAAGCTTAATAGGTGCTCATTCGATCATCTCAGAAGCAAAGACTCCAAATCAGATCAATTCTCGCACCATCCTAATAGTGCCCATTTTTATTTCAAGGTGTTTGTTGCTATCGCCGGCTTGACTATGCTAGATCTGTAATTCATTTATGTTCTAAGATGGAATATTCCCTTAGAGCCCGATGCTCTTTCTCTTGATCAATCTTTGTTCTTCCCGCCATATCGATCGTAATGCTTTTCTAACCGCTTCTTGCAGATTTATCCGCACACTCGCTTTCCAACCTTTTCCGTTTATATTAGCTTGTGCTGGTGTTAACTCTGAGTTGGAGGATCGCGTGTGCATAAAATTCTACAAGCACCTGTAACCAAAAACAAAATAAAAATAGAAATGAGAAATGAACAGAATTGTCTAAGTCATACAATACAGCTTTAAACTAATGATAATTATCTAAATTAACGCCTTTCCCCTAAGAATCTGCCAAAAAAACTTGTTGCCTCTTTTATAGTTCTTATAAAAGAGCTCTAACTCATGCAAGTATACACGGGTCAACAAGTAATACAGAGTAAGTAAAGTATCGATCCCACAGAGAAAGTGTTAACTTTAGACTACTATGCATTAATTAACTCACTATATTTATATGCTAAGACTATGGACTTAATTGTTGATTTAAACTAATTATGATTACCAACTAAAAATAAGAGTATAAATGAACTAAATATAATGTGGAAACAATGGGATCCTAACTTCATTCAATATTTCATTCAATCGCCATATGTCATGCAAGAAGTGTTCACATATCACAGATAATAGCTAAGGGCATAAAAGCGAAGTTATAACCATTTTCCAATGCACTATAACCAACTCACATATCATCTACAGATGTTAGAATCTATGTAATCACTAATACCATCACAATTACCATATTCCTATGCGCAATTGTAATCCTATTGATTTTAAGCACAACCCTTATTCTAGCTCATACTAAGAAAAAAAGATATTCCTATCTCTGTTTCACAAAATATGCAATCCCCATATTCGATGCTATGCTATCATGATTTCATCCATATTCATATGTTCATTTCCAATTCCATACAAATACTAACATGAAGATTATCACTCATTCATACATACAAACCAACCATGATAGATAACCCAATGATATGCAAAACAAATCTAACACTTAGATGTGCAACCAAATTACATATTAAAATTCATTAGATCCCATAATGGAGTTTAGTTCATGATCGAACTAAAACCATTATGGGATCAAGGCTAAACATGATCAATAAACAAACGAATGGAAGAAAGTTAGAATGATCAAACCCAATCGTTGAATAGAAACCAATGATTAACTATTGAATCCACAAAGAATTCCCATAAACAATAATCAATATCCACGATGACAGAGATCTCCAAGAAGAAGTAGAGAAAAATAGACGTTATGGCTTTCTCCTACGTTGGAATCTCTCCCAAGGTGTAAACCCTAGTTTCTACTATGAAAGTTACGTAATAAAAGTCTCGTCCCTCTCTCATTACACGCCGTAATCATTTATACCACATTACACATCATTAAGTTGAGAAATAAAAAAAAACAAATTACAAATCATCAAGATCGCATGCCGCCAAGCAAGCCCCTAGTGTTTCGCTCATGGTCATGAGACTTGCAAGAGGTTCGCACTCAAACCAGACGTCCTCTCGCGGCGGTCACATGCCTCATGCTCTCATGGCGCGCGAGCCGAGTCTCTCATCGGCTGCAAAGGTCCTCGCTTCATGGGGCGCTGACTTGCGTATGTTCCCATGTAAAGCTCAGACTTGCTACGCGCACGAAGTCCGCGCTTTTTATTGCCAGGCGCACATGCAAGCTACCGTGGTCTCTACAATTCTCGAGTCTGGTTTCGCTTTTCATTGCTTTGCATTGCTACTTGCTTTAATCCTCATGCTAGCTTGATTTCCATGCCTCATTGTACCTCCCATGCCATGCACATCCTCGCTTTTCAATCGCCTTCACGATCCGCCACCGACACCGATTCCACCGATACCGATTCCACCAAAAAATGAAGCCGATTCTCTTGTTCACCAAAAGGAGTTTTAAGTATATGCAATGCAAAATAACGTGAAATACAACTAAAACAAAATGAAATGTACTCTCTAGAGGGCACACAATTCTGCATGGATTAATATACAATAAGTGAGTAAAAAAATATCACTTATCAAATCAAGATTCATGTATATTCATGCAACATAGACTGTTTAAACATATCACTGCAAACTAAGGCTCAACATTGGGTTTATTGCTTTATTACTACTCACGAGGGCGATTTCGCACTTTCCCGCGGTGTTTATTGTTATTATATTTTTTTTTACATGACTGTGCAATGTCTTAATCCATTAGGCTCACTGCTACCCCTTAGCGAGCTTTCAACAAACGACTCCCAGACCATGAAAGACCTTAGGGCGCTAGGTGTAGAGACAATCCCCTCGGGCGTACTTACTCAAGTAGCTAGGACCCCGAATTAAGACTAGTCACGTTATTGCTATTCTTTTGTTTTTTTTTCTTTTTTTTATACACAACATGCCCATGTTTCCCAAAAATTTGCACTTCAATAACTTATAGTCTACAACATTTTCCTCATGTTTCTCTTTTTTAAAACTACATGTTCTATTGATCAATGCAAGACACACATCTTAGACTTACAAGTGAATGTGAACACAATTGTGCAAACCGAAAGCATATAAACAGCAACTTGAATCGCATTGTATAAAACATTATATCCAAGTTGTGTTATGCAATATATTCTGAAATCGTTCACAATTCACTATCATCATTGGCTTAGGCAAAAATTTCTAGTTATACGCAAGAATTTATGTGAGACATTAAACTAAACATACTATCAATGAATAAAAAAAAAAAAAAAATTGTATGCTAAAATTTAACTAACACATATTCATGCAAAATTAAACTAAACATGCTAAAGTAAAATGCAGCTAAACTACTATGCAAGTACACCAATACCCCCAAATTTAAAATGTTCAATGTCCGCATTGAATAAAGGTAAAGGGTACGAGAAAAACTCCCCTAATTATCGGCATGACCACCCTCCTCGGGTGGTGAATCTGGTGGTGGATATGGCACGGCGGTCCCGAACTGGGGCCATTCAAGCATGGTTCCTTGCTGCGCGAATGCTTCGGCCAAAGCCCTGGTGATTCCCGGAGCAAAAGTCCCATGATTCTTATATAATCGTCGACGACTTTGCCTTGGACCTTCTGGAGGTGTCGATCGCTAAAGACAGTCGCTTTACGGGTGGATGGACTGCTTTGCGATCGGGTGTGGGGGCTGCGTGGTTGGCTCTGGCGAGGTGAATCGGCTAATGAATCCACGTCCGCGCGGGTATGGTTCACCACCCGTCCAATCCTGGAGCTTAGCTATTATGGCTGATGTAATGTCATGACTCGGCTTCTGCTGTGTCCTGTCCGTCCATGGAACTCCCTGCTGCATACAAAGTAATGCTGTTGCCGCTGCATGCTGGAATGCTCCCAGTCATGTTGCCTCGCCAATAACGCTGCATGTTTTGATGAATGAAGTGGCCGACGTCTATGTACTTCCCTTCAATAATACCCCATAGAATGATGGCTTGCTCCTTCGTGACGACATGCTTGTGAGTGGATAGAATTAGTTTGGCACAGATAAATAGATGCCATGCTTGGGCATAGCGATTCAAAGTGGAAGCTGAAAACGAGAGAGGCTCGGTTGTGCCGACCTTACAGGTCCACTTAGTGCCCGGGATGCACAATTCTGAAATCAGAACATCCAAGTCAGTCGTTAAATGGTCACCTTGGACCCAATTGGCCGACCCAGTAGGTGGGGTATCAGTTATTCCATACACTGCTCTAATAGCTGAGGGGCGGAAATCCACTTGCACCTGTCGAACAAGCGTTATGTCTAACATGTCTAACATGACAAAACTAATACAAACAACATTACATTCAATAAGAATACAAGTTATTCATTATCATGTCTAACATTATACACTTTAATTGCAGAATATCAAATTACGGTTACAAGAAAAATAATAATTCCTTGAATTCGCAGACATGATTCCATTTGGTACCCTGAAAAGGATCATCTAATTGCAATACTCAGGTCTCAGAACTTCTAATGAACCAGGGAAGAAAAATGCGGAAAACACAAAGCGTAACAAAATGTGTCACTCCTTGGGAAGACCAGTTTCGAGCTTGAGGAGAGCTCGACTATCAGGTAGCAATACCGGACCTCGCCCAGGTCTTGTGCAGATAAAATAACTAATGTCTCCCTTGCTTTTCTGGGCTGGGATGTTATCTTTAATTTCCGGAGGTGGTGGCAGGGCTTCGACATCCTTCATGTCCTGGACCCCAACATCTTGTAGTATTGACTTGTCGCCAATAACATAACTGAATAAAAATCAAAGTTAGCACAGAAGTATCAGTCAAACTCAGTCATGGGACTAACAAATATTCGATAACCTGGAATTATTCTATATTCAGCTTTTGATACTATTTAAACTATCTCAAGGAACAACAAATAAATTTGAAATTATCTTGAAACATGATACCTGTTCAAATCAGTGTTGGAATGTGGAGGGAAATGAAAAAGCAGCCTCTGAAGCAAAAGGGCAGCAATTTTTCTATCACGTGCAATTAGGACTGCATTAGGCCCCGCATCAAAAGTATAAGCCACCTGCCATATTCAATATTGAGTTACTGTTTCGGAAAAGGAGTAATCAAACATAACTATTAAAGAAAATCACTAAAAACACTGCAAATCTCCCAGGATGGAAAAAACCAAAATAAAAAAATAAAAAATGGCACCACATATATCTTGACATCCAAATCAGAACTCAACAATTGAGCAACTATGGCACCAACTATCTATTTCTATAATTACCACATTAATTGTGAAATATGTAAAATAAATCAAGCTGCAAAGGATTTAAATATATCCAACTGTTAACTGCCAACCAGACCCAGCCTGACAGGCAAATCAGCTTGTTTTTTCTTTTGGATATCTGTTACTCTTACTTCCTATTATACATCTTACTTTCCAGTTTTGTTAGTCGAAAACATGCTTGCCACTACCAAAAAAGACTCACTATATTATGGTCATTTACTATTATCTCTTTTTACTCCAGTAAGAAAACGTTAGAATCTTGCAAATAGATTTTGCATAAAGGTATGCACATTCTGAACTTGGACACGTGCACAAAAAATTCTTGACTGGAATGGAAAAAGGGAACAAACCTGAGGTGTTCCTTCAGAACGGTTCCATTTCTCTACGCAGCTAATTATCCTGAAACGTAATTACCTTGTCAAAAATTCACAGCACAAATTTAATTATACCTGATCAAAAGCAAAAAAATGAAATAAAAAATATATAATTATCTGGACTAAATTCCAAATTGGACCCTTAACTTTAACCTTGAAATCAATTTGCACCCTAAACTTTATTTTGAATTAAATGCGCCCTAAACTTTGAGTTTCAATATAATTTGCACCCTTCGCACTAAAGTTTAGGGTGCAAATTGTTTTGATGTAGAGAGTGCGGAGGGTGTACATTGTTTTGAAACTTAAAGCTTAGGGTGCGGTGCATATAATTCAAAATAAAATTTAGGGTGCAAATTAATTTTAAGGCTAAAGTTTAGGGAAAAATTGGAGATTAGTCCATTATCAGTCAACTGCAATACTGAAAAGTTGAAAGAAGAGGACTTGCTTATGGGATGTGTCATTCATGTAGAATATAGGGGGACTTGTATCCAGGCAGACTGCATGGAACTGATTACTGTCTGCACAAGCAAGACGTGCAAAAGATGGAAAATCACGTTTTTCAATGGCATCTTCCATTTGAATTATGCGTTTTGGTACAACTTCCTGCAACCATCCAAGACAAAAATATTGAATATATATATATATATATATATATATATATATATATATATATATATATATATAAAGTCAAATCCAAAACCCAACATTCAACAATAAATATTAGTAAGTAAATATTATGTACATATGCATGAATGAGTCCCCGGAAATTCTTATGTGCTGCTTACAACATAATCTAGCCAAACAACTTAAGACACATGCTTTAGGCCACTGTTAGGATTTTCATATGACTAAAATGTAATCTATTTCGCAATGAGAAACAATTTAAGCAAGAACCTTTGCTCTGTGTTGTATAAGCATACTAGTTTTACAACTATCTTGCATTCCTGTGGTGCTGCTTGTTTCCTTCTGCCGTGCACTTACCTGAAATCAACAGGAGCATTATAAGGATACAAAATTAGAGGGACCCAGAACACAGAAAAGGGGGACCAAGGATCAACAGGAGAACATCACAATTTAATCTGAAGTATGTTCTAAAAATCCCCGTCTAGGTCCGATTAATCCCCGCCTAGGCGCTAGGCCCCCTGGCGCCTCGCCTAGGCGGCAAAAAAATCCCTTTAGGAAATTAAGCGGAGCCTAGGCGGAGAGATTTTTTCTTTATTTTAATAACTACTCAAACCAAATTTTGATATATTTATTTTTTTAATGATTTACCATATTCATAATGCAGGTTGTAGCACATCAAATCACAACAAGTGAATAAGATCAAGTCAAAATGAATAATTTTATTATAGTTGTAATTTTTTGAACTTGTACCAACTTCAAATTATATTAATGATGATATATTTGTAATATTTAGTTTAAATTCAATATAATTCTTAAATTTATGTTTAGATTATTAAGTTTTAATATTAAATTGAATTCTTGAAATTTTAAAATTTATTATTTAATAACAATATTGTTTATGAATAAAAGTAATACGTTAAAGATACGTTTAAACTTTGTACAATTGCATGTTTGTGTTTGAACTTTGACATTGACATTGACAATATGGATATGTGTTTGAACTTTAACCAAAGGCCTTTATTATCTTTATTGTAGATTGTTGTGCTTTATATTATTGTTTTGTTTGGATAAATGTAAGATAAAATATTAAAATTGACTTGAAATAAAAAATCCCGCTTAGGCGCTAGGCCCCCTGGCCACCCGCATAGCGCCTGAACAGATATTAAAGTTAATAAGTTTTACTTTATAATTGCTCAAAAGTTAGAAATACAATTTGCTTACCCCAATCTCATGAGGTCATGCCAACAAACATCACAAAAAGCAATTTTGATTACCGTAACCCCTTTATATCGTGCTTTATAAGACTGTTGTAACAGTCTACGTAGAATGCAGTTACATTGGCCTGATGAAATGCCAGTGAAACAATAAAATGAAAAAATAAAATTCCCCGTAGTTAAACTCACCAGAGCTTTAGAAAAATGAAACATAGTAAAAATGCATTTGATGAGATAATTATAAAACAGTGAAAGCAACCAAGGATCTTGTTTACATAGACAGTTAACACAATCAAGCAAACAACCTACAAAGCGGAAGTAGAACGAAACAAAAAATTACTTCCTTCGCCTCAATTTGAGTTCATCCTTGGCCTTATATTAAAGACCCGGAATAAATGTTATGGTTAAAATAAATGTAATTCAATGTCAAATTGGATATTAAGAAAAATGTGGAGCTTACCATGCGATCAGATAGATTTACTCTTCATTTTTTCTTTTTTTTGGATAAAAGAAATTTTATTAGAATTAGAATGGAATAGACATAATTTGATATGATTTTTTCCTTCAACTACATGTCATGTATTCACCATGACAGTCAATTGGGTCAGAAAGAGTACATAAAAGGGTGGGTTGTCAATGGACTTGCTATGTTACACCAGAAAAACTAGGTTAAGACAAGATATTTCTACCAAAGGAAAGATACAAACCACAGCAATAACAATAACAAGATCATCCCAGTGCTTCTCATCAGCAAGCTGAAAAGCAATGCTGTCGCTTCCATTCTCCTCCTTGAGATGTTAAAAGGAACAGTCGTCAGAACAATAACTTGAGAAGATGACTTGCTTCCTTAACAGGAGCCACTAAAAGAACCAGAGACATAATTATAACCTACTTTTCCCATAATCCACTTGACAAATCCACCATATAAACTGCGACAAGCACTGCCAGAACCTCGCCTGTATATGAATAAACAGAAATTGTGATATGTCACAGCCTAACTTTTATTCTTGAATTCTTGATGTATAGAGGAAACTCTATAAATTAAACAAACATACACAGATGAAAGGAAATCAATAATTAAGATATTTTAGCACCAAAAATAAAAAAATAAAAACCAGGTTGAGATAAACCCTTCGACTCCATGCAAGAGAAACTTAAGCTGCACGGTCAAAAACCCCAGAGCATACGTGCATATAATGATCATTCAAATGAAAAAGGAAAGTTGACTCAAGCCAACCAAGCAGCAAGAGTCTCGTTAAAGAACACAGGTGAATGTGAAAAAGTACCTAGCAATAGCAGAAAGCTGCCCATTATCCTCATTCAAGTTCATTAGCTTTGCCAGGGCAAAAACTGCATATTAAAACATGAATATTATCCGTCATTCTCCATAATGGTATAGTCTAAGGTGGTGTTTGATTGCATATTAATAGTTCACCTCTTAATGTATCTAAACAACCCACATCTTTGTATTAAGAGGTCCTCTGAATAGTTAAAATACAAATATAAGTCTAACCTATTCAGATAACCTCTTAATACAAAGATATGGGTTGTTAAGATGCATTAAGAAGTAGGTTTTTAAGATGCATTAAGATGCAATCAAACACCACCTAACAAACCTATAATTATTATTAGAGCAAGCTGCAATGCATTAAAAGAATACACAGTACAACCTTAATATAAGTTATAGTACAATCTTATAGTTTATAAAAGACAGCGATTTGAATCCCTTGTTGGGTATTTGCAGTCGTGAGAGATAAATTTCCATGTAATAAAAAGTATGAAATTGTGGGCCCTAGGGACCCTACTGCAGTATGTGAACTTTTTAGGCTTGGTCGATTGCACTATACGTCACATGGGCTGCATTTTATACATAGTTAAATAATTTAAAAGGTAGTAAAAGAAGTAGTACAAAATTGATTAATGTGGCCAATAACTTCAACCCAAGTTGAAATGTATAATAAATTAATAATAGTAAAACTACGTGAACAAATTTTGAACAAATTTTAGGTGAAAACTTCCAGGAAACAATTAAATTATTGAAAGACATATTCTGGGCATCAACTAAAAATACTATAAAAATGATACAAAATCAATAACAATATCAGGTGGCTAAAGTGCCCTTCAAAACTAAAAAGTTGTTAATTTTTTAGTGATTTGAAAATCAAATAATAAGTCAAATGAACCAGACAACTGGGCTGCAGGTAAATGATCTCCAAGCAGTTAGCCAAATAACCAACGAAAAAATAGAAGATAGCAAACTTAGCAGTTTCATACGGAACTTTAAGTTAACAAATTCATTTATTCTTTATCTCCTTGTTTTACAAATTATCATGATTAAATTTTAGGAAAGAAAAGAAAAAAAAGGAAGGCAAAATTTTTGCAATTTGTTCGTTCAAGCTGATATGAAGGTATAGCTCAGCAGTTTCACATTTACTTTTTTTTTCTTTTTCTTTTTTTGGTGCTTAGTTTTACAACTACTCATGGAAGTGCAAGGTCGATTCAGGCATGAACAAGTAAAAGAAGGTGGAACTCTAGAAGTAATGTCTAAAGTGTATGCATCACATCTTTTCTTATTTTGATTGTATGATTTGAAATATACTCCAGCTGAAAACAGGTAAGGAATATCTTCAATAAACAGGATCAAAGCATCCATAAGCAACTTATAGTCTTGTGTCTCCGGAGGCCAGAGTTAATTTCAGTTATTTCAGTTAACGAATTTTTTTAAATGTTCAGACTGAAGTCCTAAAATTAATTATTACAAGAGGGACAACCATGAAACCCAAAGAAAAATAAAACAAAATAAATAAATATAAACAAGAAAAAGTCAGATTACCAAAGCAAGCCAGACCGGCAGCGGATGAAGCCAAACCAGCAGCGGTAGGGAAATTGTTATACGAAGCAATGTGGAGACGCAATTTTTCCCAGTCCATTTTTTTGATCTTGATACCCTTCTTCTCATCCTCAAGATCACAAGCGCGAGAGCGAATTTCCCTTAAACAACTTTGAAATCTACCTCCAAGAAGGGATATCTCCTACACTAACCAGCATAGAAACATAAGAAAAAATGACAGGAATCAAGACAACCCCACAGAATGAAGAGTTCCATGTCTTACACTTACATTAATAAGGATTAACAAAAATAACATCACTCAACACAGCCTATATAACTTGCAAGATATGACTTTTATTTCATTATTCATCATTCCACAATTTTTCTTATTAAAAGAAAACCCTTAACAAATTTTAGCACGTAGAATTGAACATATTTCGGATATCAGGATTCCCTTCAACTCGAACACTTGTAGTTTTAAGTTAATTTAGTTGATGTGTATCTTAACTCCAGAGAGTAACTTTAATAATTTTGTCATTTTTCAAATACCCCTAATAAAGTCATCTTTCAACTTCTCCTCCACATCTAATTCAGGTCCACTTCATATAAATCTAAAGTAAACTATACTTAATTATCCTTTTAAGTTGGCTATCATCTCTCCGTCTCTCTATATATACACATAAATACAGACAAAGAGTGCAACAAAATTCAATTCCTAGGAGGAATAAAAGGAACATAAAATTTTGCCAGTAATCAAACGGAAGGAAAATATCAAAAAAATGAAAAACACAGAAAATGGAAAGTTCTGAAAGTTTTACCTTCCCATTGAGCCACATGCGGTCCTGCTCAAAGCTGGGACTCACCGAAACAGTAGTAGTTGTACACAAATGATCGGGATCCAGAGTCACACTTATGCTGTCATTGATTGGTAAAATAAGGGTTTCATCCCTCTTTCCCCAGTACTTAATCACAGCAATGTTGGTTGGCGTTTGAGCCGTAACCATCACCACCCATTTCTGCAATTCCTTGGCCATTTCAAACCCAATAACCAGAATCTTGAATTCTCAATCAAATGTATGAATTGGATTCAGTCACAAAAACTTCAATCTTCAGCCACCAAATGCAATAAAACTGCGCCTGTTCTAGAATGGCTTATAAGTTATAATATAAGTTTTATAAATTATGACTTATTTCCGTCCCATATTGATTTCTTTTGGCATATAATTTAAGAAAATCAATTTAAATGGTAATTTTTAACATAATTTTCTATATATACCCCTTGATATAAAATTAATGAATAAGTTAATTATTTCTTACTTATCACATTGGAACTCTTGATTGAAGTGTACTGACCATTAAAGTCCATAACCATAGAACTTTAACCAAAGAGAATACAACAACATTAAATTATGTGGTGATAAAAATAATGACATTGAATGTTGTTTCTTCAAAAAAAGAGTAATGGTTGAATATTTATTATAAGGGCATAAAAGTAAAACAATGAACCAACTAAATTTTATAAATAGTAAGTAGCCTATATATTAAGACATCTCAAAATAGAAAATCAGCCTATAACTATGGGACGGATGGAGTATAAGTTAAAATATAAGTTCTTATAAATTATTTTAATTTGTAAATTAGAAGTAAAAGTGTTTGGTATTAATTTAACTTATAAGTCCAAAATTAAGTTAAAAACAAGTAATGAAGGTGTTCGTCTCATAATGACTTAAAAGTTAAAATAAATATAAAGATTACTAAAAAGGACATTAATAAAAAGGGAACAAAATAGAAGAAGAGTAAATTAAACATTACATTTGGTCAAATTAACTTATTTTAAAATGACTTATAAGTCATTTTAAAATAAATTACAAATATTTATTTTGTTGACTTAAAACTCAACTTATAAGTAAAACAATAAGTCATTTTCGAAAAGCTGAATAGTAACAAATAATTTATAAATTGGTTTGACCAACTTATAAGTCATTCCTGAACATGCTCTTAATGGGAAATGCTTGATTTGTAAGAAAAAATTGGAATTAGATCTCAAAATTTGGAAGTGAGGTTTAACAAAAAAAAATTGGGATCGATGCGACTTATAAGTTAAAATATAAGTTTGACTTATAAGTCAAAAAATAAGTTAAAAAAAGTTATGAAGGTGTTTGGCTGATAATGATTTATAAGTTAAAATCAATTGTAACGATTACTAAAAAGGACATTATAATACATTGATTCAATATCATATCATAACAATCATTCACAATTGTACTAAATAAAATACCTAAACTATTACGATATCATATGTGGGTTTCAATCCATAATAATTTCTAGGCTTAAATATTAATTAGTACCCTAAACTATAGGTCATATTCCACTTCGGTGATCCACATTTTTGTCAATTAGATGATTAAACTATCAATTTTTTTCAATTGCACAAATTGAACATGTCACGTTAGAAATTGCTGACGTGGCTAATTGTGTGGGGCCTAAAGAAGCTGATGTGGCAAAAAAACAATTTTTAATCATTAAATAAACAAATCTGATTATGGGTGGGGCAAAATCATCAAAACCAAATTGAATATTTTAAATTAAAATAAAACAAACATTATATATCAGTACCCTTCCATTACAATCGATCGATCAAGACAAAAGCCCCAAATCGCTCGACAAACCCTAGCTCAACCAAAGCAAAGAATTTTTGAGAATCAACCATTCCGGCACTCAATCGGTTCAACAATGAAGTAAGTATGTGATTTAGTTATTCTCTGTTGCTCTGTTGCTACCCCAAAAGTAAAAATCCTACCCAGTTCTCCCGATAGTCCTACTATCATCTGGTGTGATTTAAAAGATTTAAGGAAAACAAGCGAGCTATTGTTTCAGTTATCTACCCCAAAAATCCCTCATTGAAAATGGAAATTACTGGTATGGAAGATGAACTGGAGTTGAGCGAGTATCTTGATTCGATGGGTGAGACTCCAAGGTGCTATTGTGGGTATAGAGCTCGAATGAAGATATCTTGGACTAAGAGTAATCCAGGAAGAAGGTTCTTTGGTTGTCCACACTGGAGCAAGGTATAGTAATATAGTTTTGGTTGGCTGAGTTTTACTCTTATTCTCTAGGTAGTGTAAAATACACTTGTGTTGGAATTGTATTTATGTTTTGAATTGGTTTTTATCAACCATGCAGGACAAATTGACAAGCAAACACTGCAACTTCTTCTGTTGGTATGACCAAGAAATTTGTAAAAGGTCTAAAGAAGTTTTACCTGAGTTGAAACTTATGATAAGTGCTCTGAATTTAGAAATAGAAAGGAAGAAGTATGAAATTGAGAGAGGCACTGAAAAAATAAATGAATTGGAAAAAAGCAATGAAAAGCTTCAAATTGAATGTGCAGAGCAAAGTGAAGAGGTTGGAAGACTGAGAGAGGTGATTGAATTGTTGAGAAGGAAGGATAAAATGTGCAGCACTTCTAGTAAAGCCATATTGTTAGGCATGATATTTGTATTCATGTTAGGACATCTGTATGTGAATGATAGTGGCGAATAGTTGTAATTTATAATTTGAATTATGTATAAAAGAACTAGTTTGCAATGAATGGTGAAAGTGGGTTTTAACCTATGAAAAGTTTGCAATGAATGTAATTTTTAGATTGCAATGAATGATTGTAATTTTTAGATTTACAATGAATGATTGAAAGTTTGAAATATGGTGAAAGTTTGCAATTTTTTGCAGTTAAGAGTTTTATTGATGAAAAAAGTTAAAAAACTAATTTTCATATTTATAACACTGATTTTTTAACAAACTGCTGCAAACAAGCATTGTTATTTCCATTGTTATAACAAACTACTGTTATAACAAACTGCTGTTATAACAAACTGCTGCAAACAAGCATAATATTAAAAGCAACAGATGACAGATGCATAATATTAAAAGCAATAGATGCATAATATTAAAAGCAACATTAATACAATAATACTTTCAAAAACAATGACTTTTGCATTAAAGCACTCTGTTCAACATGTATAGACAATGCCACATAGTTGTCATACATAATGTGCACCACTTGCATAAATTAAACCAAGCTGTCACAATTTGCCAAAACATAATACTACATAACTTAGTGGCTTACATAATGTGCACCACTTGCCAAAACATAAACCAAAAACATAAGCTAGAGTATTTAGCCCTGTTCAAATACTACATAATAATTAATTGGTTGAACTCCTATAATACTAATAATATCCATCATGCATAACTTGAACTAGATATCCACAACTTTCTCTTTTGCCTTTGCATCCTGTCTTGCATTCCTTCCATTGACTAGTTGATTTGCAGAAATCCAATTTCTTCCCCTAGATTGGAATGTAGATGGCCTCATGGCTGACATGGATGTTGAACCTTGAGTATTCCCATGGCTTTGATTGTGAGGATTTTCTTGACTTACATTAGAACTAGTTGAAATCTAAAAAGTATTAAACAAAAATAATTAGTAATGTATGCTTTAATAAAGTAAACATGCTAGACAACAGATGTAAGACCCCAACTTTTTAAATAAAGACTAAATTTTTTCAAATATATTTTTGAATATTATGGTGTGGATTTGATATAATGTTATAGTTGTGGGTATTATTTACAAGTTTTGCAAAGTCATGAAGTTGTTATATAATATTCGATTGGTTTGGGAATATTCGTTTTAGCGGGAATATTAAATACAATTAGCACAATCATTGGTGGACTCCATTAACGGAATTATTGTGGATTGAGAAAACGACAAAAATACTTTATGAAAATAACGGCGAGGAAGTTTTACCAGCTAATCTGTTGAAACACACAGTGTTAAAATACACGATTATCTGGCGTGGTTGCATAGTAGCACACGGTATTGATTATTGATGCTTATGTGAGAAGTCACTTCGGTTATACTCAATTATTGCTTCTGATAATTGTTGCATCATATCTCTCTCATATTATTAATTCAATTATTGTTACAGTATCATTTGCATAATATTTTATATTATTAAATCAATAATTGAGACGACAAAGTTATTCATATTATTATTTGCAATATTGACAATGTCTAGAAGTTACATCGAGGAGAGGTTTGGTCACCTAATTCCGCGCCAATATAAGGAGAAATCCTTATCTGAAAGCCCCTCTTTCACGGGAGCGACCTAGTTGTTAAATATTGTGAGTTATAATATTAATGATGAATAAGTTCGTGTTGATTAAAGATGATATTGATAGTTCTATTGTGTTGAAATTATTAGTGTTAGTGGAAATCGACATCCATTCTGATGATAATTGATGTCTGGGGGTTATATTGATAAATCGGGTAATTTATCGGATAAATGAGCAATTAATTGCTACTAATTCACATGCTTATATAACTATTTGTTCACATGTGTGTACTATTGAATCACATTCTTGTACTATTAGGGGAGTTGGTGAAAAATTGATAATACTTGCATGACTAAGTTAAAAATGGAGGTATAGATGGAGGTACTATACTGTAATTCATATTTTTCACATGATTATACTATTGATTCACATGATTGAATTATTGATTCACATTATTTACTATTAGGGGAGGTGGTGCAAGTTTGATAATACTTGCATGACTAAATTAAAAATGAAAGAAAAGTTGGAGGTATTGTAATGTAATTTTTCGAGCCCCAAAACGTGCAATTATCGAAACTATATTTTCCTATAAATAGAAGCTCATTCTTCCTTCATTTCTCACCAATTTACAAAAGCTTTAGAGCGATTATTATAGAGAAATTATAGAGAGAAGAAGAAGAGAAGTCTCACTACCTCACTATTCTAGTATACGCTTTTTTCTAAGGTAGGGAGTATTATTTCTTTCTTATCCATGAAGAGAACTTACATTATTCTATTCTTTATTATTACGTGGAAATAACTCAGATACGCTAGCTACCCTTTTACTTTTATTGTTCTCTTGAGAAAATGAGAACATGTATGTACTAGTCGGGGAGCGAACGGATTAGCGGACCGGATGATAGCATTAGTAGTCCTCACTATTCGGTGAAATAGTGGAAAATAAATGTAATAATATTGAATTTGAGTTTGTATATTGTCTAGACGACAATATTTGTATTAAAACTCTCGACTTATGTTTTGTCGTGCTTTTTACACGACAGTTGTATAATTAAGTTGTATTTGTATTACATGACCATGTATTTGTGACGACTCGGAATAGGTGATGTATACCTATTTTGGGCGTCACAACAATATCAAAGCTTAGGGATATGATCCTCAGCTAAGATGTGAGACTAGAACTAGGAGGGGAGATACGGGAATTCCTTATTAGTATGACCTACCTAATTTTATTTGGTATTTAATTGGTTGGTCGAGTATATGGATAATATGTTGCATGTCAATTAACCCTTATTTTGTGGCGGTATTTGAAAATGGCATCCAGAATATTGAGAATAGCAATGGAGCACAAGAGACCGTTGAGTCTCCACAGGATCAACAATCGAGAATAATGTGCATCGTGAAGGCGACATCCTCATGCAAACAACAACATTAACCAAATGATGAGCGATGGAATGTTTAGAGGCTTTATGCAATTCATGCAACATCAAAGTGAGAGCTTACATCCAAAATGTATGTGGAAACACTTGAAACTCTCGGACGATTCTGCGCTAAAGCAGATTCAAGGAGTGGGACCACCGGAGTTTATTGGAGAGCAAAAATCACTTAAAAATTTGAAGCATGGATAAAGCAGATCACCAAATAGTTTTTAATTATTTAGAGTATATTTCATAAATATTTTATATTTTTGGAATATAAAAGGTATTTAATTTATTTAATTATAATATAAAATAAATTATTTAAAATGATTTTAATACATGAAAAATCATGAAAAATAATATTATGGTATAAGAAAATATTTAAAGATATTTTTAGTGACTTTTAATATTTTGTGATGAATTTCATTAATTAATCAATATTAATGATAATTAGTTTATTTAATAAATATATTAAATTAATTATGGAAAAATAGAATTAATGATTTATAAATCATATAAAAATGATTTAAGTGTTATAAAAATATTTTAAGTTATAAAATATAACTTTTGATATTTTGTCATGAAAATATTAATATTTTAATATTAAAAACAATTATCTGGATAATGAATTTAACGGTTTAAAAATTATATAAAGGTGATTTTAAAGTATTAAAAATACTTTGATATATTATAAATATATTATAATATTATGTGATGATTTTGATTAATATGTGATAATAAATAAATATTAATGATAATTGAATTATGTAGTATTTAATTCATTTAAATACGATATTAATAATGGAAAATTCATGATAAATAGTAATAATTATTTAAAAATTATTATGAGTTTATGAAAATTATTTTGACTAATATTAAAATTATCTGAGATAATTGTTAAGTGTTAGACAGAGTTTAATTGAACTTAAACTCAAGATTTGTCCGACTAGACCGTCGGGATGCCAGATTTGTGTCGGGTTCAACTCATACTACAATAGTTTGACTTGATACTGAGTCTTATGTGTGTTATAGACTGATAGGGTTATGTGTTATGTGTTTAGGTTATTCTATGTATATCTATATATATAATAATATTATATTGTGATGATATTATTCTAATATTGGAGATCTATATAACTAATATTAGGTCTTCAGATAAAGCGTTATAAAATGTGTAGCAGTAATCAACGTTTCAGGCAAGTTTTACTTAACTCTACTAAGAGTTGTTTCATTCAGATATGCTTATGGTTAATCATTGCTGATTGGCATTGTAGATTATACTCTATACATATTGCATGTATAAGTCAGGTATGAAAGGCTGATCACCTTCATTACCCTTCGGTCCAGATATATTTGTTCATGTTATATACTTGTTCAGTCAAAAGTTTGTTCGTGCTAGTTCGCAATTATATTGTTGAATTATAGCCAGCTTATTATCGAATCCTTTCAATCATGATATATCGTTAAATTATTGAACTTAAACTTGCTGGACAATCTTATGCTCACCCTTGCTATATCATGATAAACATTGCAGATTAAGACGAATGCGTTGGATACAAGGAAAGGTTAAAGACGGTTCCAACTTTAGTTTATGTGTGTGATTAGATTTGTTTAAGTATGGTATATTAATGTTATTGTAAGTTAAATAAGTTATGTATTGTGTATAAGTTAAGGTTACTCGACCTTGGGGATTATGTGTAAGTTATTGTATAAACAATTTTTGTTTATATCTTCCGCAAATATAATAATAGTGATAGAATGATCGAATCGGATCCATGGTGATTCGGACCTCGAATTCGGGGCCCTCACATATTCTACAATATGCATGCTAGTATTATATATATATATATATATATATATATATATATATATATATATATATATATATATATATATATATATATATATATATAAAACATGCTTTGCATGTTTAATAATATGACACGTATTTTATATATATTTTGTTTCGGCTAATTTTGCAATTTGATTGTGTCTTTGATCTTCACAAAATCTTACAGATCCTCTCTGAAGACTGAGGGGTATCCCTAAGCTCCTGCCCAAATGTCTCAATACGGGTCAAAAGCTCTGTTTCGGTATGGATAGTGTTATCCTAATAACCCAAAATCTCATTCGCTTGATTGACGATGTCATCTGTGAAATATCTGAGAGCAACACTCTCAGCAACAACAGTATCCCTAGTAGCCCAGGCCTCATCCCTCTCCAAAAGAGTAGCATCTCGACTAGATAATGTAGTCAACTTCAATGCTCGAGCATGATCTCTCTTAAAAGTCAAAAATTGTACCCTCAGCTCCAAAGCCTCTCTAGAAATGGAAGAAGTAGTTGAGGAGGAACTAGGGGCAGAACTAACCAAAGCTGTTGTCAAGTATGTAAATAACTTATCCTTTGTAGGGGAGGGTGGAGCCTCTATAGGCTCCTCATCATCTGATTCAAAAATCAGCGTTGAATGAGCAAAATTGGTTGCTATGTTCGCCTCTAACTAGACATTATACTGATCATCAGAAAAACAAAGGTGACTATCTGAGAAATTATCTCTCTCCCGATGAGTCCAGAAATTATATACTTTAGCCAGATCATCCTCAGATAAGGACAAAGTAGAGGATCTATGACCTGAAGCTCCCTCAAAGGAATGAACATCATGAAATTGATCAAACTGCCTCATGACAGCTAATAGATGATAAATGGTCACCCCTCTCAAACCGACTAATGGCAAGAAGTCCATACCCACAACATGAGTGACAAAGCTCAAAGGGAACTAAATCCAGAATAAAGTAAGATGGAGAAGGGCTCCTTAATAACTGTTAAAAAGACAAACCAGGATATTACGTTTGTGCAGTCAGCTAGGCAAAAAGAGTAAGACATCGCTATGTCCCACCCGAAGTAATAGTCCAGGCGTCTGAGAGTGCCTATCAGACTCAAATGTGTCATAAACTGGACATAGAGCAATACATCGCTACCTCAAAAATACTCATCAATATGGGAATGACAATGAGAAACTGAAATGAGAGTCTCTACTAAAATAAGGGGAATAATGGTATAATCCTCCCGAAGAGCACTGACTAAATTCACCAAGGCGATATCTAGGTGATCCATATACAAAGGTATATATAAGTATCCTATGACGCACATCACCAAGGTGTCAACATGGGTAATCCTCCACTGGTCTTTCAAGACAGAAAAATCCTCGTAATACAATAAAATGCTATCACCTTCCCCAAAGCGGTCAATCAAGAAGTCCATAGAATGACATGACCAGAGGTGATATCATTTAAAACCACTGTCCGCCTTAAACCTATCATAGTCAAAAACTGTCTGCGCATATGACCGACAGCTACCATGGCACATGGTCTATCCAAGAGAAGTCCAGTGATGTGGCGATACTCCACCGAAGTTGAAGTAAGCTCATATAATCCAAATCTGAAGACATGTCTCGCACGGATCCAACAAGATAATATCCCCTCTACAAAACTCTCAAGGACATGAAAAGTCAAGAATGATATGGAAAGTCCCAACATGCCACATGTTAATGAGCGATTTGACTCTAGTAGACTATCAAACTATGATCGTAAGCTAGAAGCAATGTGAGTGGAAGGAAGGTGGTCGATACGTGCTACTAATGATGAAGACATCTGTAAATCTGTATCACCCGACCATACATGGGTCAACTCTAACTCATCCATATAAATGCAAATCCAGAATATATAATGCATGCATCATAATAAATGACAATATAACAGGTGCAGTAATAGAAAGCATTATATACATCTTTGTGAAATATAAAGCTAAATACATCATGAAATACATCATCTCTGTCCAACAAATAAAAATAAAAAGTACATTAAAGTGGGGGCACAACAACCCAACATCTAAAAAAAGCCTATCTGAAGAAATCCCGGACATCTATGTCCCCAAGATGATTTCCACGATCAAGCTCCTCGTGAGTAATTGTATTTCTACCAAAGGGTATATCAGGTCGGTACAAAGGGTGATCTACTCCAGCAAAACCACTAGTGTTCGGACGGCTAGTGTCCCGACGGTTAGAAGGATCAAAAGTATCCGCCTCTCCTAGTTCTCTACCTAGATGGCGAATGAAAAAATGTGCCCTGTCCAGTCGTTTGGTCAAATTAGCTATCTGCTCCAAATGGGTAGGCTCTCAAACGCATGCTATCCAATATATCATCATCACAAAGCCAGGCACCATGTCCGCTAAGAAGTGGGTAGCACGGGTCTGAGCCATAATGGTACGGGGAGTCCTGCGTACAAAGGATATCGGATAATGTAAAGCCATCCAAACCCATCAAGGGAATATCTCTAACAGGCTGGGACAAAGGCCAAGACCGCCGATAAGGAGGAAGATGTGGAATATGAATCTCTCCTGTGATGCATCTGATAGCATACTCTCCCAAGTAGAGCTCCCAACCTCCCTCAGTCAAGAAGGGAATCCAACGGGTAGACAATGCATATTCAGCTCTTATCGGGAAGCCATCCTCAAAAAAAACTATCAGATAATCTAGGGTGTAAGAAACCCAGGTAACGTCAGCAACTCCATCTATAATCTACAGTGAGTAAAGCCATCTACTACAGGGACCTCAACCAAGGTAGAATGGTTCCATCGGCGTCCCCGCGGAT
The DNA here is from genome assembly GCA_020205605.1 of Panax ginseng. Classification (NCBI taxonomy): domain Eukaryota; kingdom Viridiplantae; phylum Streptophyta; class Magnoliopsida; order Apiales; family Araliaceae; genus Panax; species Panax ginseng. Next base: position 84,020,818 of record CM035145.1, read on the forward strand.
ATGTCTCCAAGCCTAAAGTGGTAACTGGATGAAGGCAAGGAAGCCTCTTATAAGCCCATAATTGAAAAGGTATCAATAAACTACATCATTCTATATATCAAAAATACCCGAATATGGGAAATGGATGTAGACACTCGAAATTTTAAGTTCTTGTTATTAACCCTGCAAGAGGGCAGAGTCGTCTTCTAGAGATAACCCTGTAAGTCAAATCAGTTGCAACCCCAGAGACAACCCCAGGAGATTAAGTTTCAATCTCGAAGATAACCCTGAGAGACTCAGTTTCACTCTCGGAGATAACCCCGGGAGATTAAGTTCCAACCTCAGAGATAACCCTGAGGGATGATGTCCAAGTTCTGGAGATAACTAACCCCAGAGATAACCCTGGGAGGTCAAGCCAACCTCAGAGATAACCTTGAGGACATCTAGCATTCACAGCAGCCCAATCTCGGAGATAACCCTAAGAAACAACTGCTATATTTGCGCAAAAGCCAGAGATAACCCCGGTGGGTGAAAAATCGTCATTTTGCCACCTCAACATCACTTTCACGTTATCTGTTGGTCGTTTTACCGATCAATATATGCGTGCAAGTATACACGGTCAACATGTAATAAAGAGTAAGTAAAGTATCGTTCTTACGGAGAATTAACTAATAAAGTTCACCAAGCACTAGCCCATAACCATTTCAGTCTTATTTAAACGAATGATTTGATATTTTATATTTAAACTATGAAATTAAATAAACCTAACTATTCCTAGAGTGAGACTAGATAATGACGACCTGAGATCACAATTTCATCTATTGAATCATTTAAATCAATGCACTCCATGTTAAGCCAAATTACTTGCACTAGATTGCTAGTCGAGAACACGAAAGTAAAGTACAACCATATTTCAATGTACCATACCAATATCACATATAATCCACTATTGATAGAATACACATGAACACCCACAGTACTTAAACCACTATATGTCTATGTGATTTATAAATAATTAGGGTTTAAGCCCAAATTCTCAATTGACTACGAGCGATGCCTCGATATATGTCTATCCTAAGCACGAATTATACATTCCATCACCATGTAGAACATACAAATACAAGCTATCAAGATCAGATCTAAACCCATACTTCTTCTCTCAAGTCCATATGGATTATCAAAGTAATTGATGGCCAATCAACTAAGCAAATAGCATGAATCTAAATAGACAATCCTATAACATTCAATAAGGCTAACAATGAAATATAACAGAATAAACTAATCCATAGAATCCATTGCAATCTCAGAATAGAGTTTAAATCATAGTTGAATCAAATCTATCATCCACATATTGAATAAACATCATAAGATTACAAATAAGAATCAAAGAGAGGATAAAAGTAGAGAATTGAAGTGCAAATATGTTCTCCTGCTCCAAGATGGAATCTCTGATGCTTCCCAATTGCTTCAAGTCTTCAATCTAATCAACTCTAGAAATCACTACTCTAATATACTCTAATCTAATATGGCAATTAAAGAGAAGAAAGCAAAATAATGATAGCTTATTGATCCCCCAAGGGGTGGTATGTCTTTACCTAATGAAAATACGTCTAATATATAAGCCCTAATTGAACCCCCACTCAGTTACGCTTCTAATTTCAAATTTAAAATAAAGTCAAACAACATCGATCGATGACGCATGCATGCCATGAGGTTCTATATAAAAAACAGTAGCGTGCGGCGTGTGTGCATTTCTAGCTACTGCAGGATGATGGTGCGGGCGCACGTAATTAAACTTGTTCAGTCGCGCGGCTTCTGTGTTCTGCATTCTTGTTTTCTACTGCTGTTTCCTAATGCTCCACTGCTTGTTGCTTGTTCCTTCATCACTGTTCAATTCCTTATCTCCATTCTTCTCACGTGCCATGCCTTCGCTATTATCATCACACATACCACAGCTAAGCTATGCCATTTCCTGCATTTTCACACCAGAGGAGTTCTAATTACAAGTAATGCAAAATAAAACAAAATGCAACTAAAAACATACTAAAATGTACTTGAGATGAGCATAGTTCTCGTGAATTGATATCCAATAAGTAGGTATAAAATCTACTTATCAAATACCCCCAAACTTGAACTATTTCTTGCCCTCAAGCAATGGAAATGAAAACAAAAATGAGTATAAGCAACTGTTGGTCGATTTTGCAATCAATGAATACGTGCAAGTATCCACGGTCAACAAGTAATAAAGTGAAAGTAGAGTATCGTTCCCACGAGGAATTATTTAATAAAAATCACCAAGTACTAATTCTTAACCAAATCAATTTTATTTAAACAATCTCAAATTGTGATTTTTCTAATTAAGAAAACTAAATTAACTAATTAAACTGAATTTCTTTATGACATAATTCAGATAAATAAAGATTAAGACTTCAATATCCCCAATTATGAACTATAAATCAATTATCCAATTATCCCAATTATTATGCCTACTGAATTGTTAACAGGAATTCTCAAATGCCAAAAGCCCTTTTTCAAGTGATCAATTAACTTCTATTTAATCCAGATTAATCTTGCTATATTCCTATGCAAAACAATTGAATTAAACTCCTTCAACTCCAATTCCTTATGCGTTACATGCGGTAAACATATATTTCTATTCAATTCACAAACCTAATTATTCACTATGCAAATAACTAAGTCACATGTTATCATGCCTAGTTCTAACCCTAGAATTCCTCTTCCAATTCCTTCTAGAGTAACAAGGTAATTATTGGCCAAATAATTAAACAATAAGCACAAGACAAGATAAACAATTCACTTTGACATAAATAATTGGAATAAATCAAATAACTAATTTATAGACATAAAAGGTTCAATTGAAATCTTAATAAAAGAGTTAGTTCATGATTAATGAATTAAAACCAAGAATCCACAACTGAATAGACATTAAAAGATAAAAGTATGATAAGAGAAGAGAATAGAATCTGTTGTCAGCAAATCTGATGCTCCACTTTTGCTCCTGCTCTTGATCTTCAATGATCTCCAAGTTGTTTCAATCTCTAAAACTAATAAGAACTAGGATTAATGTCTAATCTAATGGAGTGTATCTCTAATCTAATCTAAGTAAATCTATTTTATTTTATGCCTTACATCATGTATTTATAGGTTACAAGTCCAATTTTTAGCTTAGGAACAAACCCAATCCTATTTGGAGTAAAAAAAGTGTCAAAATTCGTCCCCAAAACGGCGTCCAAGCTTGCTAATCACTTCCCAGTGTTTCCCTGTGACTGGCACGATTCTCAGGATTACGCCTTCATAGCGTCCCTTGTGCCCACTTTTCTGGAAATTTTCTGCTCTGACGTCCTTTGGGAAAATGTCCATAACGTCTTCGTCCGAACTCCGATTTCGATAATTCAAGATGTTCCGGAAAGAGGAGACATAGATCTACAACTTTAATTCTTTAAGTGTTTCGAAATAAGGTCTCGAGCAATACTCAAATTGGCTCTGAAGTGACTGTTGTGTAAATGGCAAGCCAAAAACGCGCATTTAGCCACCCCAAACGTCGATCCAAGTAACTTTTGTCCCAATTCCTACAAAACAACATAAAACATGCATGAATAGACATAAACACTTAAAAACATCCAAAAGATTAAGTTCAAACGCACTCAATTATGAGTATAAAACTCACTCATCAAATACCCCCAAACTTAAACCTTTACTTATCCGCAAGCAAAAACACAAAAGAACTAAAAATAAACAACGTAAATTAACTACATGAATACATATGCATGATCTACTTCCTAATATACATATGAACCCAGTAATAAATTAGTATGATATATAGCAACAGGCCTCAAAGATACCAATGATACTCAAACAATTTATCCGATCAAATCAAAGTCTATAACTCTAACTAGTTAGTCAATCCAAACCTGTCATCACCCATGTTATACGTGTGTGCTTGTTAACCATTCTAACCAACCACAGTTCAAAATAATCACATAACAAACTTCTTAGATGGAAAATTTCAGTTCCAATTCAATTACTTTTGTGAACATGACAACTCTAGTTAAAACTAAGCAAATACCAAGTCTAAGGGTAAATATAGGATTTATTTCTACCTTTATTCAACCACGAGGGCATTTTTGCTCTTTCTCGTGTTTTATTTATTTTTTTTATATTTTTCTCATAGTTGTGCAATGTCTTATTCCCTTAGGCTTTTCAATGCTACCTTAACGAGCTTTCGACCAACGACTCCCAGACCATTAAAACCTTAGGGCGCTATGTGTAAAGACAATCCCCTCGGGCTTACTTATTCAAGTAACAAATGCCACAAAACTAGACAAGCATACTACGGTGTTTATTCATTTTTTTTTCTTTTTCTGGATTTTCTATTTTTTTTCTTTTCATCATTTCTTTTTTTCATTTTTTTTTCATTTTCATTTCGTATATATATATCCCATAGATTCCCCCAAACTCAAGCTTTTACGTCATTCCAACCTTTACCGCCAGTTCACTAATTTCCTTAAATTTTAACCAAGATTTTCCCTCAAAAACAAATTATGAAACCCTTGAACCAAGTAGATTAAAACAGTTAAACTTTAAGTGCTAACCGGTTACACAAGTTTCAGACAGGCTCAGATTTTCTTCATGTTTAAAATTAGAACTCATCATCAATTATCAACACTGTTCAAGTTAACAATTAATACCAATCTTATCATAGGTCGAGCTAAGACCACACCAACTAATCGCACAGAATCATGCAAAAAAATAAAATAAAAATGCAATTATACTACATGAACACATACTAATATAACCTATGTATGTATATGCAATTAACTACCATGTATTATATGCAACCTAAAAAAAATAATGCTAACACATAAAAAAAATGAACTACCATGAAGATAACTAACTATATGCAATACGACACTAAAATGCCCCCAAACTTAAACTAGACATTGTCCTCAATGACTAAATTAGAAAAAATTAAAGTAGAGGACTTCCCTAAAAATATAGCAATCTTCCTCCTTGTCCACTAAGTTTGGAGAATAGGCTAAGCACATGGAATAAATTGGGCACCACACTTGAATTTGACTTGAATAACCTATAAACCATGATAGAAATAATTTTATTAAATTCTAAATAAATGCAAATTCAAAACTACTAATATAAAACCTAATAAAAACTAGAAATAAAAATTAAACTTTGGTTGCCTCCCAATAAGCGCTTGTTTTATAGTCTTAGCCTGACTTCTTCAATTCTCTATCCAATTCCCCTACAAAAATTGAGGAACCCTCCATCCATCAGAAGCAATGTCTCTTTTGGGAGGTTCCCAATTGTAATGGCCATTGAGTTTAAGTCACCTAGCATGATCTTTTTAGATAGGATCACCATTAAGTACGGCAAACCACTAGGTGCTTTCCCCATTGTGTTTGTGATCAAATTATGGCATGGAAGCTTGTCAAACACAATGGGCTCTTCCTCTATCTTCTCCTTTTCAACCCACCATGACTCCACAGTTGTACTAGCTCTTATGTCACAAAGAGCTTTGCCTACGACATGACTGCCAATTGGGCATGGTTTTGCAAAACTGTCCGGATTCTTGAACTTTGGTGGAGGAGGCACATGGGATACTAATGAAATCAGATCATCTTCGTTGAATCTTATAGTTAACTCTTCGTCGATCTCCTTTTCTTGGTTCCCAATTATTTCCTCTCTTTCAACATCTTGTGGCTCATCTAGTTGCAGATTTTGTTCGGGCTCTTCATCGGTCTCGGAATCCATGTCATAGGGCCAAGTGTATTGAGGACAAATGTTCGAGGCATTGATTAGTTATTCCTTTGTTACGTTGTCCCTTTTTCCTGTGTCCTTGAGAGTCTCTTACAATTCTTTTCCGCTACGTAAAGTCACAACCTTGCAATGCTCATCTCTGCCCGGATTTATCTCTATATCACTAGGGAGTGTTCCATGTGGACGGTTATTCAACGCACGTGCTATCTGCCCCAATTGATTTTCTAGATTTTTTTATCGACGCACCTTGGCTTTTCACATTCATATTTACTTGATTCAATAACTTTTCTCGTTCATCGATCCTTTTGTCAGTAGCTAAAATGAATTTTTCAAAAGCTTCTTCCCAACCTCTCTGGCTGTTGTTGAGTCTGATTTTGAAATCCGGCCGTGTTTTGCTATCTAGGTGCTTGAGCTTGATTGTTACTCCATGGAAATCCCGAGTGATTCTCCAACCTGGATTATATGCATTTTGATTCGGATACGGTGGGTAGATCGATTATAGCTCCCTATGAACTGAGCTGATTCCGAATTGATGGCACATTGATCTGTAGCATGACTCCCAGCACATAACTCACAAACCATTGCTACTTGCTCTGTGGATGGTGGACTCCATGTTTCCATTGGCGGAGTCATGTTCGTGTATGGCCATTGAAACACAAAGTCATCCATGGTACCTGAAAAGAAAAAAAAATTGAAAGAGACTTATAGAAAAAAACGTTTAAATTAAAACTAATTTGATAAAAATTAATATTGGCAAAATTATTAAACTAATTCCCCGGCAGCGGCTCCAAAAACTTGTTGGTCGATTTCGCAATCAATGAATACGTGCAAGTATACACGGTCAACAAGTAATAAAGTGAAAGTAGAGTATCATTCCCACGAGGAATTATTTAATAAAAATCACCAAGTACTAATTCTTAACCAAATCAATTTTATTTAAACAATCTCAAATTGTGATTTTTCTAATTAAGAAAACTAAATTAACTAATTAAACTGAATTGTTTTATGACAAAATTCAGATAAATAAAGATTAAGACTTCAATATCCCCAATTATGAACTATAAATCAATTATCCAATTAACCCAATTATTATGCCTATTGAATTGTTAACAGGAATTCTCAAATGTCAAAAGTTATTTTCCAAGTGATCAATTAACTTCTATTTAATCCAGATTAATCTTGCTATATTCCTATGCAAAACAATTGAATTAAACTCCTTCAACTCCAATTCCTTATGCGTTACATGCGGTGAACAGATATTTCCATTCAATTCACAAACCTAATTATTCACTATGCAAATAACTAAGTCACATGTTATCATGCCTAGTTCTAACCCTAGAATTCCTCTTCCAATTCCTTCTAGAGTAACAAGGTAATTATTGGCCAAATAATTAAGCAATAAGCACAAGACAAGATAAACAATTCACTTTAACATAAATAATTGGAATAAATTAAATAACTAATTTATAGACATAAAAGGTTCATTGAAATCTTAATAAAAGAGTTAGTTCATGATTAATGAATTAAAACCAAGAATCCACAACTGAATAGACATTAAAAGATAAAAGTATGATAAGAGAAGAGAATAGAATCTGTTTTCAGTAAATCTAATGCTCCCTTCTTACTCCTGCTCTTGATCTTCAATGATCTCCAAGTTGCTTCAATCTCCAAAACTAATAAGAACTAGGATTAATGTCTAATATAATTGAGTATATCTCTAATCTAATCTATGTAAATCTTTTTTATTTTATGCCTTACATCATGTATTTATAGGTTCCAAGTCCAATTTTTAGCTTAAGAATAAACCCAATCCTATTTGGAGTCAAAAAAGTGTCAAAATTTGCCCCAAAATGCGTCCAAGCCTCGCTTGATCACTTCCCAGTACACTTCCGGCCGCTGGTCATGGCATCGATTCTGTCCTAGCGCCCGTGCTGAGCATAGGCTTTGGGGGTGCCCGCGCTGGCCACTTTACCGGAAATTTTCTGGTCCGACGTCCTTTGGGAAAATGGCCATAACTTCTTCGTCCAAACTTCGATTTTGATGATTCAAGATGTTCCAGAAAGAGGAGACGTAGATCTACAACTTTCAGTCTTTAAGTTTTTCGAAATAAGGTCCCGAACAATACTTAAATTGGCTCTGAAGTGACTGTTGTGTAAATGGCAAGCCGAAAACGCGCATCTAGCCACCCCAAACGTCGATCCAAGTAACTTTTGTCCCAATTCGTACAAAAAAACATAAAAAAAATGCATGAATAGACATAAACTCTTAAAAACATCCAAAATATTAAGCTCAAACGCACTCAATTATGAGTATAAAACTCACTCATCAGCAACCCAACATAATGCAATCTACATGCTATGCAAGCTACGCTACTATGCAAATGAATCCCCAGATTTCCAGCCATGTTAAGAATTCTAATAAGATATGCCTCAGAGAAATATCAAGAACCAAGAACAAACCATCAATCTATGCTAAAGGCATAACGACATACAATCAGACAACCTCAACCTGCTATAGAGATGATGTGTGTGTGTGTGTTGTGTTCACCGATAAGCTTGACAAATGCAAAGATTACACATGCTACACTGCTTAAGAAAGAAAACTAAGGCTTAAATCAAGAACTATGCATACAAATGAAATAACAACTATTCAAGCTCATTAATACAAACTAAGGTTCAACAATGGGTTTATTCTGCTTTATTTTTACTCACGAGGGTGATTTTCGCACTTTCCCGCGGTGTTTATTGATTTCTTTTCTTTTTCCTATGACGGTGCAATGCCTCATTCCATTAGGCTAACAGTGCTACCCCTTAGCAAGCTTTCAACCAACGACTCCTAGACAATAAAAGACCTTAGGGCGCTAGGTGTAAAGACAATCCCCTCGGGCATACTTACTCAAGTAACAAAGGCCCCGAAACCAGACTAGCCACGGTAATTTTTCATATTTTTCTCTTTTTTTTCTTATATATATAGCAAGCATACCCATACGTTCCCAAAGTTTGAATTTCAGTGTTTTCATAGTCAATGCTCACTTCTTACACAATCCTATCTTTAAAAACAGTGTTTTCATCTCAGCAAGCAAATAAGTTAATCTTTAACCAACAAGCAAACATGAACATTGACGTGCCACCCGGTAGCATCTAAACAGCAGGCATGAATTATATCATGTATAAAATTATAACTAAGCTCAAGATATCAACCAAGTTCAAAAATCTATCAAATTTCTATATCATCAATGGCCATATTGGAATTCAACCGACTAAAACATGGGAATATGCTATGTAATGCAACTAAACACATACTAATTAAACATGACAAAAGAAAATTAAAAAAAAATTTCATGTAGAATTTAACTATAAAGATACTAAAATACCCCTACTATGGAACTTAAATATGCAATCAAACTATATGCAACTAACTATATGCAATAACTACTCACTACAACCCAATACCCCCAAACTTAAAATGAACAATGCCCTCATTGTAATTAAAAGTGAAAAAATACTCCGCTAAGTGGCAATGTCATCTCCATTCGCGTCCTCATGATCCGATGGTATATCAGGCGATGGCTATGTTAGAGATATTCTATAGTTGGAAACTGAGTGTGGGATTCTAACTGTCCAAATGCTTGACTCAGAAATTCTAAAAATTTAGCAATTTTTTCTCGTGATCGAGCTATGGCGGCTACCGCTACCGTGTTTGGCTTAGTAGTTGGGTGCGGCCAGCGTTACCACAGACTCTGGCGACTTTTCAGTTTATTTTGACTTCTGTTTGATCTTGAATGCTTATAGCAATTGGATTGAACCTGAGAGGAGAAACAATAAACTATTATTAAGACTTACCACTATCTAACATCTACTAAATATCGAAATGTAAATAAGAATTAAACAAGGAGGGAGAAAGATTGGATGGGGTGCCTCCCATCTAGCGCTCAGTTTATAGTCCGTTAGCTGGACTCTTTTCTTGACACCGCTATCCAATTCCTCTACGATAAGCTAGGAACCCTCCATCCATTAGAACCGCTATGTGCTTTGGTAGGTTCCCCATCATGAGAGTCTTCGGATTAAAGCCACCTAGCATATTTCCTGTACATGATGTCCCCAGTTCCATTACATCGCCATGTGCTTTTCCCATTGTATCTGTGAATAGATTTTTGCATTGATGCATGAATATACAACATGATTTTCTTCTTCTATTATCTCTTTCTCAGCCCACCATGGTTTGTAAGAGGCCTCATAATCATAGACATTCTTGTTTTGGATGTGACTACCAAGGAGACATGGATGTGCAAAATTCACTGAATTTTTTAACTCTAACTGAGAAGGCACTTGGGGTATTATACAAGTCAGCTCATGATCTTCATTTTCCATACCCTCAGTTGTCTCCTCAATGTCCACTCCTTTCAGTTCATTCAGTGGCAAGTACACTTCTGGCTCTCCATCAGTTTCATCGTCCATGTCATGGCACCAATTGTTTAGAGGGCGATTGTTCAAGGCTTCGAACATTTGACCCATCTGATTCTAAAGATTTATAATTGACCTCTCTTGCTCAATCATCTTCTCCTCAGTTGATGCTACAAATTTGAACCACAAATCCTCCAATCTTGAATTATCTTGTTCAGTTTCGAAATCCATGTATTGAGGACCATTCATTGAGGAGTTAATGAGTTGTTCCATCTGTCTGTTAAGATTTTGGCTTGCTAACTCCTGACTCATCATCATCTCTTCATGGTCTGCTATGCTTTTTGACATGAATTCCTTCAACCTTGAATTTTCTTCTTGTTGCATTGGAGGTGGATTTGAGAAATCTGATGGATATGTTGGACTTGAGATGCAGTATTGGTCTTGATAGTTAGAACTCCATTCATAATCTGGGTGATATCCCCAACCTTGATGATCATTGGGATAAACAATATTATTGAGGTAATCACCCCCAAAATGTACTTGTCCAACTTTGATGTCGCACTGATAACTTGGATGCTCGCCAGCACAATATTCACATGTAACTGCTATCTCTAGAGTGCGTTGGGCTGCAAGTACCTCCAACCTCTCCGAAAGTGTTGCAATTTATGCTAACAATGTAGAAAATACATTGAGTCCTTCAGTTCTTGTATCCCTTGGTTGAATCCTATTTGCATAAGGCCATTGATAAGCAAAGTCATCCATGGTACCTAAAAAGAGAAAAATATAGGAAGATAATTAAAATAAAATATAATGTTTAAATTAAGACTAATTTGATTAAAATTAATGTTGGCAAAAATTATTAAAATAATTCCCCGGTAACGGCGCCAAAAACTTGTTGGTCGTTTTACCGATCAATATATGCGTGAAAGTATACACGGTCAACAAGTAATAAAGAGTAAGTAAAGTATCGTTCCTACGGAGAATTAATTAATAAAGTTCACCAAGCACTAGCCCATAACCATTTCAGTCTTATTTAAACGAATGATTTGATATTTTATATTTAAACTATGAAATTAAATAAACCTAATTATTCCTAGAGTGAGACTAGATAATGACGACCTAATATCACAATTTCATCTATTGAATCATTTAAATCAATGCACTCCATGTTAAGCCAAATTACTTGCACTAGATTGCTAGTCGAGAACACGAAAGTAAAGTACAACCATATCTCAATGTACCATACCCATATCACATATAATCCACAATTGATAGAATACACATGAACACCCACATAACCTAAACCACTATATGTCTATGTGATTTACAAATAATTAGGGTTTAAGCCCAAATTCTCAATTGACTATGAGCGATGCCTCGGTATATGTCTATCCTAAGCACGAATCATACATTCCATCACCATGTAGACATACAAATACAAGCTATCAAGATCAGATCTAAACCCATACTTCTTCTCTCAAGTCCATATGGATTATCAAAGTAATTGATGGCCAATCAACTAAGCAAATAACATGAATCTAAATAGACAATCCTATAGCAATCAATAAGGCTAACAATGAAATATATCTGAATAAACTAATCCATAGAATCCATTGCAATCTCAGAATAGAGTTTAAATCATAGTTGAATCAAATCTATCATCCACATATTGAATAAACATCATAAGATTACAAATAAGAATCAAAGAGTGGATAAATTAGAGAATTGAAGTGAAAATATGTTCTCCTACTCCAAGATGGAATCTCTGATGCTTCCCAATTGCTTCAAGTCTTCAATCCGGGAATAGCATTGCAGCGCCATGTTCATAGGCTTGGGTGGCGCTGCGGCGCCGACCCTGAGCCTTTGAATTTTTTTAAGTTTTCCAATTCCAATCCCTTCCGGGCTCGTAACTTAATCGTTATAAGTCAGAATTTGCTCGTTCAAAAGCCATTTTCTCATATATCTCGTATACTATGATTTCATTAGGATAACTTACATTTTCGAATCTGTTAACACTAATTTTACAGTTTAAGTTCCTTATTACGCGTTCGTTAAACGTTCGTGAACGTTCATAACTCGTTTCTTCGTTTTAAATCGGAATTCGACCACTTTTGAGTGCTTAACTCTTAAATGCAAAGTTCTACTATATGCCATCGAAAACTAAGGTTTTTGAGTTAAACGTCGACTTTTGACTTTCATTCTGAGAATTTCACGATTTCGACGATTATCGTCTAATCTCAAAAATTTTGCCATAACTTCGTTACTTGAGATTTTTACTCCGTTCAAAATGGATTCATTCCATCATTCATACATCTATCATCCTAACCAAGCATATATCATCTTATCCTATACACGATGGTTTTAAACTTGTCCATCAACAACATAAGATAAATTTTTATGTGTTCTTCATTAGTTCATATATCTATGATTATGATTCCACTTTTACCATGGTTTAATAATTTTAAAGTCCACTAATAGCCATCCTTGTTACTCCTTATGATACATGCTCCACCAATATCCACTTCTCTATCAAAACTACCAATGAACAAATGAAGATTAATGGTCTAAGGATTCATTACCTTTTATGCTCTAACTTGATTCTTCTTCTTCTTCTTGGATTAGTAAGATAGCTCTCACTTCTCTCTCAATATTTTTCTTGCTCTAATATGTTGGTGGAAATTAACAACCAACAAATGACCAACATAGCTTTCTATTTATAGAATTCCAAAGTGAGGGCAAAATGGTCAAAAGGCACCCACCTCCTTACTATTCCTATCTTGGTCGGCCATATGCCCCATGTGGGATCCTCATGGGTTGCTCCATGGGTTTTTTCACTCGGTGACCCATCGGTTTGATCCACAGGTTCAGTTCTTGGTTCGGGCTTAGGTTTAATTAACCTTGGGCCTAACGTTGGGCTTGCATTACTTATCTTTGGGTCTTAACAATAATTCACTTGGGCTTGCCAAATACATAAACAAGTCTTACTAGTCCATTACAAATGGCTTAAGCTTTAAACATATAATCCTCGTATTCTTCTCGTATACTAGTTCGTATAATGTTCATCATATATGTTATATTATCTTTCGTATATACTTGTACAACACTTCGTATAATACTCATATTCATTACCTCGTATAATAACTTTCTTATATACTATCGTCATTCATTCAAATCTTCACTTTCCTTAACATTCTCGAACTTAGTAGGGAGGCAAAAAACTTCGTTTGTTATAACTAAATTATTATAATATAATCCATTCTTCCTTATCATTCTATTATTACGTATTTCCCTGAAGTTCAAAAATAACTCCCGAGTAGGAATGGATGAATAGTGTTTTTAGGAGAATTTCTTGGAAAACTTTTATTTTTGTCTTGGAAATTCAAACACCTTAATTCTATCAAGTAGCCAGAATACTACGATATTATTCCACTTTTAGGTTATAGAACCACCTTCATCACACTTACTTGTTATAAATAACATATATTATAATTTTATTAATTAATTATCCAAATAAAATTATTTTAAAATTAATCCGATTTTCTCGGTTGTTACATTCTTCCCCCCTTATAAGGATTCTGTCCCCATAATCTCGCCATAAGTTAGTCAAACAACTTAGGGTAATTCTTCCAATTTTCTCGGTTGTTACATTCTTCCCCCTTATAAGGATTCTATCCCCATAATCTCGCCATAAGTTAGTCAAATAACTTAGGTTAATTCTTATTCATCTTTTCTTCAAGTTCCCACGTTGCTTCTTCGGCATTGTGGTTTCTCCATACTACCTTCACCGAAGGTATAACTTTATTCCTTAGAACATGCTCTTTTCTATCAACGATTTGAACCGGAATTTCATCGTACATCAAATCTCTCTCTACTTGAATAGGCTCATACTCTATTATGTGCTTATAATCTGGCTTATAAGGACGTAACACAGATACAAGAAACACATTGTGTATGCATTCTAAGTCTGGAGGTAATGCTACCATGTAAGCTACCTCTCCTACCCTTTTTAATATCTCGAAAGGTCCTATAAACCTTGGACTTAACTTTCCCTTCTTCCCAAAGCGTATCTTTCCTTTCCAGGGAGATACCTTTAGAAACTTATACGAGCCTTCTTCAAACTCCCTTCTCATTCGATGAGGATTCACATACTTTTTCTGTCTGTCTTGAGCTGCTACCAGTCACATTTGTATCAACTTAACTATATCCGTTGTTTGCTGCACCAATTCAGGTCCTAGCATTCAACGTTCTCCTACTTCATCCCAACACACTAGTGTTCTGTACTTCTTTCCATATAAAGCTTCATAAGGCGGCATGCCTATGCTTGCATGATAACTGTTTTTATACGCAAACTCTACTAGCGGTAGATGATCATCCCAACTACCTTTGAAATCCATAACGCAAGATCGTAACATATATTCTAACGTTTGAATTGTCCTTTTGCTCTACCCATCTATCTGTGGATGATAAGTTGTGGTTAACTTCAATTGCGTTCCCATATGTTCTTGCAGACTTCTCCAAAAGTTTGATATGAATCATGGATCACGATCAGACACTATCGAAATAGGTACCCCATGTCTTGAAATAATTTTTTAAACATAAAGTTTAGCTAACTGATCTAAGTTAAACTTGACTCTTATTGGCAAAAAGTGAGACATCTTCATCAATCGGTCCACTATTACTTAAATAGCGTCGTACTCTTTCCGTGTAGTAGGAAGTCCTACCATAAAATCCATCGTGATATCCTCCCACTTCCATTTCAGAATTTTCAATGACTGTAACAAGCCGCTTGGTCATTGATGTTCGGCCTTAACTTTATGACAAGTTAAGCACCTACTTACATAATCTACTATCTCTCTTTTTATGTTCGGCCACCAAAAATTTTGTCGAAGGTCTTGATACATCTTAGTACTACCAGGATGAATCGAGTACCTTGAACTATGAGCTTCTTGTAATATTTCCTCCTTCAAATCTGTTTCACTTGGAACCCAAATTCTTCCTTCAAACCTTAATATCCCCTTACTATCAAGACTATACTTTATCTCTTTTCACCTGCTAGCCTTTTCTTCATCTGGTCACACTCATCATTTCTGAGTTGTACCTCCTCGACTCTCTCTATAATGGTAGGTCTAGTCTCCGTTGTAAACAGTTTCTAACCAGACTTACCTAGTAACTTCACCTCTAACTGCATTCTATCCATCTCTGTTATTAACTCAGTTTGAGCTATTAACATAGAAAACTTTTCCCGACCCTTCCTACTTAAGGCATCGGCCACTACATTTGCTTTTTCTAGATGATACAGGATATCACAGTCGTAATCCTTTATCAACTCCAGCCATCTTCTTTGTCTCATATTTAAGTCTTTTTGTGTGAAGATATATTTTTGACTCTTATGGTCTGTGTATATCTCACATTTCTCTCCATATAAGTAATGCCTCCAAATCTTTAAGGCAAATACTACTGCTGCCAGTTCCAAATCATGAGTAAGATAAACTTTCTTATAATCTTTTGACTGTCGTGATGCGTACGCAATGACCTTGTCATGCTGCATGAGCACGCAACCGAGTCCTCTATGTGAAGCATCGCTATAAACTACAAAAATCCATGTATCATCAGGTAAAGATAATACAAGTGCTTCACTCAACCTTTTTTTAGGTTCTTGAAAATTGTTCTCACACTTCTCAGTCCACACGTACTTCACCGTCTTCCTTGTCAAATTTTTCAACGGAGTAGCTATCTTAGAAAAATCTTGAATAAGTCTTCGATAGTATCTCGCTAACCCTAGGAAAATCTGTACCTCTGTTGGTGTTTTCGGTTGTTCCCAATTAATCACTGCTTCCACCTTCACTGGGTCCACTGAAATTCTACCTCGGTTGATAACATGTCCTAAAAACTGCACCCTTTCTAGCCAAAATTCACACTTAGTGAATTTCACGTATAACTTCTCCTTCCTTAGTGTCTCCAACAAAAATCTTAGGTGTTCAGCGTGATCTTTGGGCGTCTTAGAATAGATTAGAATATCATCCATAAACACTATGACGAACTTGTCCAAATATTGTTTGAACACTTTGTTCATCATATCCATAAATGCAGCTGGTGCATTTGTCAACCCAAACGACATTACCAAAAACTTATAATGGCCGTAACGAGTCCTGAATGCCATCTTAGGTACATCTTCCTTTCTAACCTTTAACTGATGATACCCAGTTTGCAAATCTATTTTAGAAAAATTCTTTGTCCCTTTCAATTGATCAAAGAGATCATCGATCCTTGGCAATGGGTTTTTATTCTTTATCGTTAACTTGTTCAACTCTCGATAGTCGATACAAAGTCTCAACGATCCATCCTTCTTCTTCACAAACAGTAATGGTGCTCCCCACGGTGAAACACTTGGTTGAATGTATTTTCTATCCAACAGTTCTTGTAATTGAACCATCAACTACTTCATTTCTACTGGCGCCATACGATACGGTGCCCTTGAAATTGGTACCGTTCCTGGCACAATATCTATTACGAATTCGATCTTCTTATCTGGTGGAAGACCTAGTAATTCACTTGGAAATACATCCATAAATTCTTTGACTATAAGTATTTGTTCCATCGTTGCTTCCACTCTCTGGGTATCAACAACATGACTTAAATAACCTACACATCCCTTCCTCAACAATTTCCTAGTTTGTGTCATGGTAAGACAACACGAACGTCCTAGTAACTTGATACCGTAAAACACTACCCGAGGTTGCTGTAGACACTCAAAATTTTTGCATTCCTGTTAAGAACCTTGCATGAGGGCAAAATCATCTTCCACAGATAACCCTGGAAGTCAAACCAGCATAGTCCCAGAGAAAACCCCGGGATACTAAGTTTTCCATCTCAGAGACAACCCCGAGATATTCAGTTCCAGTCCCGGAGAAACCCCGAGATACTCAATTTGTCATCTCAGAGATAACCCCGAGATATTCAGTTCCATTCCCGGAGATAACCCCGGGAGATACTGTTCCAACCTCGGAGACAACCCCGAGGAATGCAGTTGCAGTTCTGGAGATAACCCCAGAAAAGCTCGTTTCAAACCCCAGAAGTCAGCTTCAAACCTCGGAGATAACCCCGAGGCACTCAGTTCTAACCCCGAAGATAACCCCGAGAGGTCAAGCGTACCTCAAAGACAACCCTGAGGACATTTAGTACTCACACTAGCCAAATCTCAGAGATAACCCTTAGCAACGACTGCTAAATCAGCCCAAAACCGGAGATAACCCCTGTGAGGGACAAAATCATCATTTTACCACCTCGATCCCACATTCACGTCGTCTCAACAACATTTCAACCCACGTTCTACACAAAAGTGTTCTACAAGAACTATAGCTCCAATCCCGAGTGACTACTACACAAGACAGTATACCAGATATAATTTGAAGACTTGAAGATTTGGGCATAGACCCATCTTCCTGGCTTCGTACAACCTCTTATCCCATGTCATTGTGTAGCTCTCAACAATAGCATTCCAGAAAGGTATTATATGCCTCAATCGGATGCCCATATTGAAAGTCATGAAGGTTCGAGCGGATAACGCGTTGCACGAGTGCACGTACTTTGAGATGGTGGGCCCACGGAGCCTGGGGTACCCCGGGTAGCCGTAGGTACATCTACGGCTGTCGAAGGTACACATGTGACTCCCCCCTCTATAAATAGACGGCTTTGTGGTAGCCATTTTGAGAAGATAAAAGGTGAGGAAGTCCTGTCCATTTTTCTTTGTACACATTATAAACTTAGTGCTTTCTCATTTCAAACACTTTTAAGCTTGTGTTTTGCTATATTTTACCGGTGGAAACCGAGTGTTCATTCATTTAAAGCTATTTGAAGTCTTCTTGGCAGCCCACTGTAATCCTTCTCACATTTCTTAAAGCTTTTCTCCACTTTTGTTAACACACAATTATTCACGTTGAGAGTCGTGTTGTGTGCGTATGCCCGGATCATCGATCCGTGGAGTTTATTGTTTATATATATATATATATATATATATATATATATTATCGAGTTATCTCGATTGAGCCCGAATATAATATTCGGTGCATTTACTGCTTTTATATATATATATATATATATATATATATATTTATATATATCCTAGAATTAACGACTGAGCCTGGATCGATATATATCTGGTGCATTTATAGCTTTTATATATATTTATATATATTTACATTTAGTCATGTCTGGAGTTTACTTCGTGGAAGTTGATTGTCTTTATATATATATATATTTACATTTAGTCCTCACTTCGAGTTTACTTCATGGAAGTTGATCATCTTTATATATATATATATATATATATATATATATATATATATATATATATATATATATATATATATTTACATTTAGTCCCACTTGGAGTTTACTTTGTGGCGGTTGATCGCTCATATATATATATATTTATAGCTTATATATATATAATCATTTATGACTTTCTTACATACTTCATCATCATGTGAGCCTAGAAATCGTGTGATCACAGATTCAGTTCCTGAATGTAGATTCAGTTCCCGTGATGGACATTTTTAGCTGTAATCAGCTCGTAAATTATTCACGGTGTTTGAATTTCCTTAGACGGCTCTCATGCCCACAAGGAGTTTGGCACTGCTATATATCTTATTTTCTCGAAGATGCTTCGCATCTCGAAAATAAAAGTAATCCAACCGAACACATAATAAAATGGAAGTATTAAAGGCCTCAATTACTATTGAGCATAATGGTTTGAAAAACCTGTTTTACAAAACATCACTGCCATATCTCGTTAAAATTGAAGTTTTATACAATAATTCAAATCCTTTGTATATAGGTGCAAACAAGGCATAATACTACTTCCAGACAACTGCACATAGACCTACACACACACACACATTCAAATAAATGTTTAAAATAAAAAGTAGCGATCACCGTGTTACCACGGATGTTGGGGGGGGGGGGGTGGTGCCTAACACCTTCCCCTCGCATAACCAAGCCCCCGAACACTAACGAATCTTGGTTTCACAGACAAGTTATGCAATGTAACATCACTTGGTCTATGTGCAAACCTTTTCTCGGTTGAGTTGGTGCAACCATTTAAAAAAACCAACTAGCGACTCTTACAGTCAAATCGTCGACATATACATGTCGGACCTTTTCACAACTTTTTTTTTCAAACAAATCTCACCTAACATGAGAACACCAAAAGATAAAAACAGAAAAGGGACAAATAAAAATCCCGACGTCGACAAGTGGCGACTTTGCTTGGGACATCCAGTAAGAGGGATTAAGTCGCTATCAAAGCTTTTCAAAACATTTATCTGCTTGTATGGATTTTTCATTTACATTTGAATGAATGTGTACTAATGCACTTACTTACTGGACTTAGTGCTTCGCACTATATCTTCCTGTGATATTAGTGCTTCGCACACATCATTTCTATACGATGAGGCGCGTTGTATGTGAATGTATGTTGAGTGGTCCCTCCACCAGGAGGCTATCCTATTGGTGTTTGATTACTAGACTCGTAGGGAGACTAATTCCAACGAGGCTCAGGAAAGGCACCACCCAAATTCGCTCCAGTTGAAAGACCAGATTAACTTCCCGTCAAGTAAATTACGATGATTTGGGAGCCTTCATGCCAAAAAACCGCGAGACTAACCTAAGATAGGCCAGCCTCTGATAAACCAAACGCGACGGGAGGTCTCTTCATACTTTTCCATTTCAATTACTTGTAAATTGAATTAATTGTAATTTCATTTCCATGTCAATCTCAATGTAATGGAAAATATAAAGGAATATGCGTACACGCATTCCCTTTCATATCAAAACCTGTCATGTTATAAAATAATTGACATCCATTTTGTAGGATAATACTCCTAGACGGACACATTACATAGCATGTAACATTTCTATATTCCCTAAGACTAAACTACATAAGTCTTTTTGTAGGGAAATAATTGGTCCTGTTACCCGTTCAAAGTCCAAAAAGGCAACAAGCCTATAGCCAAGCATGGCTACATCTGGCCAGTCTAATCTTACTCCTGTCTCTCGCGAAGAGTTCGAAGGATTAAGTAACCAAATTACAGAGTTGGTTGTTCTACTTAAATAACTACACAAGTCCACTTAGGGTCCACAAATACCCATACATATAGAATCCTCTGCACATGGAGGAACCCAAGGTCCGGATTAAGAAATTCTCGCATCTAAGTTGGACAAAGCCAACAAAATCCCTGAAAACATTCATCTCAAAGAATATCCAAACACCGGTGATATCAGGAAGAAATTCCTACAAATGGAAGAGACCATTCGGTCTATCAAATGGAATGGAGCACACGAGAGTGTTTCATATTCAGACTTTTGCATCTTCGCTAAGGTTCATTATCCAGAAAAGTTCAAGACTTCCAATTTTGAAAAGTATGATGGATTGGGAGATCCTTATACACATTTGAAAGTATTCATTGGAGAACTCAGATCTTATGTCGAGGATGAAAAGCTCGGAATGTAGTTGTTTCAGAAAAGTCTAACTGGAGAAGCCAAATGATGGTACACCAGATTAGACAACTCCAAGATTCATAGCTGGGAGGAGCTAGCTAATTCTTTCCTCAGTCAATATAGTTTCCAAACTCAGATGGCTCTTGACCGGTACCAAATTACCAAGGTCAAGAAACAAGCTAATGAGTCTTTCAGACAGTATGTCGAAAGATGGAGGCATCTGGCTGCTCAAGTTATTCCATCTATGACTGAGTCTGAAATGGTGATGACCTTCATAGATATTCAAGAAGCTCCCTTCTACGAAAGAGTTTTAGCTCGCATTGGCAAACCATTCTCTGAAATGATCAAACACGGAGAAATGGCCGAGATGGGATTGAAATCTTGGAAGATTCAAGACCTTGTCGCTCTAAAAGCTGTAGCTGAGCACATCAAGTCTAGAAGTTATGGAAACAACCCCCGGAGGGTCCATAAGAAGAAAGAGGTGGATGTTTCTTTGATATTACAAGGGCAAAGAGGCAATCAGAACATGCCTATTCAGAAGAGAAGATATTCCTTTTTCTAAGCATAGTCAGGCGTACTCGAGTGTTCACACCCTTAGGGGACTCACTCGACAACATTCTCAAACTTTTGACAGTTCAGAAGAAAATTACACATCTTCTTCCACCAGCCAATCCGAGTGGAAAGGGTTTTAATGCAAGCAAGACATGTGCTTATCATGCTGGAGCTATGGGACATGATACTCAAAATTGTTGGGCCTTGAAGCATAAAATCCAGGACTTAAGTGACAATGGTGAGATTGTGGTAACCAAACCCGATCAGCCTCACATTCAATACAACCCTCTTCCTCAACACAAGGAAGAGGAGGTTAACATGATTAACTGGAGAAGTGGACAGAGCTCTAACTATATGGGTGGTTCATCCCAATCCAACAAGGATAGTACTGACATATGGAATTTTGCACAGTTCCAGTTTATGATGGAACGAAAAATGAATGCTCTGAGCGAGCAAGTCAACCAATTGGCAGAATTGGTGGTTCACCAACACCAAGTCACACGTCAATTATTCAGCCAAGAGCATGCTAGCCTCTTTCCTCTTATTCCAAGTACTCCACCACGTACTCCAGAAAGTGAAACACTAGAGGATAAAATTGCAAAAAGAGTAATTTCCAAAGCCCGTCGGGATTTAGCCAACAAAAGGGAATTTACCTATTTAGGCCAACCGATGGAAGAAATATTGCAGATGCTGATCAACGAGGGAAGAATCACAGTTCTGATACCTCCAATCAGCCTGCGTTCAAAATGGTTTGATTTTAATGAAGTATGTCAATACCACTCCCACTTTCGCGATCACAGCACTGAAGAATGTTGGGCACTCCGCCATCTTATTTAGAACTTGATTGAAAGCGGTGTCCTACATATGACAGACAATGACGCTATATCACTGGAGATTGGGGACACAGTTCCTACAAAATGGAAGGAAGTTGTAGCAGTTATATCCTCTGAGGCGGATTTGGCTACCACATCACATGCAATTTGTGATAACCCAGGATTTCAAATAATTCGAATTTTACGAATAATTTTTTTTTAATTAATATTATTATTAATTATCATTATTGTGTTGAGTATCTATGATATGAGTCTAGAGAATGAGTCGATTTGTGTATTGACTAAGAATTTAGAGTAGAGTTGTGCTTAATAAAGAATAGAAACCCTAACCCTAAGTCCGGATAGGGATTCGCTAGAAATTGTAATTTAAATAATTATATTAATGAGTATGTGTCTGTAATATTTAGAATTATTTGATCAATGATTGATCGTATAAGGTTTAAATTTAGTAAACCCTAATAAGGGATTAGAAACCCTAATCTTCGGATTAGAAACCCTAATCAAAAGTCAGAAAACCCTAATTTTATATTCGGGAATCCTAAAACCCTAATTAGGAAACCCTAATCCTAATTAGTAAGCTTAATGTGTTTATTAAACTTAAATATGATTAGAAACCCCTAATTATATTTTAGTTATCTTAATTTCTATTTTACAAACCCTAATTGTAATTTAGAAATTTTAATTTTTTTTAATTAAAGCCCTAATTTTATATTCGAGATTTCTAAGCCCTAATTATGAAACCCTAATCCTAATTGGCATGCATAATGTGTTTATTAAACACTAATATGATTAAGAAAACCTAATTTTAGTTTCAAAATTTTAATTTTCTAAATTAAAACCCTAATTTAGAAAATCTTAGAAAGTTAGTGATTTAAAACCTAAGGGTTAAAACCATAGGGTTAAAACCTAAGGGTTAAACCCTAAGGGTTTGTGTAAATGTCTTGTATGCCATTAAAAATAGTCTGCTAATGACAAAAATGCCCTTTTTATATTCTTTAAATGGTAACTTGTAAAAATACCAATATCTTTAGTTGGTGAACCACCCATTTGACTTTGGGACATAAATCTCTAGCAATGCCAGCCTATAGCAACATAGTAAGTGGTATATAAGAGATTTTGGAGAGAGAAAGTTCATAAAAAATGTGTCATTTGCTCTCAAACTCTCCATAACTGATTCTCTCTCTCAACCTCCGAATTCCTTGAGTAAACCAGTCCCTTAAACACCCACTTGATCACCTAGATCATATTTGGAGAGCCAAGTTCTAAGATTTGAAAAAAGAAGGTATAAACTTAAAACCTATTTTGATCCAAGTTGCTAAGATAAATCTTGTGTTTTTGTGTTTATGTTTGTGTGAAAAGGTGTTTTTAGTTGATCTATGATGATCCATGATGGATCCATAGCATCAAATGACTTTAAAATAGTGTTTTCCAAAAATTGTTCTTGAGCAATTTTTGTGGTCTGACAAGCAATGTCAGTCGCCACAGATCCTTGCTCGTTTAAGCTTTTTGTTGTTTTAAGTTTTGGATTTGTAGCCTGGTATGTTGTCTTTAATCTGCAAGTGGTATCAGGGTCATTGGATGTCTAGATCAGAAGTTATTAACGGTCAAATTCGATTGACCCACGTTGACCATCTGTATTTTGGGTAACCCAGAAAGTGATAAACAGTGCCTGACAAGATATTTGGAGCCCTAGATCTGTCTGAATTTAAGTGTTATCATGATGTTTATATATCTAGATTATAGCCTTATATGTGTACTATAGAACTATGCTTTTATATCTCTTAAACAACACCTAATCTGGTTGTAGTGGATGGTCAAACGTGACCATCCGATCACAAGTTACGTTTCTGGAATTTCCAGAAAATGTTTGAACAAAATTTCTGACAGCCTTTGACCGTCTTATAACTTTTGATTTTGTTGTTGTTAAACCGATCTATTGATTTATTAATGTTCCTCGACACCAGGACTATAATCTTGAACCATTAAACCACCAAAATGATGACCAGAACACTTACCTAGTTGAGCTCGAATTGAGACACTCGAACTGCCTTGGATTTCTAGGTTACCCAGAAAACCCAGGCATGGTCTGACATGTACTTTGAAAGTCCAGATCTTCATGATATGTTGATATATGACTTAAATATTGGTTGTTTGTTGTAGTGTGGTGTACGAACTGCAAGATCATTGTGAGAAATTGCCCATAAACAGTTTGTATTAAGATTTATTGACGGTCAAACGTTGACCCTTGCACTGCCGGCTGTCAGTGTTCTTGAGGCTCAAGAACACCAACAACGACGCTAAGTGTCACTATAGGCCATTAGTGACGGTTTATTTATTTTCTAATTTCTGAATATTCTGAAAATTATTTAAAAATAGAAATAAATTATAAAAATTACTAAAACTAGTTTTAATAATCATTTTAAATTCTGAAAAATAACTTTTAATTATTTGGGACATTTTTCATTAATATTTATAATTATTTGGATATTAATGATATTTAATTTATTTAATTAGTGTATTAAATAAATTAGAGAAAAATGATTTAATATTATGAAAAATCATTTTAAATAAGAATAATGTATTTAAAAATATCATGAATTATTAAATATAATTTTAATATTTTTGGAGAATTTTCATTAATAATTTAATATTAATGATATTAGATTTATTTAATTATTAAATTAAATAAATAAGATAAAAATGATTTTATTAATTTAAAAATCATTTTAAATAAGAATAAAGTGTTAGAAAATATTTTAAATTATAAAATAATTTTCAATATTTTTGGAGAATTCTCATTAATAAATTAATATTAATGATATTAGATTTATTTAAGAATTATATTAAATAAATGAATTAAAAATGATTTAATTAATTTAAAAATCATTTAAAAATGAGAAAAATGTTTTATAGATATTTGAAGTTATAATTAATGACTTTAAATATTTTGATAATAATTTCATTAATATTTAAATATTAATGGTGATGGTTTAAAAATGATTTTAATTATTTTTAAAATCATTTAAGTAGAATATTGATGATTTAAAAATATTTTAAGTTATAAAAAATAACTTTAATATTTTGACATGTATGTTATTAATATTTTATATTATTAAATACTAATAATGATAAGATTATTTGATAATTAAATCATTTAAAATGGTTTCGATGTTTGAAAAATTATTATAAATTATAATAATTGTTTATAAATTATTAAACGTTTCCGAAAAATATTATAAACGGTATTTAACTTATCTAAAATAATATTGAAATTTAGAGACCAAGTTTAATCGACAACCAATGTGTTAATTGTCGGATAGAGTGACTAGAACACCGAGAATGGACCGAAGTCCAACCAGACCGAAATATTTAGACTTGATAAGTGTTTATATAGGTTATAAACACTAATGTGGATATGTGGTAATGTGCCTAGGAGAAGATTGACTATGAATTATAGTGTTACGTGTTATGAATTATTGTGCTAATTGTAAGACCGATATTATTGGTTATAGGTCTTACGAAAGCAGATAAGTATATTGTGTAGCAGTAATCAACGCGGACGGCAAGTTCCCTAACTCAACATTGAGTTATACTCATTTAATTATTATAGTGGTTAATTATTGCTAATTATACCATGTCCAGGGATTTATTGTTGATTATTCGCAGTTAGTGCATGTTTAATAATTTAAATTGAATCACTGATTCGGAGAATATACATTTGTAGAATAACTGTTGTTGGATATTCATATTCGTAGAAGTTAAAATTGACAATACAGATAATTCCTGTTTATTGTCAAATTATGTTGAGAAATGTCTTAGCTAATTATTCTGGCTAGACGAACATTTGTTAGAACTTGATAAATTCGAGAAAAGAATTCAATTGTTATTGGTAGATCGATGTGACGCCCCCAAAATAGGTATACATCACCCATTATGAGTCGCCAGATACAAGGTACTGAATACAAATACAACTTAATTATACAACAGTCGTGTAAAATACGACAAAACATAAATCATGAGTTTTAATACAAATATTGTCATCTGTACAATATCCACACTCAATGGACTCCTCATTACATTTATTATCACACTATTTTACGAGAAATAGTGAGGACTATTAATGCACCATCTAGGACCATCACTCTGCTTCCCCCTAGTCTAGTCCCAAATTCGTTCTCATTTCTTGAAGAGAACAATGAAAGAAAGGGTGAGCTCAACTAGCCCAGTAAGAAATATTATGACTGAGATAATGCAGAATAAATTATCCTTAGACTTCAACAGTATAACAACTGATAGAATATAATAGACAACAAGTTTTAGATCAAAAACTGCAGCGAAATAAGCAATCCATTAGAAGAGTCAAGTAGAGAATAAAATCTACTATCTTCTATGATTTAAAAGTTTTTCATCAACTTTATCACGAGACTCAAACAATAAATAAAATTGAATCAACCCTGCTCCACGGCCAAGGATATTCATGTAATCATCAATGGTCATGACTATATCGAATAATCCCTGGTCATAATCATACCAA
The DNA here is from genome assembly GCA_020205605.1 of Panax ginseng. Lineage (NCBI taxonomy): Eukaryota > Viridiplantae > Streptophyta > Magnoliopsida > Apiales > Araliaceae > Panax > Panax ginseng. Next base: position 84,047,409 of record CM035145.1, read on the forward strand.
CAACTGTCCACCAATGAACTACAAGCCAATGAGGACTTTTACTACATCATTACGGTCATGATTATACCGAATAATCCCTGGTCTTAATCATACCAAGTCCATTTATGCATGTAACCCAAAGATGACTTTCAACATAATATAAGTATGAGGATGATGGCAATTCAATAAAACAAGTTCAAGAATAAATTTTAAAGATTTATAAGTTAATTTATCTTGAACTCAATAACGTCCAAATTGTCAACCTGATACTGCTTTGTGGAGTAAACTTCAAGAATGCTCAGAAGAATTTTTTCATGAAAAGATATTGGATGAAGCGCAAATATCAAGGATATTCCACTAATTTCATGGAGTATAGAAGCCAAAGCTTTAACCAACTGAGTATAATATAATATATGAAACTGCAAATGGATTTTTGCCCTCCATGCGGTAATCCACGTAGACAGATCATTTCCATAATTTAATAGAAATGAATACGAAGGATCATTCACCATGCATGTGGTAATCCACATAGACAGGTTATTCCAACAAAATAATAAAGAATGGAATAACAGAAGGATTCACCATGCGTGCGATAGACTACACACGCATAAAAGTTATTCCCAAATGAATAATAAATAATAGAACCCGTCCGGCGAAGCATGCATGTGATATATTCGACGTAATGATAAATAATGGAACCAGGTCTGGCGTAAACACATAGACAGGATATTCTGACAAAATAATAAAGAACGGAATATTAGAAGAATTTCACCATGTATGCGGTACTTCGCATAAACAGGTTATTCCAATAGAATAATAAGAATGGAATAACAAAAGTTCTCTTCATGAATATGAAAGAAATAATACCCCTTATGAGTACAATAAATAACATCCCATACCTTAGAAGGAACTGGATATTGGAAAAGTGAAGTAGCAGAATACTTTTCTTCTTTCTCTCTATAGTTTCTCACTCTAGAGTTTCAGTGAATTCGTAAGAAATAATGAAGGAATGAGCTTCTTTTTATAGAAGAACTGAAAGTGGCTCTTGGTCTTAACAAAGGGTCAAAATGACTCTTGGTAATATTGAAGAGACAACTACTATTTGCGAAGGGGTAATTAACTCTTGAAACACCGAAGGGGCAAATAACTCTTGGAAAGCTGAAGGGACAAATAACTCTTGGAAAACTGAAGGGACAAGTTAATATTAAAACTTTAAATCAACGATCCATATTGATTTACTATAATTTCAACCAACGGTCTGAAAAATTAGCACATCATATTGTACCCAAAAATGATTTGGACCGAAAATAAATATATTTTACGGGTGAATAGTACCCTGTGAATAGTAACTCATGAATAGTAACTCGTAAATAGTACTCTAACACAAAAAGTGCCCCGAATACCCGATTGAACAATATAACCTCCGGACATCAATTATTATCGAAACAAATGTCGATTTTCCACTAACACAAATAATTCTAACACAATGGAACTATAAAATTCATCTTTAATCAACAAGAACTTATTCATCATTAATATTATAATTCACAATATTTAACAACCAGGTCGTTCCCAGGAAAGAGGGGGCTTTCCGATAAGGATTTCTCCTTATTTGCGCGTAATTAGGTGACCAAACCTCTCCTTGACAGAACTTCTAGACATTGTCAATATTGTAAATAATAATATGAATAACTTTGCCGTCTCAATTATTGATTTAATAATATATCATATTATGCAGATTATACTGTAACAATAATTGAATCAATAATATGAGAGATATGATGCAGCAATTACTGTAGCAATAATTGAGTATAATTAAGTGACTTCTCACGTAAGCATCAATAATCAATACCGTGTGCTACTATACAACCACGCCAGACATCTTTGTGCTTTTTACTACCAAGCGCTTCAACGGTTTTAATTCCAGACACCTCCGCCTTTATTTTTATAGAAAGATAATTTTGTCATTTTCTCAATCCGACAATAATTCTGTTGTGGGGTCCACCAATGATTGTACCGTCGTACGGATATTCCTCGACAAAAAGAATATTCCCCGACCAATCGAATATTATACAACAACTTGCATACTTTTCAAAATTTATAAATATTACCCACAACTATAACATTATATCAAATCCACACCATAATATTAAAAAAATATTTCGAGAAATTTAATTCTTTATTCATAAAATTTGGGGTCTCACAATCTCCCCTCCTTATTGAATTTCGCCCTCAAAATTTACATACATACCTGGTATGATGAAGATACATTGACTTTATTTCAGATTCTAACTCTTGAGGTATAACCTTTGAGTGTTGAATACGATCCGTCTTATCCAAGATTTTAACACGTAGCTCCTCATACGTTAAATCTTATGCTATCTCGTCTAGTTCTAATTTAATAACGTGGTTCGGGTCATCCACATATTTATGTAACATCAATACGTGAAAAAAAACGTTATGAACACGCGACATACTTGGCGGTAAAACGAGTCTATAGTCCACAGTTTCTACTCGATCAAGGATTTCAAATGGGCTAATAAAATCGAGGGTTGAGATTTCATCTCTTCATCAATTCTTGCTTCTAGAATAACGCCTTCTTGAACCTTCTTCTTCACATTCTTCAGCTTCGGGTGTGTAGCTTGAGCGGCCTTTAACTTTATCGATTAAAGTTGATTCTACTCGTATATTTGATATCACCACGTGGGTCCCTATAGTCTTTAACTCTATCTTCATCATTTGTAAGTTATACAAAATGGGTTTTTGGGTTAACAAGATCGTATTCGTAAATGCATACGATCTTCTACTCAATGCGTCAGCTACCACGTTCGCTTTTCCCACGATGATATTGAATGGTACAATCGTAATCTTCAACAACTCAAGCCAACGTTTTTGGCACATTACACGTTTGTTTTGGTTGAAGAAAATATTTGAGGGTTTTAGAAATGGGTTTTTTACTGGGGTCAATACAAATTCGATTTCACGCTCTAGGGTAGGCCAAGAAGTCTTCAGAAATATGTCAAGAAATTTATTAACAATAGAAATATCATTCAAAACTGTGACTCTCATCTAAGACTTGGAAAACACGTCACATTGATACCTATCAACTTGTCATCGTCATTCACGACGTCGCCTACAAAAAGTCTGGCTTCGCTGCATTCCACATAAGGAAGTCACCGGCGAAAGGCTCGAGGCTCTTTACTTATGACTTGATATGACAATGATTGACTTTAGTGGTTTGGTTGCTTGAATTCGCATAACAGGTTGGTTAGGAATATGAAAGCTAACAACCTTACAAAAAGCTTGATGAGTAGTTAACCAATCGATTCCTAAAATCACATCAAGTATTTTCAAAGAGATAAGATCGACAGGTAACGTGAAATTGTCGATTTGAACCAACAAGATTTATAAACAGTGGAGGTAACGATGGTTTCTACTATCAAAGTTTCAACCAATAAGTCAAAGTCTAATTTCTCCGAAGTCAAATTTAAACGTTGAGCGCAAGCAAGAGAGATAAAAGAATGGGTAGAACCCAGATTCTAATAAGGTATAGACTTCGCAAGAATTTATAATTAACTAACCGATGCTAACTTCGTTCGGGTCACTCGCTTTTGAGAAGTCACGAAAAATGCTCTTCCCGAAACCACCGACTTTTGTTTTGTCCAGTACATCTTTGGTGCCACCGTCCCAAATTTGGACTTGATTTCGCTTCTGTGACAAAATCGAGCTATGTGACCGTCTTTTCCACAACTAAAATATACCTTGGAAGGCTATGGATAGTTTGGTCTGATATGTCCCTCCCCTCCGCATTTGAAGTATATGATAGGTGGTCGTTCTCCTTCTTTAACAATAGGTGCTGATGCTGACGTCTTTCCATCGTTGTTGAATCTCCTCTTCTTGAAACTTTCACTTTTATTATCTTGGCCATAATTACCACCGAAGTGGTTACCATTTCTGGCATGAAAATTTTCTCCACGATGGTTATCATTATTCCGATGGCCGTTGCCACCGGTACGATTATTATCGTGTTGTTGCTCGTTATCCTTTCGTTGGGCTGGCATATTATCGTGCTCCAATAACTGAGCCCTATTCACTACATCTGAATATAAACAAAGTTTGTGAGAAATGAGGTATTAACGTATATCGGGTTTCAAACCTCTTAGAAATATTCGCATCATTCGCTCCTCATTATCAACCAAATGGGATACAAACCGGGATAACTCCGCAAATTTGGCCTCGTATTGTGACACGGTCATATTATTTTGCTCCAACTTGATAAACTCCACCTCCTTCATGTGACGAATACTTTCGAGAAAGTACTTTTCGCTGAAACGACTCTTGGAACTTCTCCCAAGACATCTTGAGTCGCCAGTCAGAGTGCGCTTTTACGATTCCCACCAAGAATCGCTTCTTCACGCAACATAAAGGTGGCAAAGGGAACCTTTTACTCCTCGGAGCATCCCAAGACATCAAATATCTTGTTGATCTGCTTTATCCACGTCTCCGCCTTAAGTGGTTTTGGCTCTCCAAAAAACTCCGGTGGTCCCAGCTCCTTGAACTGCTTAGCGGTGACCGACCGTGGGTTGCCATTGTTTCCACCTGCATTATGAACAGGAGTCTCTCTCGCCTGATGTTGCATGAATTGTATAAAGCCTTTGACCATCCCATCGTTCATCATTTCATCGGTGTTATTGTTTACCTAAGGATTATTATCTTCCTGTTGCACATTATCCTGGATATTGATCGTTGGTGACTCAATGGTCTCCTGTGCTCCATTGCTATTCTCAACATTCTCGGAAGTCATTTTCAAACACTGCCACAAGACAAGGGTTAATTAACATATCACATATTATCCCTATACTCTGACCGGCCAATTAAATACCAAATAAACTTAGGTAGGTCATACTAGCGAAAGAATTCCCCGTCTCTCCCTTCCTAGTTCTTGTCTCACATCTCAGCCAGGGATCATATCCCTAAGCTTTGATACCAACTGTGACGCCCCCAAAATAGGTATACATCACCCATCTTGAGTCGCCAGATACAAGTCAATAATAATACAAATACAACTTAATTATACAACAGTCGTGTAAAATACGACAAAATATAGGATGTGAGTTTTAATACAAATATTGTCATCTAGACAATATCCACACTCAATGGAGTCCTCATTACATTTATTATCACACTATTTCACAGAATAGTGAGGACTACTAATGCACCATCTAGGACCATCACTCTATTCCCCACTAGTCCCATTTACGTTCTCATTTCTCAAGAGAACAAAGGAAAGAAAGGGTGAGCTCAACTAGCCCAAGAAGAAATATTATGACTAAAATAATGCAGAATAAATTATCCTTAGCCTTCAACAGTATAACAACTGATAGAATATAATAGACAATAAGTTTTAGATCAAAAACTATAGCGAAATAAGCAATCCATTAGAAGAGTCAAGTAGAGAATAAAATCTACTATCTTTTATGATTTAATAAGTTTTTCATCAACTTTATCGCTGAAACTTAGCTTAATAAATAAAATTGAATCATCCCTGCTCCACGGCTAAGGATATTCATGTAATCATCAATGGTCATGACTATACCGAATAATCCCTGGTCATAATCATACCAACAACTGTCCACCAATGAACTACAAGCCAATGAGGACTTTTACCACATCATTCGTCACATTACGGTCATGATTATACCGAATAATCCCTGGTCATAATCATACAAACTCCATCTATGCACGTAAGCCAAAGATGACCTTCAATATAAAATAAGCATGAGGATGATGACAATTCAATAAAACAAGTTCAAGAATAAATTTTAAAGATTTATAAGTTAATTTATCTTGAACTCAATAAAGTCCAAATTGTCAACTTGATACTGCTTTGTGGAGTAAAAGTCAAGAATGCTCAGAAGAATATTTCCATGAAAAGATACTGGATGAAGCGCAAATATCAAGGATATTCCACTAATTTCATGGAGTATAGAAGCCAAAGCTTTAACCAACTGAGTATAATATAATATATGAAACTGCAAATTGATTTTCGCCCTCCATGCGGTATTCCACGTGGACAGATTATTTTCACAATTTAATAAGAAATTAATACGAAGGATCATTCACCATGCATGTGGTAATCCATATAGATAGGTTATTCCAACAGAATAATAAAGAATGGAATAACAGAAGAATTCACCATGCATGCGATAGATCGCATGAGACAAAGTTATTCCCAATGTAATAATAAATAATGGAATTCCCAGTCCCATGAACGCATGCAGATGTGATATTCGACAGAATAATAAATAATGGAACCAGTCCCACAGAACGCATAGATAGGATATATTCCGGCGTAATGATAAATAATGGAACCAGTCCCACAGAACGCATGTAGACATGATATTCTACAAAATAATAAAGAACGGAATATTAGAAGAATTTCACCATGTATGCGGATTTAGATAAATAGGTTATTCCAATGTAATAATAAGAATGGAATAACAAAAGTTCTCTTCATGAATACGAAAGAAATAATACCCCTTATGAGTACAACAAATAATTTCCCATACCTTAAAAGAAACTAGATATTGGAAAAGTGAAGTAGCAGAATACTTTTCTTCTATCTCTCTATAGTTTCTCTCTCTAGAGTTTCAGTGAATTCGTAAGAAATAATGAAAGAATGAGCTTCTATTTATAAAAGAACTGAAAGTGGCTCTTGGTCTTAACGAAGGGTCAAAATGACTCTTGGTAATATTGAAGAGACAACTACTATTTGCGAAGGGGAAATTAACTCTTGAAACACCGAAGGGGCAAATAACTCTTGGAAAACTGAAGGGACAATTAACTCTTGGAAAACTGAAGGGACAAGTTACTATTAAAACTTTAAATCAACGATCCATATTGATTTACTATTATAATTTCAACCAACGGTATGAAAAATTAGCACATCTCCTCATGGAATAATATTGTACCAAAAAATGATTTGGACCGAAAAGAAATATATTTTACGGGTGAATAGTATCCCGTGAATAGTAACTCGTGAATAGTAACTCATGAATAGTAACTCGTGAATAGTACTCTGACACGAAAAGTGCCTCGAATACCCGATTGAATAATATAACCTCCGGACATCAATTATTATCGAAACAAATGTCGATTTTCCACTAACACAAATAATTCTAACACAATGGAACTATAAAATTCATCTTTAATCAACAAGAACTTATTCATCATTAATATTATAATTCACAATATTTAACAACCATGTCGTTCCTGTGAAAGAGGGGCTTTCAGATAAGGATTTCTCCTTATTATGCCAATTGATTAGGTGACCAAACCTCTCCTCGATGTAACTTCTAGACATTGTCAATATTGTAAATAATAATATGAATAACTTTGCCGTCTCAATTATTGATTTAATAATATATCATATTATGCAGATTATACTGTAACAATAATTGAATCAATAATATGAGAGATATGATGCAGCAATTACTGTAGCAATAATTGAGTATAATTAAGTGACTTCTCACGTAAGCATCAATAATCAATACCGTGTGCTACTATACAACCACGCGTATTACTGTACTTTTACTACCGGGTAGTTCAACAGTTTAACGGTAACACCTCCGCCTTTATTTTTATAGAAAGATAATTTTGTCATTTTCTCAATCCGACAATAATTCCGTTATGGGGTCCACCAATGATTGTACTGTCATACGGATATTCCCTGACACAAAGAATATTCCCCGACCAATCGAATATTATACAACAACTTGCATACTTTTTAAAATTTATAAATATTAACCACAACTATAACATTATATCAAATCCACACCATAATATTAAAAAAATATTTCGAGAAATTTAAATCTTTATTCATAAAATTTGGGGTCTCACGATCGATGCTAATTATTTCAGCTAGATCGATAAGTAAATAGAAATTGAAATGATTGCGTTTCGTTGTTAAATCAAATTTTGATTCAAAGACTGAGAAGAACAACCTTTTATATAAAGGGAACATTTTAGGTCGTATATTCGGCCATTGTGCACTGTTAAGTATTATGCATAATATAGGGTATAATAAAGCTGATCACTTGTTATACTTGCAGAGGGGTATGATTTAATCTTTATGGTTATCTGATACTCCTGCGTATGTATCAAAGTAAATCTTTGATAGGTACCCGAGAAGGTAGAAGTTCTAGATCCAATGGATCGCTCAACATAAATCTGGAAAATATTCCACTTTGTTATTGCGTAGAATTGATACTTGTTTATTCATTTGAATATCGTAGAAACTTTGAAAGCGTTGTACTATTTCATTATCAAATTATTGTGTTGCATAGAAAGGGAGAAGCCTTGTTATTGATTAACGCATTATTCAGCTAATTCAAAGTTCCCCGAACTTTGGTGTCATTCTATCAAAATAGATAGTCTATTATTCTGATATTTATACATTCATTGTATATCTTAACTTGCGGGGCAAATTTGTTGCTCACCCTTACTAAATAAAACTTTTCAGCTAGGGACGAAGTGGCAGGAGGTGCTGTGAAGAACAAAGGCAAAGACATAGTGATTAATTAGTTATGAATAATATTATTATTATGTTGTATTTGTGAACCCTTTTTGTATAACTAAAGGGTATGTTTGTAATGTTAAGGTTAGAGAACCTGGGGTAATGTATTAACTATATCAGTTAATGAAGTGTATGTTCCTATTTATAAATAAATGGGTAGTTAAATGTTATTTATATTGTGGATCGTGAACACCAAACTTGGGGGTCAGGTAACCCAGATTTGGGGGTGTCACACAATTCAACTTATTAAACTTAAAGGTGTTGAAAACCCTTTGAAAGTGGCTGCGCCAAAGACAATTATATTGCCATTCAGGCCATAGTATCCTGTTGTCAGCCTACAGAAAGTGCCATGGAATTATGGAGAGGCTGAAGGATCCACATCCAATATAACTGTTACAGTGTTGAAAGAGAATCCACTGTATCTTCCTCAACGGGTGATGAAGCCTACCATCAGGTCAAAGGGGAAAGTTCCCATGGAGAAGATTGAAGAATTCCTCCATACTATGGGACATAATGAAGCCAAGGTGGTTTTAAGCTTGAAAGAAGCTCCACAACAAATTTTTATACTGGACATGATTTTCTCCTCAGAAGATCATCGCAAGATCTTACTAAGAGTCTTAGAAGAAGCCACTTGCCAAAATCAGTGGATGTAGAAAAGTTTCATCATCTGGTTGATCACATCTTCAATAGCAATGTGATATCCTTCACTGATGATGATATACCTCCTGAAGGGACATGTCATTACAAACCGTTGCACATAGCGGTCATGTCCTCCGAATATATGGTGGGAGGAGTTCTGATAGATGGGGGATCATCCTTAAACATCTGCCCTTACGCCACCTTGGAGAAGATGAATATCAATCTCAACAGGATCCAAAGCAACCATTAAATTATCAAAGCTTTTGATGGATCCTGACGAAATAATATCGGAGAGATTGAATTATCTATGGATATTGGTCCACACACATTCTGTGTATCCTTTCATGTATTAAAGATAGATATAGGATACAACCTACTCTTGGAAAGGCCGTGGATTCATATGGCTGGAGTCGTCCCTTCCACCCTTCATCAGCAGCTCAAATACATCATTAACAGTAGCTTAGTAACTGTTAATGCTGAGCCAGGATGTCCTAAACAAGGTGACATACCACTCATCGGTTTTAATGTGGAAGTTGAGCCTGTAATCTTCCAGGCCATTGAGGTGAGAAACACTCACTATTAACCCATTCGGGAGCCACCTCTGATACCCAGAGTTTCTTCCGAGGTAATGTCGACAAGTTAAGAGATGATATCCTTGGGTTTTCAGCCTGGACAAGGGTTAGGCAAGCATCATCAGGGCATTAAACACCCAATTCAAGTTCCCAATAAAATAGGGATAGTCGGACTAGGCTCTCCTAGGTCCAGTCACAGGAACCCTCACAAGCACAAACAGGTTTTTTCAGCAACACGATGATTGCCTACAACTACAGGGACTGAGCCTGTACGACCTTCAGTAAAGGTCCCTGCCCATGTGATTGCTATGTTGTTTCCTAGGCCGATACCAGTTAAAGGAAAGGAAGTCTTGATTCTAGACCCCGAAGTGGAGGAGAAGGAACGTAGGTATAAGTAAGACATTGCAATGCGGTTACCAAACATGCGCGTCCTAGTCCGTACGGAGGGCACGAACAGAGACATCCTAGACGATGATTGTCTAGACATCATGGTCATCAGTAGGGAGAAGGAAGATGATAACTGCCCCTTCATCACAGCCTTCCACCAGGACTTCACCCTTGGCAATTGGAGCATCACTCATTGCATTTGCCGACAAGAGTAAAAAGGGCAGAAACTCCCTCTGCCCTGTAGATAGCAATGACTGCTTACTTTTTATGTACAATATTAGTAGTTATTTTTGTCATTACATGCTAACATTTTGTATGATTAAACATTTTCATATATTAAGTGAAAGAATTTTATTTCAGGACCTTAAAGTTAGATGTGCCTAAACTTGTTGATGAGGTGCCTATTCTCCACAAGGACTGTAACTTTGATGTAAAGTTGGACTCAGATTTGATGGAAATATAAGAGGACAATGAGATACCTTAGGAGATCAAAGAATGGGTCAAAGACAAACCCAAGCCAAATCTTGATCAAACCACCTCTTTTAACCTCGAAACCTCAGAAAACCCCAAACAAATCTAGATGGGTACGGACCTCACTCCAAAACAAAGGAATGACATGGTTACTCTATTAACCCAATTCCAGGATGTGTTTTCATGGTCTCATGAAGACATGGTCAGTATGTCCATTGATATTGTCATTCATCGCCTCCCCATTAAAGAGGGATTCAAGCTGGTCAGGCAGAAGCTCAGGCGATTAAAACCTGAGTGGAGTTTAAAAGTTAAAGAAAAAATTATGAAACAATTTCAAACCGGCATTATCATGGTGTCAACATACCCTCAATGGCTATCCAACATAGTCCTCATGCCTAAACCTGGAGGAAAGGTGTGAGTTTGTGTGGATTATAGGGATCTGAACAAATCTTGTCTCAAAGATAGCTTTCTCGTACCATTCATCCACATACTCATTGACAATACAACTCAGTATGACATGTACTCCTTTGCTGACTGCTTTGCGGGGTGCCATAAAATCATGGTTGCTGAAGAGGATCGTGAGAAAACTTCATTCATCACTCCTTGGGGAAACTTTTGCTACAGACGGTTGTCATTCGACCTCATCAATGCCGAAGCTACCTATAAACTAGCCATGATAGCTCTTTTCCATGATCTAATGCATAAAGAGATAGAGATCTACATGGATGACGTTATTGTCAAGTCCCGAAGGGAGGAAGACCACTTAGACCATCTCAAAAATCTCTTCAATAGGTTGCGTAAGTACAACTTGAAGTTGAATCCAGCCAAGTGCTCCTTTGGAGTTAAATCAGGCAAGTTGCTAGGATTCCTAGTCAGCCACAAAGGATTGAGTTGGATCCCACAAAAATCCAGGCCATCACAGAAATGCCCATACCTCAGACAGAGAAGGAAATACAGGAATTTTTGGGAAGAATCAACTTTATCAGCAACCTGTGAGCCTATTTTCAAGTTGTTAAGGAAGAACTCCTCTATGAAATGGAACGATGAGTGTCAGAAAGCCTTTCTTACAATCAAAGAGCAACTACTTAACGCTCCAATTTTGGTACCTCCCAAAGATGGTGTTCCCCTGTTCATGTACATATCCATCAATGACAATGTTATGGACTGCATGCTGGGACAAAAAGATGATAGAGGACAAGAAAGAGCTATCTATTACCTTAACAAAAGATTCAGTAGCAGTGAACACAAGTACACTCTGATTAAGAAAACTTGTTATGCTTTAGCATGGGCCTCCATGAGATTACAACATTATCTCCATGGTCACACAACCCATCTCATATCCCGCATGGATCCTCCCAAATACGTATTCAGCAAACCCATATTGAATTGTCGACTGTCCAAATGGAAGTTGATCCTACAACAATTTGACCTCGTGTATGTGACGCATAAGTCAGTTAAAGGTCAAGGAATCGCGGATCAAATGGCCTCCATGCTTACAGGGGATTTCAAACCTTTGGAAACATACTTCCCCAATGAAGGGGTTATGACAGTTCAACAACACCATCATGAAGATACACACCAATCATGGAAGATGTATTTTGATGGAGCCGTAAACATGGAAGGTTCTTGAGCTGGAGCAGTTCTAGTATCCATTACGGGGGAGCAGCATCCCGTCGTCGTCAAATTGTAGTTTGCCAACACAAAGAACGTAGCTGAGTATGAAGGCTATTTCATGGGGCTAAAACTAGCCCAATCAATGGGCATCAAATGGTTAACTATCTTTGGGGATTCCGAATTGGTAATCAGACAAACCACTAGAATCTATCACACCAAAGAACTACATTTACTGTCTTACCATCGGCAGGTTCTACAGATGGCTTCGGAGTTTGAAGAAATATCCTTCCTCCACATTCCTCGGAATAGAAATGACGTTGCGGATGAAATAGTAACCTTAGCCTCCTTGATCAACATACTTGACAAGGAAGACATACCAAACATCACATTTCCTAACTAGGTTCATAAAACCTACATTTCACTTTCTCATCATACTCTTAGAATAGTTAGGTATGTCTAGGTATACCTTAACCACTCCTACTTGACATCAACATTCATATATATATATATATATATATATATATATATATCACACACTTGACTCGCTATGCGTTCGTTACACATTTCAAACTCATAGATGCATAATTCACAAAGTTCTTGCATTTTGCAAACCTTAATAAAATTTAACAACTCTGTGTTTTATATAACCATTACAGGATCTCATGCTTAAACATCATCTATGTCAAGTATTATAGCTTTAGACATTCATTACACATATGCTTTAAGGTTCAGATCAAAGTCAAAATAGTCGTGCATCAACGCCTGCATGGCGTAGTCAAGCCTACAGTTAGGCTTAGGGACGACGCAATGCTACTGGTCCCCCAACTGGACTAGGGTTGAGCCTGCACTTCCTATTTCTGTCCAACTCTAACACACCTATTCACTTATAATTTAACATACATACATGTTAGAGGTTCTCACATAAGCATATGACCATTCTTGAGTTTATTTTTACAAGTTTTAACTTACAACTTACATGGTATTAAATCATAACAAGATCATGTAGTTACCATGTTTTATATCTTGGGCTATATTTCTAAATATAAAGGTCTCATAAACTGTTAATACATATGATCATGGTGTTCATATCATTTATTCATAACTAGCATTGTTTAACACTTTGAAACATTCTTTAACTCATTTTTGATTAAATCATCTTTATGTCCACCCCCTACGAATTATGTTTAGAGACATAATAACACATAACATGGCATCTCAAGCCTTTAGAATCTAAATACTCATGTGTAATGTAACTTAAGTTCGAAAACATGCTCGAGGTTGCCTTTAAAATCATCTTACATGAATGATGCAATATAGTAAATATAAATCAACTTTGAAACTCTTACCATAAGTAACTAAGTCATGTTAACATCTTTTCAAGATCAGAAACTACACCTTGTAGCATTCATGTTCATTAGCTCATTATACTAAGCTTTTCCTGAAATTTCTCTAATCACAAGGTCTAACAAGTTTTATCATGAACAAAGACACTACAACATCATATCATGCTCATTTATATTTGAACTCAATCATGTTTACAAACAACTAAGTTCAAACTTATAGAACATAAGTTTCCACAAGGTTTGTTTTCAAAATCTTTAAGTTTCTTTTCAAACACATACTAAGTCATGCTAAAGCTTTCTATTATGAGCAAGGAAAGTTTTATATGTCATGGATAATATCATGCATTTTCATGTTACATCACTTAGAATAACATATTCCATCGTCGGGAGCACTATACTTGCGTATGTGCTCACTCAACGCCCTCTGATCGCCTCTAAATACGTAACAGTCGCAAAGATGACTATTTTTCCCCTTCTTAATGACCTCAAATTGAAATACTTAAAGAAAAAAAGTTGTAGGTCTATTCTTCCTCGTTCCAGATCATCTTGAAGCACCTCAATTGGAGTTCGTCTAAAAACGTTATGCCTAATTTACTATAGCAGGTCACAACAAAGACACCAAACACATCGATGTCCGGCTACGTCATTCTTTATCCCTAAATTACCTTGGGGCAATGCAGATTCTACCCAGTCACGTAACGCCCTCGTGCTCTTTCTCGCAATTTCAAATACCAAAACTCCTTCCAATTATCATAATATGAGTTATACTCATCCAATTTAGTCCATTTTCAATTCTATGAGTTTGTAACTCATAAAACTACAACATACCAACTACCCAACAATTAATATAAACATTAACTAACCCAAATATGAATTTAAAACTCATGTTCATACAATTTTCATGTTTTAAAAAGTTTAGCGAATTCATTCACTACGAATTCGTTTCTCAACCAAATTGGTTCGTTTAACTTCAGTTGTTTTCACATATGACTATCTTAATAGTACCTAGCATCAATTCATGGATTATAATTACCCTTAGCCATCAATTTTGTGACTCAAAATCAACTATTTCATGACATTCTTGAGAAATTGAAACTTAGGAATCAAAAGTATATATGTTAGAATCATTACCTCTTGATGGCTTCAATTTGCTATTTATAGCTCTCCCAATCTCTGATTGTTCTCAATACCACTGAACTTCCATAACTCATTTCTCTGACAACTCAAAAAAAATGGGAAAGAAAAGAAGGAGTCCCTATTTATAGAGGAAGGATTATTTAGTTCATGGTTTAGCACATTGAATTAATCCAAGGGGAGGAGGAAGAAGCCAGTGGATGTTGAAGATTTGGTGACCAACTCCCTCTCCCTCCATTTCTTACTTCATCATCATCTCTACTTCGTAATAATGAATGAATAGGATATGCCAATGGCCTATCTTACGGCAGTTATAAAACATGTGACCAAGATTTTGGGACAAGGCTAAATCTCAGCAACTAAAGCTTAGTTTGGTTCCTTTAATTCACAAAATAAAATTTTAATGTACGATTGTTACCATAATAGGAATTTAGGGATTATTTATGTACCCACATCACATAATTCATGTACATTAAATACATGTAATAAAATATCACGGTTAGGCATTATTGTCCGGATATCCCCCATAATTATTTTTACTACTCGTATAACCACATTATAACATTGTCTAATATTAATGTTTATTTAAACATTTAATCTCCTTCCCAGTTTATAGAATACAAAGATATTTAATTATTTCTGTATTACCACTTCATATGATTTCATTGTACTACTTGGTACCTTATATTATTAGTCCTAATTAAATGTCACACTTCATGTATTCTTAAGCCATAGGTATTATATACTACTACTGTCCACGTTTTCCATATTACACATAGTAATACTATTAATATTTTAATTGGGTTAAATATCATTTAGTTGGGTACTTTAAATCCATTATCACATTTTACTATCAAACCGATTAATTAATATTAGTCATTTATTTTCTTTTCAATAATTTATTATACACTCCACTACTTAATAGAATATAATATTCCATAATCTCACTTAATTAACCATATTTAATCCAGGTTAATTAATTAAATCTTTATTCAAGTCATGTTTTGCTAACTAAATTTCTTCATGGACACTTAGTCACCATTCATGACCTTATAAGAGTTATTAGTATGTATGGCTTGCAATCACATTTTTAAAAACTGACTCAGAGTTTTCTGAGACCAGTAGCAATTGCTACCGGTCATGACTTTGAAATAAGCCTTAAATCGCCATACCAACCAAAATCGAAGCGCATAAGTTCTACATCATCGCCAGAATCTGAAACCTACGCTTCTAAATACTTTACACATCCTCCTTAAGTGTTAACTCGTCTAACATCAATGCCCTATTTGATTCCACATCATCAGTTACTATTTTTCTTAACAATTTAAGGATCACACTTCGAGTTTTAAAACTCTATTCCCCTTATTAGTTTAACCAACTATAACATCTCCTTTACGGTTTCTTACCACAATTAACACAAAACTCAAATATAACTCATACATATATTCCTTTCATCTTCGCTTCTTGCCGTGTATTGAATAACGTAATAATTCTCTAACCACCTTAAAGGTATATCGATTTCCTTCTCTCGTTAACAACGTACATGCATATAAGTCTAAACCTCGCACACCTCGAGTCTTTAATAGTACTCAATATCGTACACTGAGTGGTTTCCACAAACAACCAACAAGTTAGTTTCCATCTCGTCTACACTGTTTTCACACTAAGTTAGATCGGTTACTAATTTGTATATACCTCCGCTCTCTGAAGGAATTGTTTAGCCTAGCTCTTATACATTAACCATTAAAGAGTACAGTTGTACTACCTTAGACTTGATACGTACTCGTACAAATACTCAAGAAATTGGTGATTATCAAAGATATTTAACGTCACCAACTTACTATTATAAAATAATTTCACATAAATTATTTAACATCAATAGATAAATATTATCCATCTTCATTACTAATTCATCTCTACAATTTATAACAAATATATAATAACGATATATATTTATTAAACACAACATCACTTATTACATAGCTCATATTACCCCATGTAACACAATACCACATACCTCGTAACACATTTATATTCTTGTTCGAACCCATCTCATGATTTAAGAATTTTATTCACTAAATTCTTATTTTAATATTTTTTTCTGAAAATTCGGGTTCTTACATCCTCTCCCCCTTATAAGGATTTCACATCATGAATCACCAAACCTCCTCTACTTTCGGTCTTTATTCTAATATTACATATTCTTTTGAATAATTTTTATCCCTTCTCTTTTCGGAAGTTTTATTATAACTTGCTCACTTGCATTCTACCACATTCTCCTTTCTAAGGAACATTCTACTCACTACATTCATCACACAGAAGAATAAGAATCTTCCACGATTTTTCAATAATCGGGAAGTAGTATGAATAACTCAGATTTCAATTTATGCTGAGGGGTCACAAGACCATGAACTAGTGCTTCAACACAATCATCCACACTACAAACCAGAGTGTTTATCTATCACAAAGACTGAAGACACCCTCTACACGTACACTAGGTGGCCATCCTATTGTACCACTACGTTGGGCCGCAACGTAGTGTTTTGTAACGACTACATGCGTTACGCTCAGAACCATTGTCCCCGAAAACATGTCCCCTTATAGGGTTGTTCACCTTAGTTTTTCCATATCTGAATCCTCACCAGAGAAATATGTTTTGGTATAAATACTCAAGAACGCTTGAATTCCACCAATATTTTTCAACAGTCGTCTAGCCGAATCAAATAGCTTAGACTTTTATCAACAATTCGGACATCAATTGAAATAATTTGGCCAACTTAATTGACCTTATTCATAATTTAAAAGAAAACCAAAAATTCTTTTATGACGTCATGATACCGTACTAAATTAGTAGTATGTTAAGGATTCCACCATTATGTGACTTTGTCATATTACATCACACCATAGTGGGCTGACGATCTTCCGATCACAACCAACACTAGGTTCGACTGCATTGATGACTCCATCGTTTACCATTTTTACACCATATCAAATGATGCAAATGGTTAGAAATACATTTTGAAAATTTTTAAATCCTTTTTTATCTTAGCCGAAATAATTAACATAGACATAAGATTAAAAATATTGTTTTTAAACATCATTGGTTTAATCACATGATCCAATGTTTTTCAAGAAAATAGTAGTGCAAACATCAGCACGAAGTCAATAAAATTTTGAAAATCTAGCAGGGCTAGAAGATTTAGAAAATTCATGTTTCTCCATCAACTTTATTCCATTGCCTCATTCTATAAATCTCTAACACCATCAATGCTTATTATACCAAAAATATTTTAATTCATAACATATATATACCCGATATAGTTCATTAAACTTACCACACTTTGGAAGTTCAAGAACTTGCTACAATCATATGAGTTTAAGAACTTATCATAGTCAGACCATAGGCGTCCATTCACTAAGGGGTTCAAAAACATTTCATATGAATACGAGTCACAAACTTACCATAAATATGAGTTCTAAGAACTCGTGCCTAATCTTAATATTCTCTACCTTAATCTTAATAGTCTCTATCTATCAAATATGATATGAGAAAAGAATCACCTTCCCACCATAAGAACATCGATAGCGCGACACCAACATTCCATTGATTATCATTGTGAGGAACTGAGCGTGAGCACAAAGCCTCTCCCATACAAAGGTTTGTACAACTCAGCTCCCCAATGAGTCCTCAACTGAAATTCCACTTAACTCTATCTTACACTTAACTTGCTCTTTGCTCGATACGAATTATTTGTATCTCATCACATACAACTCCTCATGAGTTCATATCGTACCATTTCATAGTACAATCTCTTATAGCATCAAGCTATACACACTTAGTCGTTACAGACTATTTATCACTTCATAGCTCAATCCGATCACGTCGTGATCCTCACTTTACCTTAGGGTTCTTTCCCTATTATCAACAAAACTCCACTCGAGTTCATTCTTATTATCTTTGTCATATAGACACCTTCTTAACATTTTTATTACCGGAGTTAGAAAACTCCTGATTTCTCATTCTCTAGATACTTCAAGATTCTTTTTTGAATATTCACTTATACATATTTTAAATCTTTTATCTTTCTCTCTTTCTCAGGTTATAGCCTAAGGTACACTTACCTAAGTTTATAACCTAAAACTTTGATACCAACCTGTGACGCCCCCAAATTCGGGTCCCTTTGAACCTCGGATCTGGTCCGCCACAATACTACTATCGTCAAACTATTATATCTTTTATTCATAACTTAATGAATATAACCTTGCTTATTACAATATATAATATAATTTCTTTTCATTTCCAGGATTTGTATAATGACCCCAAACTAGTATAAGTTTCAAATATTGGTCATTTATCATCCCTGTCTTACATCATATTCGATGTTATAAAAATATGCGCAATAATTTAAAATTTTTCAATCTCCTTTGAAAATAAATCTTTTATTGATTTCTTAACTTGAATTAATTACCTATCCTTGAATCAAATTTTACTATAATTCACTTTATTCAATTTCTGTATAAATCTTACATCTCAATTCGAACTCCTCTATGTACCACCTAGTACAACTTTACAAGCTAACATGTATTACACATCGTAAACTACTATCAAGTATATCTACTAGAACCTAAATATGGTTCAAGAGCATCTATTTAAACAAATGAATCAATCTCATTTGATTCTATTGATCTTTATCAATCAAGTAGCACGTAACCTTTACCGTGAGTCCTTAACCTGCAAAAGTGGTTATTTGCAAGGGTGAGCTCGACAGCCCAGCAATTCTAATAGTTTTCATGCATCACATAGCATATAATAGCATATTCAATTCATGCATTCATAATCAATTTATATTTACTACGCATGTTACTTCTCACATTACAGACATAGAGATTTACTTCACAAGCATATCATCAAAGATCAACTTTCACATTTCATACATATCTTATATGCATTTCATATATATACATCAACATTCTCATGGCATAATATAGCTCAATTAACAGTTATCAAATTTATATAACAAATAGGAACTGAAAGACTTGCCTGATTCGTAGTTAATCAACTACGACTTAACTGCTTAAAGCTTATTTGTACTTTATGTATTCCTACACAGTTATATAATCATGGATTCATATCCAGTAGTCACATATTTCATACATTCTTAATGTAATAATAATGTTACATTGTTTCCTAACTAGGTTCATAAAACCTACATTTCACTTTCTCATCATACTCTTAGAATAGTTAGGTATGTCTAGGTATACCTTAAGCACTCGTACTTGACATCAACATTCATATATATGTATCACACACTCTACTCGCTATGCGTTCGTTACACATTTCAAACTCATAGATGCATGATTCACAAAGTTCTTGCATTTTGCAAACCTTAATAAAGTTTAACAACTCTGTGTTTTATATAACCATTACATGATCATCAGATTTTAAAATAATTTTTTGGAATTTATTTTGTATTTTTAATAATTAAAATCTATTTAATTTGATTTATTTAATTAAAATAATTATTTTCTAATTAACTGTCGCTAAAGGGGCCTATAGCGACAGACCCGTCGCTATAGGTGTTCTTGAGCCTGATCTTCATTAACCCAGAAACGCATGGCCAGTTCTCGGGTGGCTTGTTTGACCTTAATTAAAACAGTGTTCGTGATTATTTTTGGTAAGCTAAAGAGGTTACAATTGTAGTACAGATGTAATACTACATTAACAAACAAATTTCATGGTCATAACATATCACAACTGAGAGAATCAAGCCTCCAAAAGTTCTGACAACGCTGTTCAGAACAAGGCAAGGAGCAACCTATGAATTCTGATGCCAAAGACTTCTTTAAGTTGTTAGACGAGGGTAGCGAGCCATTGTGGCATGGTTGCACCAAACACAGTACATTGTCTGCAGTGGCGACATTACTTAACATCAAGGTTGATCACAACATTAGCCATGAGTGTTTTGAGTCGCTCTTGAAGGCCATTAAGAGTATGTTTCCTGATGGTGAGAAATTACCTGGTAACTATTACTTTTGTAAGAAAATGGTGAAGAAGTTGGGTCTTGGATACCAAAAGATCGATGCATGTCCCAACAATTGCATGTTCTTTTATAAGGAAAATGAACAGAGATGACAAGGTGCACATTTTGCGTACCATGATCGGTTTAGGCCTAATAAAGAGGTGTGACTACAAAAAATCAAGTATACCGCTTAAGATTCTAAGGTATTTTCCAATAACACATCGGCTAAAAAGATTGTACATGTCTTCAAGAACAACTGAACATATGAGTTGGCATGCGAAATCTCCAGCTAAAGATGGAGAACTAAATCATCCCGCAGATGGGAAGGCTTGGAAAGATTTCAACTTAGCACATCCTGGGTTTGCATTGGAACTTAGAAATGTGAGGCTTGGATTTTCCACTGATGGTTTCAATCAGTTTGGCCACTCAGCTATTCCGTATTCATGTTGGCCTGTGATTGTTACTCCGTACAACTTGCCTCCTTGGATGTGTATGAAACAACAATACTTGTTTCTTTCACTCGTGGTTCCTGGTCCTAAGAGTCCTGGAAAGAACTTAGATGTTTACTTGAGACCTCTTATAGACGAGTTGAAGGTACTGTGGGAGGATGTAGTACAGACTTGGGATGTTGCAATGAAAACAAATTTCAACCTTAGGGCATTGGTTATGTGGACTATAAGTGACTTCCCAGCTTATGGTATGTTAGCTGGATGGAGTACACACGGGAGGTTGGCTTATCCGTATTGTATGGATCATACAAAGTCGTTTAATCTATAAAAGGTTCGAAAGCCTTGTTAGTTTGATCATCATCGCTTGGTTCTTGCTTAGGTAGATCACCCGCTTTGAAGAAATAGAGAACACTTGAGAAAGGGAAAGTAGACAATGATATCCTCGCACCATGATTGTCGAAACGGAGATGCGAGATCGTGTGATGAGATTACCGGTTATCCCATTTGGTAGGATTGATGCCACAAACATAATCAATGGGTTTGGGGAATCTCATAACTGGGTTCGGAGAAACATCTTTTGGGAACTGCCTTATTGGTCTACAAATTTGATTCGTTATAATCTAGATGTGATGCATATTGAGAAGAATGTGTTTGACAATGTGTTTAACACTGTGATGAATGTTACGGGGAAGACAAAAGATAGCGATAAGGCACGTTTGGACATGAAAGATATTTGTAAGCGTCTTGGATTAGAACTTTATGAATCTCCTAATGGTAAGATTGTCAAACCGCATGCAAGGTACACATTGTCCAAAAAGAAAGTTGAAGATGTGTGCACATGGGTTAAGTCTCTGAAACTACCAGATGGATATGCGTCAAACATTGCAAGGTGTGTTATGGGTGGGAAATTACAAGGGATGAAGAGTCATGACTGTCATGTGTTCATGGAGAGACTCATGCCTATAGTATTTCGGGATCTGCTTGATAAACTAATATGGGATGCTTTGATGGATCTTAGTCGTTTCTTCAAAGACTTATGTTCAAAATCATTAAATGAGAAGGACATGTCTATACTTGAGAAGAACATCATAGAGATCACGTGTAAACTGGAAAAAATATTCCACCTGGTTTTTTTGACTCCATGGAGCATTTACAAATCCATCTTCCCTATGAAGCTCGTGTTGGGGGTCCAATTCAATATAGATGGATGTACCCTTTCGAGTGGGTGATGGGAAACCTTAAGAGGAAGGTGAAGAATAGAGCTTATGTTGAGGGGTCGATATGTGAGGCATACAGTTTCGATGAGATATCTACGTCTGTCTCAGACTATTTTCCAGACGAAGTCTTGACAAAGGCCAATCGAGTATCAAGACATGATGATGGGGGAAATGTTGAACTAAATGGTTGGCTCTCTGTATTTGGTCTATCGGGCCGCGCTTATGGAAAAGGGAAGCGCATATTCCTCTCTGAGCAAGAGTTACATGCTGCACATACTTACATTCTTCTCAATTGCGAGGAGATTGATGAATTTGTGAGGTACACATGTAAACTTGATAATTTATCTTTTAAGTTGAAAATTAATTATTCCAATATGTTAATGTTTATAACATGGTATAGATTGTACGATGACAAGTTAAAAGTGAAGCATCTCGGCATAACTGATAAAGAAATTCAAATCAATCGTGATAAAAATTTGCACTTTGGCTAAAGGACAAAGTAAATTCAATTTCTTAAGCCACGACATATATATATATATATATATATATATATATATATATATATATATATATATATATATATATACTCCATGTTAACTATGACTTCATTTAATAAGATGGAGTTTTGTAGGCTTTATTCATGGGATCAACGATTCCGCTAATATAAGTCCTAGCTATGGGACCGAGACAGAACCAAGTCACCAGAATGGTTACAAAATAAATGGTTGTGAATTTCATACAAAGGCATATGGGCGCCAGTAAAGAACAAAGAACTCGGGAGTGTGTCCAAGGAGATTGTTACAATGAGCTTGGTCGTGCCTTTTTATGGGGAGTTGGAGGAAATCGTAGAGTTGTCGTACAAAGGCACGTCACGGGGTCATATTCACTTGTTCAAGTCTTGTTGGTTTGATTCGAAAAAAGGGATACGTGTTGACAAACATGGAATCGTCGATATTGACCTCCATAGGTCTGCGTACTCCAACGAACCGTTTATTTTACCAACTCAAACAGTACAAGTTACTACACTCCTAGTCCTGTTAGGAAAAGGGATAGACTGCCTACAGATTGACAAGTTATAATTCATACTCCTACGCGTAGTCGTGTATAAGTAGTTGATGGGGAGATTTACCAAGAGCAGATGCTTCATAGTCAAAGTATAATAAATGTGACGACAATGAAGTAATCCAGTTAGATGGTGGAGATGAACCACATGAATTAGATCCTGAGTCAATACTTGTGTCAGATGACATTGATACTAAGGAGGAAGAGTTATTGAATCGAATCGACCTTTCAATCAAGCGAGATGATGGTTATGAATCAAACACGTATACAAGATGATTCTGAATCAGACATTGACACTTGAACAAATGAAATGTATGTTTAGCATTACATATTTTTTATATCATTGTCATGTTTATGTACTAAACTATTTAAATGCAACTTTTGTTTATTGTCATTTTATATTCATATATATACATGTTTATATTACTGTCATGTTTATTGTCATATATATATGTAATCAAATATGACTCATAATAACATCTTGAAATTTGTAATATACAGATGGCTTCTGAAGCAGCGTAGAAAAAGCGCGGCTTAAGTAGGGGGCCTAATCATGTGCCCAAGGCCCCTACTAATTCAGAAGATCAGATTCTTATTAAGATTCGCCTTCCTCCGAATAGCACGTACGTCCCGCATATATCATTTATATATATGCATTTAAGATTCCATGTATATTGGTAATGTTTTGATTGATATTATATTGGTAATGTATATGGTTCTGAATTTTTTACTGATTTAATTTGCATTCAATCGTTATGGTTTTGGTCTTATTGTATTGAAAATTTGTATATTTCTCTTGGTTTGTGTCTTGGGTGCCTAGAAATGTCCATATATGCATGTTGTCATGTATGTGGCTAGTCTATATTGTAGGAGAGACTCTGGAGAATTTTTTTTAAGTATTATAGGTATAAGTTTGAAAAATGTTCATAAGTATTATAACTTAGATGTAAATTTCTTTAATATATTTACTTATCGTTGACGTAAATTGTTGTATATTATAGTGATTTTTCAGATAATAAGATCGTCAAGTGCATATCACAGCTATGTTTACAGAATTGGCCTACACCTGTGATTACGTGGGCAAGCACACCTATCGCCCACAAGGATGCCAAGCCAATTTGAATTTCGGTATGTTTTTTAATTATGACAGATAATATAATATTCAAAGGATAATTGTTTAGTAATGTTATTATTGTTGTTTTATTTGCAGAAATGGTATAGATGGGAGGATGTGCATGCTTCAGTGATACAGACATTATTCTGGCAGAAGTGCGCAGTCCGGACCAAAGACAATTTAAACAAAGAAAGACAAAAAGCCCTTCACAATGCCGAGATCGACCATCCAGGCCAGGGAGAGGATTACATGCACGAGCATAGCCCTTGGTGGTGCACCCAGTCTATATGGGCTGAGATGTGTGCCCAATGGAGAGCTGAGAGTTGGGTGAAAAGACAAAAGTGTTAGGTTTGTAATATTCATGAACGCAATCAAATTGCAAAGATAAGCAAAAACGTAAAAAATCAGAGTTTTAAATTTTTACAAACCATATACTCGGATCATCCTTTATGCACATTTATTATTTAAACGAAAAAGAAAGAACAAGAATCACACCCTTGAAGATTCGAGCTTCCTCAGGTACAAGTTCACCTCCAATCTTGTTCGCGTTCAACTTGAATCCACCGGGTTTGGTTCCTTCCTTTGATCAACGTTATCCACCCAAGTGTTTGGCCTCTAGAGGTGATCCACCAAGGAAGAAGAAAGATTCAAGAAGATGGGTATTTGGCTAAACCCTAGTTTTCTATCTTTATAGAAAAAGGACGTACTTTACCAACTATTGGAATTACGTATTGTGATATCTGATACAAGACTCACCTTATAAAGATATCATGTAACCCTATTTAATTAAAAATAAGATATTATTTATTTAATTAAATGGGCTCCCTAATCTTATTAGGGATAATTAATTAAACTCCTTTAACTAATTTTCCCTCCTAATCCTATTAGGAATAAATAAGAGTACTTATATTAAATTAATTCTTAAACTCTTTTAGAAATTAAAATAATAATAATTGTAATAATATTAATAAGACTCCTCTTATTAATTTATATTTAATATTTCTAAAATATTAAATAATAAATATTAAGCTATTTAATTTATTCTATCACCGTAGATTAAATTAAATATACTTAACATATTATTATGATTATGTCATTAACTTCTTAAATATTTATTCTTCCTTTTATGGTGTGACCCTTTAGGTTCTCCATATTAAACCGGTTGTGAATAAATCAATTAGAACAATTCCAATTTTATTTAAATAAATAAATAAATAAATAAATTAATTTATTTAAATAAATAATATTTATTCTACAATATGGATAAGCCTCCCTAGCGATGAACGACTTTCCAAATAATATAGATTTCAACATTAATCATAAAAGAACCTTTGAGTAAATAGTTACCGTACAATTCAATCCTTCCACCATACAATGTCCCAATTAAATATAAGACATGAAATTACTGTCAAGTCTTATTTTATTTAATTATATGTATTTCGACTCTTAAATGCACAACTCAAATAATGCAAATTAGAAACTCTTTTCTAATTTCATTCTCCTTAACCCAAGGACTCACCGGTTGCCATTTATCGAATCACATAGGACATTTCTCTTCTTTTACTAGAAGCGGTAGATTCTTTATTGATCATACATTATCTCCATGTACAACTTATTATACCCAAGCATACCCTTTGATATACCCTAAGGGTCTTAAGGAATAAGTCAAAGTATAACTCATCATACATAAGTTACTATGATGATCTGAAGTCCAAGGATCACTTGTACTACTATCACTACAGGAATTCCTATTGACAAACAAGTAAAACTCCATTAGGTATTCCTTAACGAGCCACATTCAGTGAAATTATTCTCTAATGATCACCTACATACTTCCTTTAGTGTCTCCACACAAATGATCATGAGATCAATCATCCTCATCCAATGAGCAAGCAACATATGTACCAATCTATCCGAATTCACTAATCCCCAATTTAGTAATCCAACGATTGAGAACTATTTTAGTTTTAAGC
The DNA here is from genome assembly GCA_020205605.1 of Panax ginseng. Lineage (NCBI taxonomy): Eukaryota > Viridiplantae > Streptophyta > Magnoliopsida > Apiales > Araliaceae > Panax > Panax ginseng. The sequence continues at coordinate 84,073,958 of CM035145.1, forward strand.
TTTCTAAGAATTTAGATCTCATTAGAATGATCATTATCATTATTCTAAAAGCATTGCTTAAAACTATAGGTTTAGCACATATTATAAAACAACATCATAGATAATTAAAAGCCTTTAATAAATTAATACTTTTTATTAATAAATGAATAAGATTGTTACAAAGTATATGCTTTATCATCAAACATGATTGGCTTGTGTGCATACTACTTTCAATCTCCCACTTGCACTAAAGTCAATCGCCATGGTATCTCATACCCTTCTTATATAAGTGACGATTATCCTGCTTTTGGATAAGCTTTAGTTAATGGATATGTAATGTTGTTCTTGAGAGTCCACTATCTCTATAGTGATTTCCCATCTTTCAATGATTCCTTTAATCAAATGAAAGTGCCACAACACATGTTTAAATCCAAGATGAGACTTAGGAACTATTCCTAGTTCTATAATAAACTTTTCATCTAAACAATCAACTTGAAGCTTCATTTATAGCTATATACTCTATCTTTATCACTAAAATATCAACTCTTTTTTGTTTGGAACCTTTCCAATTCACTGCACCACCGTTCAAGGTAACACTTTACCTTAAAGTGGATTTTCTGTCGTCTTGGTCTGTCTAAAAAACTTGAGTCTGTTAAGCCCTCTAGTTTTAATTTAGACCCACCATGAATATGATCACATCCTTAGTGTCGGTTAAGTACTTTAAGATGTTTTTCACTGACTCACAGTGAACTTCTCCAGAATATGACTGATCATCATCAGGTCTCGTATATTTCATTGCATACATGATTGTCACTCATGCGATCTCTCTTTTATGAGTCTATGGGGAATATTAAGAGAGATACACTCCATGGCTCATCAACATGAGACATCTCTTGGAGTTTGCATGCTAAACGACTTTAGCATCAAATGAATATACATTCCTTGGGTTAAGTCGAGCATCCTATTGAATCTATCTATATAAATTTGTATCCCAAATTATGATACTCTTCCCAAATCATTCATGGAGGAATGTTTAGACAACTTTATCTTTACTGATTGTAGCATTGGTATGCCATTCCTTATCCGTTGTATATTAACATATAATACTAGGAATGTCACGACGCTCCCACTAACCATTTTGTACACACTAGGTTCATTCTTGTTTTTGATAAAATCAAACTCTTTTGATTGTCTCATCAAAACGAATGTTCCATTTTGAGAAGCTTGCTTCAATCCATTTCTATGAGTATCTACAACTCTTACCTCATCGTATGTAACTGGATCATCATCTTCTATGATGCGTACCTCATCATCATCATCTATGATGAATCCATACCTCCCAGGTATCTTAGGAACTATTACAGATATACGATTCGGTTTTGGTGCAATAGGTCTATCTACAGGTTCCTTTTATTTGACTTATAATGTTTTGTGGTTCTTGAACTCTTCAAGATCTATTATCGTCCCATTAGCCCCTTCAATGATAAACATCTTTATCTTAGAAGGCATCATGTTTTTTTGCAACAAACACCTTTTGCTAAGTAGGATTATAGAACATATACCCTAAACTTACTTTAGGATGTCCCACAAATCTGTACTTGTCAAATTTTGTTCCAAACTTATCCTTTTGAAACCTTTTCACATAAGTTGGACAACCCCTTATCTTAACATACTTAAGATTAGGAATCCTCCATGTCCATAACTTTTATAGAGTCTTGGGGCCGGATTTTGAGGTTACCTTTTCGTAGATATGCAGCCATTTCCAGGGCATGACCCTATAATGATACTAGAATGTCGGTAAAATCATTATGGACCGTACAATATCCAACAAGGTACGATTTTTCTTTCATATACATCAATTAATTATTGCGTATTAGGAGGCGTCCATTATGAGAAAACCATTTAAGATGATCTAGAAACTTATTGCACAAATATTTATTCATTGATCAGATCAAAGAATCCTAATACTTTGCCAATTTGTTTCACTTCTCAATTCTTTGAACATTTCAAATAATTCACACTTGTATTTCAGAAAATACACACATTCAACTCTTTGAATGATCATCTCCTTTTCTTATACTAGTTTGTTCAATTTGCAAATTTATTTTCACTTAAGTGACGTATGTAAAGTCCATTAAGTAATATTTTAGTTCTATACAAAACATTATTATTATATATAGAACAACAATTGTTCTTAAATATAATACCAAAGATTTCATTGTCCAACAACAAAATAGAAATAATATTTCTAACTAGAACTAGAATACAATAAAAACTTATTGACTAAATAGATTTGTCCGTAGGCATTGCTAAACTATAAGTTTATATGGCATAGGATTACTTATCCTTTGTTTAGCTTTTTACTTCTGCTTGGTCCCTTCATAAATCTATATTTATGATAACCAAAGCCGGTAACCAATACCTAAGTAGAACTTTGACTTAAAGAAAAATTTATTTCATTCATGAACAAAACTGTATTTGTAACCAAAGCTTCACTAAGCTTTTTCTGGTTAGCTCTGCAAGATGCTTCTCACAGTTGTTTTCCAGTGTCTTGGCTTATTGCAGTGGAAGCAAACTTTTTTGCTATCCGTATCAGTTTTGTTCTTATTATCCTATATTTTTGCCTTTCTATTTACCTCTTTGAATCGTTCTTCTTTTTAGAAGATCCTTTGGCCCCTACCAGTAAGACATGGTCTTTCTTGGTTAGAAAGTGACTCTCAACATTTTTCAACATGTTAAGCAAATCAGCGAGGCTGATATCTAGCATGTTCATATGAAAAATTCACAACAATTGTGAAAGGAGTCCGGGAGTGAGTGTAAGATCAAATCTTGGCTCAACTCTTCATCCATGATAAAATCTGTTGTCCTAATTGATCAATCAAATTGATAATGTTAAGGACTTTTATCTGTACTGTAGTGTCATCGGACATTCTAGATCGGAAGAGCTCCTTAGATATCTGATATCTATTAGTCCTACTTTTCTCACCATCAACTACTTGACGTGTAGGAGTATAGTAGGAGCATCCATAGTTTCATGCTAACGCTGAAGCTCGTTACTCATGGATACGAGCATGATGCATTGAGCCAACTGTGCATCATCTTGCCACTTTCTAAAAGTAGCAATCTCTTCCTCAGAGGAATTGTCTGTAACCATTGCAGGGATATGCGTATTAAGGACATAAGATAGCTTTTCAGCCGTGAGAACTATTCTCAAATTTCTTAACCAATCTGAATAATTCGGTCCGGTTAATAAACATCTAATATGTTTCGCAGTGATAGTAATTTAGACATTGTAAAATTCTGTAAATGAATTTGTAAT